>CM053791.1:371753892-372135771 GCA_028749045.1 Cupressus sempervirens | reverse complement strand
ATGATCATTCAACCCCTAAAATTCATGCCGTACATTTTTTACAGTCCATATTAGTAAGACAACAAATCACGAACACACCCAATAAATTTTATGATGATGGAACCGCAAAAACTCAATCTTTTTTGTTTAGGCAGTACATTTTTACCATCCATGTTAGGGAGACAGAAAGTTATGACGGGAGACAGAAAGTTATGACCATACCCAATGAATTTTATGATGATTCAACCACAAAAATTCATTCTTAATCTTCTTGTAGTCTATTTTACATTCCATATTAGCAAGACATCAAATTATGAGCATACCCGATATATTTTATGACGGCGGAGCAACAAAAAACTCAATCTCTATTCCTTAGTTACTGCATTTTTACAATCCATGTTAGGAAGATAGAAAATTATGAACATACCCAATGAATTTCGTGATGAGTGAAACACAAAAATTCAATCTTTATTCATTACTAGTACGTTTTTGCAGTCCATGGTAGGGAGACAGAAACATAGGGAATGAATTTAATGCTGTCGATTGTGAAGTGCAGGTGTGCTCTGCCACTCAGCTAATTGGGTTTGTGCTGTGCTTGCATGGAGCTGCTAAAATCACTCATACTGCCCATCGAATAGTTTCTTTTGTTAGTCGTTGGCATGCGGTGAGTTCTTGCATGGAATTCTCAAGCAATAAAAACAGCATTGAAGGGCCACCAATAATACACGTGGAATCGAATGAAGATCTTGAAGCCGCATGTAACAGCGTTGCAGGGGAAGTGCCCAGAGCAGCCATCAGATATAATCCTCGGGCCCATTTCAAGCGCCAGGCCTTGGGTAAAACGACAACACATTCAAGTTTTTATTTTGATTTTATAAAAGCCCCTTTTGGATTTGCATAAACCGGCATTACTAAGCTTATGGTGATCTGTGCACATGCAGTGTCATACTTTCAGCATTGCAAAGGCAGCATAACAATTTATGGGTTTGCAGTGGATCGCGGGTCTATCTATGGAATTTGTGTGTTGGAGCTTTCCTTGTTGCTGTGGACTCTCGGCAAAACAATCGCTGTCGGTCCTCAGTGAGACCACTTGAACTTCTTCATGTATTTGGATTAAATGCTTTTCTCACCAGTCAATATGGGTGCAGTTCTCCATGAGATGACAAAGAAGCAAAAATACTCTCAGCATTTGTAGATTTGTCCCATTTTGATGCATTCCAGTATGTGGAATCTATATACAAGATGATAATTTGTACCTGAAATAAGTCAGTCTTCCTTAATTTATTGTATTTTGTTTAGGATTATTGTTGAAACGTGTAGAAAATTGATGGTGAGAATAATTATTATTATTGAAATTGAGCAATTGTTGTTGTCAAAAAGATCTATATTATTTTTGATGGAAACTTAATTTCTGGTGGGCTCTTTGTGAGCCATTCAACTTCACCAGTAGACCAAAGGTCCATTGACTATAGATCTTATTTTAAGTTAAATGTTCATTAAATTTTTTAAGTGAAACTATTTTATCTCATTATTTGATGTTCAAGATAAATTACATATGTCATGTAAGGTGTTAATTTGCAATTCAAGTGTTTTAAAAGAAAAATTTGTTATTCTAACTATAAATTTTATGTTTCACATTGACCATGCTTTCATTTTTAGTTGGTGCTCTAATGTGAAGGAATTTACAACTAAGAGAGAAGCTTACATGTCTAGGTACTACACTCTAAGTGTCTTGCATGCCACTTGTGGTTCCTTTTGAAGAATGATATCATTCAAGACTTGTTAATGGAGCTAATTTCTAAGCTCTCTTTTGACATTGAATTTGGGCACCACATTGATGGAGCCATATTCCTACTCTCTCTTGGTCTTTCTTCGAAACTACTCATTTTGGGGTTAAAGAAATGGATAGAATGAGAAGTTGGGATCAAATGAACATTAGATTCTTCGTTGTTTCTTGCACGCCTCAAGGTGGAATGAGAATTTGCGATTCTATATGCAACGTTGAGAATTTGTAGGGCTATGATTGATTTCCAAACACTAGCACCTATTTCATAATTTTCTTAATAACTAGTGGATCGCTTGTGTCAATTTTTAAAATTGGATTGTTGTAAGAAGTTACAGTTACCTCAAGCTCGACCTAAATCTCCTAATGAAGTCTTGATGTAATCTTGCTTACTTACGATATTGAAATCAACATTTCCTACACATCATTGTCTATGAATCATCTTTAAATAATCAACTAAATTTGAAATATGAAATAAGTTATTTTTGTTTTAAATTAATCAATCCTTATTTTATGAGAGGTTTATAGTGTATTACAAAATAAAACACATGTACATGTGAAATATTTATAGTTTATTGGTTTGAAAGTATATTTTACTAAAATTAATTTTTGGTGACTAGTTACAACGAATAACACTCTAAGTTCTACACCTTATGAATATGTCTCCTAGTTTAGTGTTTTTCTAGAGTTTATTTTTACCTTGCAAAAATATGATGTGAAGCCTTTTATAAGGGAAAAGTCATCATGCCCTTTGCTCATTACCTTTTACAACATCTAATTGTATTAAAATGACTCCATGTCTTATTGAAATGTATGTGTGAGTATAATGTCTTGTTAAATATTATAGGCTAGGGATATAGTTTATGTGTGTCTTTGTGTTACTTTGGCATAGGAAAAGGGATAAATTGATAAGAGTGGAGGAGATGTTCCAAATTCTCCAAACTCTTATAGTTGCAATAAAAGTTTCCATAGAAAAATACTTTTAAAATATGTTGAAGATAATAGCGGCAAATGCAAAAAGGTATAAAATAGAAAAATATAAAAAATAAGAATAGACTCTAGATGAATTTAAGAGAACCGATTCTTGAAGAGAATAAAAAAGACTAGTGGAGGGTCAAGCATGAGATTATTTAATTTTTCTTATGCTTTGAACCTAGAAGGATTGATCAATAAGATCATTGAACTTGGTGAATAACTTGAGTATTCAAGGATACCAATAATATGTGTAAGGTTAAAATGACATAAACCAAATTAACAAAGAAAGTACTAGTTTGTTCAAATTGTAGAGAAATAAGAGCATTGTTTTCACTAAAGTTTGCACCCTTTCTTGATGTGTTACCCTCAAACAAATTTGTGAGACATGGAAAGAACCTCTAGGTGTGGGACTTGTACATGAGAGGCTGGATCTCAGGAGGAGGCTAAGTTCCTTACAATAAAGATGCACCTCAATTAGAACTCTTAAGAAAAAGGGGAAGAAGGAAAATAAGAAATGGAGATGAGGTGACACACTAGATTTCAATTTGATCTCTTCATGCCTAAAATTGTACACACAATCTCTTGTGTTCTTTCAACTCCCAAAATAACATGCAAGCTAGAGTTTAACAGACTTAGAGGAACTAAGTGTTCACAATAGAATGTGTGAAACACATCAAGATAACACACTATATAGAACATAGATAAAGAATAATCAAACATGAAGGTGAATATCATATAAAATATTTGTGAATAGAAAAATATATTTAACAAGTGGATAAGTGCACCAAGTTGCTGGTCAAAGAAGTGACCACATGCAAAAAAATCAAAATTTTGCATAATATTGTTTGAATTATAAAACATTTTTGGCTTGGTAAATCGAACCTCAAACAAGGAATAAAAATAAATAAAAAAGTCCTCATAACCCATAGAGGTTATGAAGAATAATAATTTAAAAGAAAAATCATGCTAAAGCCTATTTTCTCATAACTTATGTGGGTTTTGTAGCACTAAAACTTATGGCTTCAGTTCTTGATCACAACCCACATAAGCACTAATGGAGAGTTGTTCTTGTAAGTTTCAAAGTTGATTGATGAAGACGATTTGCAAAGATGAGAGAAAGCAACAACAACAGAGTTGAAATTTATATTCAAGGACCTAGATGTTTTTCATCTATGTTCCTGATTGATCATGTCAAATTGATTGTGGGTCAGCTTCTGTACTTCATTAACTCTTGTAGCCATTTGTCTCTTATCTTCATTAGCCATTGTCTTGTCATCTTCAACATTTGCTTTATCTTCCTCAACCTTTTTTCTTTTGTTCGGTCACTTCACATAGCCTTACTACTTGTACCTCATGAATTCTCTTTTCAACGCTTTGATTTCTTCATTCAGAATGTTATTGCTCTTCAACAAGTCTACTATTGTTGCATCAGATTCACTAAAACTATTAGAGTAATTAGATATTTCTTAATTAACTCTAGTTTGCTTGAGCTAAACTTAAGGAATCTAATAATTAATTATTTTATTAGTTATTATGACGTAACCTAGGTTAGACCTTTTTAAGGTTTCAATCTCCTTTATAAGGATGATCTCTCATTGTACACATGTTAGTTCACTTTTGATAATAACAATATCTTTTTTGCTCATCAAGAATTTCTCATCTATGGATTTGGGAATTCTAGCCTCCATATCTTTTGCTTCTCTCTTTCTGTGATAGGTGTTTGCATACAATTGTTTCTCGGGAGCTGAGGGGTTTATCTTTCATCAACTTCAACATGGTATCAGAGCTCTAGATCTTCATACCCTTGTTCTATTTATGAAAAGTTTGGCTTGGCTTTCATATTTTGTGCCTTTTTTTCAAAGGGTTTCATTTTTCAGAGGATTTTTATATTGGATCTAGGGGTCACTAATTTTTGGTGCACTTTGAGCCCAAATGGACCTTACCGTTGAGCTTAGAGTGCTCAAAAACCCCTATTTTCATATAAAATTTGTCCAATTTGGACACAGTTGGAATCTAAGGCAACAAATATTGCTCCTAGATTGAACATGTTTCCCAAGTTGACAATTTGATGATTTTAAAGCACAAAAATTAAGCTTTTTTGGCACAAAATTTAAGATTTTCGGTATGAAAATTGAGATTTTTGATACGAAAATTGAGATTTTTGGCATGCAAATTGAGATTTTTCGGCACATAGATCAAGATTTTTTGGCATGTAGATCAAGATTTTTTGGCACACGAATTGATATTTTTGGAACGTAAATTGAGATTTTTGGTACGCAAATTGAGATTTTTTGACATGTAAATTGATTTTTTTTGGCACACAATTTTGTGCGAAATTGGCATGCTTCCCAAGGTAATTTTGGTACTGGTAAGCACATTTCCCGATACATTTTGACATAGATCTTGAGGCGATAAATATTTTTATTTTGCCCTTCCTACTCTGTTTTGACCTACATGTGGTTTTTTGGTCGTAACTTGCTCATCCAAACTCCATTTTTTGCAAACAAGATATCATCATAAAGTTGGTTCTAAGCTTGTCATGATGGTGCAATTTAATTGTACTTTTGATGTTGTTTGGTTACCAATTTTTGATATCAAATTCATAGGTTCTATTTTGCACTTTGGGAGTCATATCTTGAGACATTTTATTTTCCAGAGTCTATTCCAGGCACATCCCATTCAATTTTTTTCTTTTTTGCATTCTGGTGGATATCTTGGTTGTTTCAAGTCCAAGGATTGATTGTGTTTCTTTATATGATTTTTTATGGGTTGTACTATCTCTTTTATTATCCTTATGTCTCTTTCAATCTTTTTTGACATCATTTTATAATATTTTTAAAAATGCACTAAGATAAAGTGCCATCTTCCTTTGTCAAGTGAGTGTTCCTTCTATGACATTAGCCTCATGATGTGTCGATGAGACGTGGTATTATAGGTGTTTGTACTTCTATTGCACTCTCGATGTTTTTGGTTCTTTCTGCAGGAGATATTGCATTCAATTTCAGTGTTCATGTCTTACCTCTTAGCATTATAGGGGGGTTATGTTGGTTCTATTGCTTTCTTGGTTCGACGGAGTTGTAATGCCCTGCCTAGAGATCCTTGGAACAAGGATTCAATACAAGCCAAGATTTTAAAAAAAACAAGTATGGATGCACACAAGAATCAACATACGAGGATCAACAATATTGCAATGGAAGACTTAACCAACAATCTTGACTACCAACGAATCTCTAAACACCACTACCAACTAACACACCCAAACTAAAGGACGAAAACCAAGGACAACAATAGAATGTAAAATCTCTGATTTGTCAAAGCCTGGTCATTCAAGAAATCCCAAAAGGTACTCAAAACACTTAATTGCATTCTACAAAAAACAAAAAAGATGCCCCTTTATTTTCATGTGAGAAAATACAACAGACAGTTTTGCACGAGGAAGTATAACATGCCATGCGAGAAACTACCCTCTCGCATGAAGAACTTCTTAGCCTAGTAGCCAAAAATCCCAACATTGATGCCAAGGCTCGCGTGAGGAAATACTAGAAGCCACACAAAGAAATGCAAGCTTGGGTGCTAGGAAATGCCAAGTCTCGCACAGGAGAGAGTAAAATCTCGTGCAAGGATTCACAATAGCAAGCAAGAAAAACACAAGACAAGAAGAAAGGGAAAATGATTCCTCCATAGGGTAAGTGCACCAAGTTGTGATGCCAAAAAGATGACACCTTTTTTTTTTTCTAGTTTTAGAAAGTGTGTACGCGCTATAGCGCGTACACGCTTTCTAAAACAATTTTTTTTTAATAAATGGGCTGCAAACCCACAACCCATTTCATTTTAAGTTCATTTTGCAAGATTTCCTCCTCACAACGCATACAAGAGTTGAAGGAATTGAATATTTTTTCCACCTACCTCCTCAAAATGCCTCCTCATCACTGAAGTTTGAGATCGAGATCATGCCGTATGTTTTCTACCCTTTTTTTGCATTGTTTTATATGTTTTTGCATTGTTTTGTAGGTTTTTTTCAATTTTTCTTTAAATTTGTTTATTTATTTAGATTGCAATTGATTTCTTATCAAGAAATGTGAATAATGAACTAGAAAATCCCCAACAAGATCAAAACCAAAACCCTCAACAAGATCTAAACCAAAACCCTCCACAAGATGAGAAGCAAAACCCTCCAACAAGAACAAGAAATTCTGCAACCTGCACTGATTGGAAGACCTCCTCCTCGCACACAAGACAACATAATAAATGAAATAGTAAGAGGGAAAAATGAATTACAGGCACTCATTGGTAGGTTGAAAGCTTGTGGACAAACCAATCTAATGAGAGCACAATTGGAATCCTTCCTCGAGTCCATTATGACCCATGTATCTTCTGTTAGTAGTCAGTTAGATATTTGGCATGTTAAGAGGGAGGAACAAAAAATATATTATGCAAAAAAATTATCATATCAAGATGTAAAAAATAAAAGATATACCAAAAGGTAGCATTTGTGCATTGTTTAGAAAGCTCGGTGAACAAAATATTGTTAGAGAGACAACTAAATGGTTCCCCATCCATTGATGCATACACGATGGTATTAGAAATAATTTTTGGGATCAATGGTGGATGGTCTTTGATGTCTCTCCCTGCAATAATCATGAGCTCCCAATGTATTTCTTAAGGAAATTGTATTGTGAATTTGTCCTTGGGGAGTTCCCCAATTATTTTGATATATTAGAATCTCAAGGTAGAGGTGGGGGGTCATCATTTGAGAGGCCGGGGACACGTCATGACCCTAATGTAGTTAGGGCACCTGTTGTCAAGCCACAGGGTGAGCATGTAATTATTCCTTCAGTTATGAAGGAACATGTAGAGGACAACACTCTAGGGACTATTAATGCTTTGACACAGACCCTCATTCATTGCATGAGTCCATTAGTTGATGAGGAGCCTTCTATGCGTCATGGTCACATGTGCACATCATGCGGATCCTTATGCACATTTGGCAGTCATGCTGGAGATAGTATGGATGATGGGCTAGTCACTGATCAGTTCCTGAATGAGACATTTGGCATTGACACACAGGTAAATTACAGATATAATAAACTAATTTGATCAAATTTCATATGTATAGTGAATGACTAATTAATTAGCATGTATTGACATTGTTCAAAATTTAGGGTCAGAGTGTTGGCAGCCCTAGTAGAGATCCCCCAAATCCATTTTTTGTCCCGTTGATAGGTCCAGAGGTATGTATCAATTTAATCATTTAAATTAATACATATATTTATTAAGTAATCATATGAAGGATTGACAAATTTTTTTATGCATGTGCATCGGTTCTCTATTGGACCATTGAAATTCACTAGGGACTCCGAGCCTAAGTGTGATATGAGCTTTGTAGAGATGCATTTGTTTCATGTTAATTTAATTCATTTGATTGTATTTGTTTCACATTTCATGTTACATTTAATGTGTATTGTATGACATGCAACTCTTGACATCTGAGACTTCTCGTCATCTTCGACAGTCCATCGATCATGGAGTGGCTGCAACTTTGGCTAGTTCAGAGCCATTAACTAAGGTATGAAAGAATTTTCTTGGTTTTAGCTGTTGTTTATAATAGTTAGTATCAAAATTTCTAATGTTATTTATAAGTGATTATATTGATTAAATTGTTGTAGGGCCTTGTTACACCCGATCATCCGTGAGTCTTTGAGGTGGACTTGCAGAGTGACTATTTGATGGCAGTAAGAAAATAATTAATTTTGTGTGTACATATATTTGATTTCAACGTATAATAATTATTGATTCATATCTACTTTGTTTGTATCATCTTGAGTTAGAGAAGAGCCTAAACAAGAGGGCGAGCGAGCGTGTGAGGAAGACCCCATCATCCCCATCATATCCCTCTACACGACGAACAAAGGCCTCTAGAGATTTGTTTCCTTCACCTCATGGGAAGGAGAAGATATAGTTTATAGACACACATGTATAGGCATCAGTGGACATATATGTTGGATTTTATGTCATTCGATATACATTTGATGCGTATATGATATTTTATATTTGATGTACGACATATATTTGATGCATGACATTATTAGACTTATGACATTATTGGTTAACATATGATATGTTTGTTCATGTACGACATAATTGGTTATCATAATTTATTATGTGTTTGTTAATGTATGACATTATTGGTTATCATTTTATATTATATGTTTGTTCATGTATGACATTATTGGTTATCATAATGTATTATATGTTTGTTCATGTATGACATTACTGGTTATCATAATATATTATGTGTTCATTCATGTATGACATTATTGGTTATCATAATATATTATATGTTCGTTCATGTATGACATTATTGGTTATCATAATATATTATGAGGTTGCATGGGTACTTGTACCCACACCCCTGGTACTCGTACCCACGTACCCAAGTACCAGGTACTCAGTGGAGAGCATCATAGCTAAGGACCTTGATTGAGATTTTTGATTTTTAAAAAAAGTTTTTAGTTTGTGTATCAGCTCGTTATTTATTAAGCTTAATTCAATACCTAATCAGTTCAAAACTTTGATAGAATATTGATTAACAATAAACTTTATCATTGTTCAAGCATAAGTTTATCATTTCCAATATGTTGTCGTCATATGACTTATGATCTTGTTCATGTTTAAAGTTTTCCTTCTTTGTTATTTGTTTATCAAGATTAATTCAATACCTAATCAGTTTGAAACTTTGATACAATATTGATCAACAATAAACTTTATGACTGTTAAAGCCAAAAGTTTATCATTTGCAATATGTCATTGTCATATGATTTATGATCTTCTTGTTCATGTTTGAAGTCTGCCTTCTATGTTATGCATCTAAACATTTATCATAAATTATTATTACAAACATATAACAAATCTGAAACTGAAAATAATACATTACATTTGAAAACTTTATCATTGTTCTTGATTTAAAAAATCATTGTCACGACTCATAAATTTAGGTTTTTTATAAATATAAAAGTATAATTAAAAATAAAGTTTGACATACCCAATTACCCCCCTCCCCTATTATAAAAAATAGTTGTGCCCGTACCTGTACCCCTACCCTAAGCACCCCAAGTACCCCCGTCCCCATGCAACCTTGTATATTATATGTTTGTTCATGTATGACATTATTGGTTATCATAATATATATCTTGTTTTTATTGTTTACATTTTAAGTACATTTCATGTATTTCATTTTAATGTAAGGGTAAGTGCACCAAGTTGTGGTGCCAAAAAGATGACACCTATTTTTTTTTCTAACTTTCAATAGTGTGTACGCGCATACGTGCATTATAGTGCGTACACACTTTTTAAAACTCCAAATTATTATAAATGGGCTACAAACCTGCAACACATGAACATTTTTTCCTCATTTTCCAACTTCCTCTCCTCATAGCACGTACGTGAATTCAAAAAATTGAAGATTTTCACCACCCACCTCATCAATATGCTTCCTTGTCATTGAAGTTTGAGATCACGATCACACCGTATGTTGTCTAACCTTCTTTTTGCATTGTTTTATATGTTTTTTGTATTGTTTTGTAGGTTTTTTCAATTTTTTTAAAAATTTGTTGATTTATTTAGATTGCAATTAATTTCTTATCAGGAAATGTGAATAATGAACTGGCAAATCCCCAGCAAGATCAAAACCAAAACCCTCAACAAGATCCAAACCAAAACCCTCAACAAGATAAGAATCAAAATCCTCCACAACAAGAAATTCTGCAACTTGCACCAATTGGAAGATCTCCTCCTGGCACACAAGAAAACATAATAGATGAAATAGAAAGAGAAAAAAATGAATTAGAAGCACTCATTGGTAGGTTGAAAGTTTGTGGAAAAACCAATCCAATGAGAGCTCAATTGGCATCCTTCCTTGAGTCCATTATGACCCACATAGGTTCTATTAGTGGTCAATTAGATATTTGGCGGGTTAAGAGGGATGAACAAAAAAGATATTATGCAAACAAATTATCATATCAAGATGTAAAAAAAAAAAAAAAGATACACCAAAAGGTAGAATTTTTGCATTATTTAGAAAGCCTGGTGAACAAAATACTATTAGAGAGACAAATAAATGGTTCCCCATCCATTGGTGCATACACGATGGTATTAGAAATAATTTTTGGGATAGATGTTGGATGGTTTTTGATGCCCCTCTTTGCAATAATCATGAGGTCCCAATGTATTTCTTAAATAAATTGTATTGTGAGTTTGTCCTTGGGGAGATCCCCAATTATTTTGATATATTAGAATCTCAGGGTAGAGGTGGGAGGTCATCATTTGAGAGGCTGGGGACATGTTGTGACCCTAATGTAGTTAAGGCACTTGTGCTCAAGCCATAGGATGAGCATGTGACTATTCCTTCAATTGTGAAGGAACATGTAAAGGCCAACATTCTAGGAACTATTAATGCTTTGATGCAGACCCTCATTCATTGCATGAGTCCATTAGTTGAGGAGGAGCTTTCTGCGAATCGTGATCACATGTGCACATCATGCAGATCTTTATGTACATTTGACAGTCATGCTGGAGATGTGCAGATGATGGGCTAGTCACTGATCAATTCCTGAATGAGACATTTGGCATTGACACATAGGTAAATTACAACTATAATAAACTAATTTGATCACATTTCATATGCATAGTGAATGATTAATTAATTAGCATGTATTGACATTGTTCAAAATTCAGGGTCAGAATGTTGGCAGCCCTAGTAGCGATCCTCCAACCCCATTTTTCATCCCATTGACGAGTCTAGAGGTATGTATCAATTTAATCATTTAAAGTAATACATATATTTATTAAGTAATCATATGAAGGATTGAATTTTTTTTTTATGCATGTGCATCAGTTCTCTACAGGACCATTGACATTCACTACAGACTTCGAGCCTAGACGTGATACGAGCTTCGTAGAGGTACATTTGTTTCATGTTAATTTAATTCATTTGATTATATTTGTTTCATGTTTCATGTTACATGTAACATGTATTGTATGACATGCAACTCTTGACATCTGAGACTCCTCCTCATCATCGGTAGTCCGTCGATTGTGGAGTGGCTGCAGCTATGGCTAGTTCAGAGCCATTGACTAAGGTATGAAAGAATTTTCTTGGTTTTAGGTGTTGTTTATAATAGTTAGTATCAAAATTTCTAATTTTATTTATAAGTGATTATATTGATTGAATTGTTGTAGGGTCTTGTTACACCCGATCGTCCACAAGCCTTTGAGGTGGACTTACAAGGCGACTATATGATGGCAGTAAGAAAATAATTAATTTTGTGTGTACATATATTTGATTTCAATGTATAATAATTATTGATTCATATCTACTTTGTTTGTATCAACTCAAGTTAAAGAAGAGCCTCACTAAGAGGACGAGTGAGCATGTGAGGAAGACCCCATCATCGCCATCATCTTCCTCCACATGACGACTGAAGACCTCTAGAGATTTGTTTCCTTCCCCTTGTGGGAAGGAGAAGATATAGTTGATAGAGATACATGTATAGGCATCAATAGACATATATGTTGGATTTTATGTTAGTGGACATATTCGATACACATTTGATGTATATATGACATTTTATATTTGATGTATGAAATTTATTTGATGCATGAAATTATTAGACTTATGACATTATTGGTTAATATATGATATGTTTGTTCATGTATGACATTATTGGTCATTATAATATATTATGTATTTGTTAATGTATGACATTATTGGTTATCATTTTATATTATATGTTTGTTCATGTATGACATTATTGGTTATCATAATATATTATATGTTCATTCATGTATCACATTATTGGTTAACATAATATATTATATGTTCATTTAGGTATGACATTATTGGTTATCATAATATATTATATGTTCGTTTATGTATAACATTATTGGTTATCATAATATATTATGAGGTTGCATGGGTACTTGTACCCACACCCCTAGTACTTGTACCCATGTACCCAAGTACCAGGTACACATATCCCAAGTACCAGGTACTCGGTGGATAGCATCATAGCTAAGGACCTTGATTGAGGATTTAGATCTTTTTTTAAAGTTTTTAGTTCGTGTATGAGCTCATTGTTTATCAAGCTTAATTCAATACCTAATCAGTTTGAAACTTTGATAGAATATTGAGTTAAAATAAAATTTATCATTGTTTAAGCATAAGTTTATCATTTCCAATATGTCATCGTCATATGATTTATGATCTTGTTCATGTTTAAAGTTTTCCTTCTATGTTATTTGTTTATCAAGCTTAATTCAATACCTAATTAGTTTGAAACTTTGATACAATATTGATCAACAATAAACTTTAATAGTGTTAAAGCTAGAAATTTATCATTTGCAATATGTCATTGTCATATGATTTATGATCTTCTTGTTCATGTTTAAAACTACCTTCTATGTTATGCATCTAAACATTTATCATAAATTTTTATTACAAACACATAACAAATTTGAAACTAAAAATAATACATTACATTTGCAAACTTTATCACTATTCTTGATTTGAAAAATCATTATCATGACTCATAAATTTAGGTGTTCTATAAATATAAAAGTATAATTAAAAATAAAGTTTGACATACCCAAGTACCCCGTCCCCTATTATAAAAAATGGTTGTACCCATACCCGTGCCCACACCCATACCTTAAGTACCCCAAGTACCCCCATCCCCGTACAACCTTGTATATTATATGTGGATCTTGGTGTTTTCTGTACACCTATGTGGTCTATAGGATCTCTTGCTACTTAGAACATCTCTTTACCTTGCCCAACCTCTTCACCAGGTTAACTGATCTAAACTTGCAACATCATTCCCTTACTCTTCTAGGAACAATATCCCTCCAAAGGTTTTATAGGTCTACTAGGGTACCATAGAATTCCCCAATCCAACCAAGGTTTCCATGATGTCCTAAGTTTTTATTGGAACACTTGTACTATGCTTGAATGGATAACAACAATGGGTTTGTACCCAATTTTAAGATTTCTTCACAAAAGGGCTACAAGGAGAGCCCCTAATTAGGCCTCCACCCAAATTTATAGGGCCAATAGCTCCTTTTTCTTAGAGTTTCAAAACCTTCAGCCTTAAGAAAAATTGATACATAGGACCTATGCTCAAGGATTTTAAGGGTCTCAGGGTGCATACAGGTCATACAACAAAAATAACAAAATTGAGGGTTTGGTAGGGTTTTCTTGGCTGCCTATTGTCCCCACTTTTAAGACACCTTCCACACATCATCAAGACTCCTCCTCCACAAGTTAGAACCTCCTCATACCCCTCTTCAATCCCTCACAAGGACAAGTATTCATTCTTCAATATTTTCTCTCGAGAGCTCTTTCTTTGCTAACAGTCCCTAGCTAGGCATTGCCTAGCTCGCCTAGGGCTTGGTCAAAGAATTCTTTGCACTCACTTTTAGGGCCCTTGCTTGCATAATATAATACATTAGGGTCTATAGCCTTGAAATATAGAAGACCATGGAATTTCCACGGTGGAGACAAGACTTACAGCCCTTTCATGATAAACAACTCCAGAACTAGTAGCAAATATGTATTTTTGAAAAAAATTACAAAACCTTTCAAAACTTGGTCACAAACTATAACTAATGCATGGTGAATATAGAGGCTAAAAGTATCTAATATTTTTTAGCTATTACATAGAACTTTCATATATCTATTGCTTGACCTCATTCAATCCATGTCTCCTGGCTTAAGGCTCTACTTTCATGACATTAATATCCTTAAAAGTGTATTATGCTAGTGCTTTAAGATAATGGGATGCATGTCCCATGTTCATCTATGACAAACTACTTTCCTAAACCTTTTTGTTCTTTAACTTCTTAAATTTGATGCTTTTTCTACTATACAAATCATCTTGCACATCACCAACAAGACAACCATGAACTTCATTATTTTGACATCTTTTGGAATCCCTTTGCTCATTTAGGTCATGAATTTTGGAGCACCTATTGTCATCTTCTTTAACACTACTATTGCCATAATACTATAACTGCCACATTCTCCAAAGGGAAAACCTCACTATTTCAATGTCTTATCCTTAATTCTATGACAATTGCACATCTTTGGACCTCTAGATTTGTTTGGTTCTTATTCATTAGATCACCATTCATCATTACAATATAATAATATATTGATATAGTGTAGCCTCAAAATCACCATATATCAGTAGTGCACTGACATGCATGCAAAAATATTTGAAAGCCTTTGTTGAATTCTCAGTTCATGCTAGGTGAAACTTGCAAATTTATTCTAATAGAGTTCAACATTGAAAAATTAGGAGTAGATAATAATTTTCCTCAAACTACCAACCTACCACCACCTAAATGGCATTTGGAGCTCCTCTTCATAGCTTTAGAAATGTGATTGTTCCTTCGTGGTTATCCCTTTATGAACTAACTCACAACTTTACAACTCATTGTAGTATTTGATTGTGAGTCATCTTGTACGTATAGAACTAGGTGTTTTGTTAAAAGATCCTTGAAACATTTTAATTTATTAATCCTACTATAAATAGTACTAAATGTCTTCTATTCTATTACACATGATTACTAGATTTATTAAGATTGTTGTCCCACTATGTCTCATTTTTTGTTAAATTTTCTATCATATGATCCATTAAATTAGTTCTTATATACCTCTACCATAAAGGTTCTCCATGCTTTTTACCATATGACTATAATCTATGTGATATAGTAGTAAACTAACTTTTAAGAGGTTTTTCATTATACTTTAATCAATCATTGATCTCAATTGGACACCTCTATTCCATTTGCACATAACTACTACATAGGCTTCTCACATGTACTTTTTCACTTGTTTGGACCAAGCACTATTGTTGTGCTTAGTTGAAAGAAAAGTCAGAATGATTTTAAAGATTGTCATGATCATACTTTGCCACTTGACATTCTTTTACTTGTTCCATCTACATAGGAAATGATTCCACTTTCTTTAACCCTACTACAAAGCCCTAGAAATGAGCATGAATATCAAGTTTAATACCATGTCATTGTTTTCATGGAAATTAGCATTTTGATAAAGATTTAAGAGTTTTTCTAGAGATGTTGATAGTTACACTACTACAAAGGTTTAAAAAGTTGTTCATCACACTCACTATTGTTGCTAATATCCTAGTTAATAATGACATGTCGAGAAAGAGTTTTTGTAGGGACCTAGGAGGAAAAGTTAAATTGGATTGGTCCCAAGATACTATACTAGTGGGTGAGGAAATTGTGACACTCCAACCAAATGGAAAGTCTATGTACAATTCTTTCCTCAGAAGATCCCCGAACCCAAATTCTATGCACTAGGTGTTAAATTTCTAACTACATTATTTTAGGAGGGGAAGAGGCTATTGAATGTAAACTTAATAATAAGGACATATCACGAGTCTCCATCATTGGATGAGATGACATATCCAGTTGCCACAGTCAATGATCACTGCCCTATGGCATTTAGTGACCCTCAGGGACATTTTAGTTCGGCATACCTGAGAATGTTTGAGCGCTCAACAGGATGGGATGAGCTTGGGGATAGTGTTTACCTAGCCACTTGGAGCTAACAGAATAGACAATTCAATCCCACGATGAATGGTGAGAGAGATTTGGCAGTTGACAACTTTGTACTGGCCAACACTACAAGTTTCAGCATCACTTGAAATGGGGTCGTAAAATCAAAATAGAGTAATATCTCTAAAAAGTGAGGGAGGTTATTATAGGTCTCCACAACATGGCCCTATAGGACCTAAAATCACATCCATACCTTGCACGAGCTCCAAGATATGCCCTGTCAAAGATTGCTGCCCTATGGCATTTAGTGACCCTTAGGGACGTTTTGGTTTGGCGTGCCCGAGAATGTTCGAGTGCTCAACATGATAGGATGAGCTTGGGGATAGGGTTTATTCACCTACCCAAAGCTAATAGAATAGACAGTTTGATCCCACGATGAAAGGTGAGAGAGATTTGGTAGTTGGCAACTTTGTATTGGCTAACACTACAAGTTTCAACATCACCTGAGATGGCGTTGTAAAATCAAAATGGAGTAAGATCTCCAAAAAGTTAGAGAGTTTATTGTAGGTCTCCACAACATGGTCCTATAGCACCTAGAATTGTATCTATACCTTGCATGAGCTCCAAGATATGCCCCACCAAAGATTGTTTCCCTATGGCATTTAGTGACCCTTAGGGACGTTTTGGTTTGGCATGCCCGAGAATGTTTGAGTGCTCAATGGGATGGGATGAGCTTGGGGATAGGGTTTACCCAGCCACCCAGAGCTAACAAAATAAACAGTTCAATCCCATGACAAATGGTGAGGGAGAATTGGCAAGTGGCAACTTTGTACTGGCCAACACTAAAAGTTTTAGCATCACTTGAGATGGTGTTGCAAAATCAAAATGTAGTAAGATATCCAAAAAGTGAGAGAAGTTATTGTAAGTCTCCACAACATGGTCTTATAAGACTTAGAATCACATCCATACCTCACACGAGCTCTGATATATGCCCCATCAAAGATCACTGCCCTATAGCATTTAGTAACCCTTAGGGATGTTTCAGTTTTGCATGCCCGAGATTGTTCGAGCGCTCAATAGGACATGATGAGATTGGGGATAGGGTTTACCCATCCACATAGAGCTAACAAAATAGACAGTTCAATCCCACAATGAACAATGAGGAGAATTTGGCAGTTGGCAACTTTGTACTCGCCAACACTACAAGTTTCAACATCACCCCAAATGGTGTCACAAAATTAAAATAGAGTAAGATCTCCAAAAAGTGAAAGAGGTTATTGTAGGTCTCCACAACATGGTCCTATAGGACCTAGAATCACATCCATACCTTGCACGAGCTTCGAGATGTGGCCCATCAAAGATCACTGCCCTATGGCATTTAGTGACCCTTACGGACGTTTCGGTTCGACATGACCGAGAATGTTTGAGCACTCAATGAGATGAGATGAGCTTTGGGATAAGGTTTACCCATTGCCTAGAGCTAATGGAATAGATAGTTCGATCCCATGATGAACGGTGAGGGAGATTTGGCAGTTAGCAACTTTGTATTGGCCAACACTACAAGTTTTAGCATCACCCGAGATGGCATCAAAAAAACAAAATGGAGTAAGATCTCCAAAAAGTGAGAGATGTTATTGTAGGTCTTAGTAACACGGTCCTATAGGACCTAGAATCACAACCATACCTTGCACGAGCTTCGAGATATGGCCCATCAAAGATCACTGCCTTATGGCATTTAGTGACCCTTAGGGATGTCTTGGTTCGACATGATTGAGAATGTTTGAGCACTCAATGAGATGGGATGAGATTTGGGATAAGGTTTACCCATTGCCTAGAGCTAATGGAATAGATAGTTCGATCCCATGATGAATGATGAGGGAGATTTGGCAGTTAGCAACTTTTTATTGGCCAACACTACAAGTTTTAGCATCACCCGAGATGGTGTCACAAAATCAAAATGGAGTAAGATCTCCAAAAAGTGAGAGAGATTATTGTAGGTCTTAGAAACACGGTCCTATAGGACCTAGAATAACATCCATACCTCAGATGAACTTTGAGATATGCCCCGTAAAAGATCGTTGCCCTATGGCATTTAGTGACCCTTAGGGATGTTTCGATTTGGCATGCTTGAGAATGTTCAAGTGCTCAACAAGATGGGATGATCTTGGGGATAGGGTTTACCTAGCCATGTAGAGCTAATGAAATAGATAGTTCAATCCCATGAAGAATGGTGAGGGAGATTTGGCAGTTGACAACTTTGTACTGGCCAACACTACAAGTTTTAGCATCACCCGAGATGGCATCAAAAAATTAAAATGGAGTAAGATCTCCAAAAAGTGAGAGAGGTTATGGTAGGTCTCCACAATATGGTCCTATAGGACCTAGAATTGCATCCATACCTTGTATGAGCTTTGAGATATGCCCTGTTAAAGATCGCTGCCCTATGACATTTAGTGACCCCTAGGGATGTTTCGATTTGATGTGCTCGAGAATGTTTGATCGCTCAACAGCATGGGAAAATCTTAGAGATAGGGTTTACCTAGCCACCTAGAGCTAATGGAACAGACAATTTGATCCCACGATGAATGGTGAGGGAGATTTGGCAGTTGGCATCTTTGTATTGGCTAGCACTACAAGTTTCAGCATCACCCGAGATGGCATCGCAAAATCAAAATGGAGTAAGAAATCCAAAAAGTGAGAGAGCTTATTGTAGGTCTCCACAAAACGATCCTATAGGACTTAGAATCATGTCCAAATCTCACACGAGCTCTGAGATATGCCTCGTCAAAGGTCATTGCCCTATGGCATTTAGTGACCCTTAGGGACGTTTTGGTTCAGCATGCCCAATAATTTTTGAGTGCTCAATGGGATGGGAAAAGGTTGGAGCCAAGGTTTACCTAGCCACCTGGAGCTAACAAAATAGATAGTTTAATCCCACGATGAATGGTGAGGGAGATTTGGCATTTGGCAACTTTGTACTAGCCAACACTACAAGTTTCAGCATCACCCGAGATGGCATCACAAAATTAAAATAGAGTAAGATCTCCAAAAAGTGAAAGAGGTTATTGTAGGTCTCTGCAATATGGTCCTATAAGACCCAAAATCCCATCCATATCTAGCACAAGCTCTAAGATATGCCCCGTCAAAGATCGTTTCCCTATGGCATTTAGTGACCCTTAGGGATGTTTCAATTTGGTGTGCCTAAGAACATTCAAGTGCTCAACAAGATGGGATGAGCTTGGGGCTAAAGTTTACCTAGCCACCTAGAGCTAATAAAATAGATAGTTCGATCCCATGACCCTTTTTCCACTAAGTTACAAATTTGAGCAACTTTTACAACTTTCAACAATGCAACTTTGCACAAAAAGTGCAATTTTTACATTTTTCACTTGATTCCACTGATGAGAGCAATTTATGTCCCAGATTATGCCATATTTTACCCTTCATATAAGCTTTCAAGTTCATTTCAATATCTATTTTAATATTCCATTTTCTCTTTCTATGTTGCATATGATCTAATATATGTAAGTAATATTTGATTTAGTTATTATATAAAATATGTGAATTATAAGTTGATATGTCTTTATCTAACATGCTGATAATGTGTTATGGTTCTTCCTATCACTTGCTATGCATCTTCCTGTAGCTCTTTCATCACTAAAAAGCTCCATCAACTATGAAATAGATACATTTGCTGCAAATATTATTCACCATACATGAATACATGGAGATGACAACAAGGAGATTTAAGTGAAGATGTTAAGAAACCTGTGTCGCATATTTATTAACTAAAAAAACCATGGTTCTCTCCATACTAGATTTGTGCTAAAAGATTCTATACAACAAGAAGATTTCAAGAGGATAGTGTATGAGTGAGCAGAAAAACAAACTTGATTGAATATTACTCCATATTGCTGCTAATAGTGCAAGGCTAACATGGATAGAAAACTCACTAATCAATATATTACAAACTATTTTAGGTCCATATTGTTGCAAATCATTTTGGCTGAAGACAATATTATTGCTACAAAATGTTGGATATTATGGCATGGGCATGAGTTACTGTCTCCTCAATAAAAAACTTGTTTTTATCCACTAAAGGAGAAACCCGTGGGCTAAGATTTTCCTCATATTTAAATACTATTATAATAGCAAACAAATCCATCTTATGATGTATGGTCTATAATTGCATGAGTTTATTAGTCATTACTTAGAACCAAACCATGCTATTTTAATGCAATATTCAATGGCATTTGTTATGATCTCAAAGAAATATATATTAGCTTGAGCAGAGAATATGTAATATGAAAAAATTCTGATCAATAATATAGACCTTGCATGAGTGAAACTATTTGAGGGAGAAGATAATTCCATCACTCAGGAAGGGCCCACCGCTTAGGATGTTGGTGAATTTTGTAATGTAATTATAGCATGTGTAATTTGTATTTCAGTATTTGCAGCATGGTGTATTATTAAGTTTTCATTTTAGAATCATAATTAATTTGTTTGAATGCTTCTGTAGTTTGATTAATGTTATAAGCTAAGTGAAACAGTTTACTGAGTTTTCATTGTCATTGTCATTGATTGAATTCATGTAAGAAATTATTTTTGTATAGAATATTGAAGTTGCATTATATTTGCACAGTATTCTATTATTTCTTCTAGATAAATTTTCATTAGATCTTTGAATTATAACATTTTTTATTATTGTTATTTCTTAAATGTTCATTTATGTTTTTGATGTTCTTGTCACCAGGAAGTGATAGTTCATGTTGCTAGGATTACTTTAGTTTTCATAGATTCAATTTTGTGTGTTGTAGTTGCATTCATAATCCCTCATATCACAACTGAAATCCCTTGATAGCATATTGCTCGAACACCTTTCGCAAGCTTACGCTCTGGGATTGACATGTATAGACCAAACAAACTTCATCATAAAATTATTAATTCTTCTCTTATTATTCACCCCAGTGTTGGTCTATCATCCTCTTCTACAACTTGGAAAAGGTTTGGGAATACTACAATAACTTATTTCTAGATGCTCAGCCCTTCACCAATTCCCAAACTCTTGCCATTCACAAATCAACATGCTACAAGAGGTCAAATCCTTCATGGTACTTGACCAAGGGCTTTATTGGAAAAATCACAAAACACATCCTCTAGTCTTGAAACCCTCGAATCTTAAAAAGGACCCTACTAAATACCATTTACCAAGTGGGCATGAAATTTCAACCAAGAAAATTGCAGTTAGAGGCCCATTTTTGCTGTGTGCACCAAAATGCTGTCCTAAAAACTTAGTTTCACTAAAAATGCAATAACTTGAGTTAGAAAACACGTAGAACAATGAGACCAGAAGAAAAAAAAAGCTAATTCAAATATCTATCTAAGAAATCTATCACATCTAGTCTAAAAGTTTGTACATTTTTTGCAATGTGCAAAAAATAGTCCAAATGACTCAAAAACTAAATTTCTTTCTTTGTAACTTCTTCCAATCCGTATATTAATATCTATTTTCCTTGGTTCCCTACAACAATGATCATCCAACTGGACAAGTTTGGATGCTTGGGTGCATGAAAATGCATTAAATTTGATGCCATAGGTATAGCAGCGGGAGATCTGCCTAAAAGAGGCCATGATTTTATATGAAATAGTCAAATTAATTATCATAAACATAGTATAGGATCAACTAACAAGTATTGGAAGTGATTTCTTGGTCAGATTTGAAGAGGCCCTAATTTTTGGCCTTGTTTGCTGAGTGTTTCATAAAAAGCACATATAGAGAGTTGATGGGTTCAATCCAATTGAAGAATCCTCACTTTAGGATCATATTAAGATACTTTACGAAGTTGGGGGATAATTATTCGATATAGTTCCTTTGTAAATGGAGGGGGTTTTATGCTTAAAAAATGGCCCATAGTGTAACAACAGAGACTTGGTCCAAAACTACCATACCTCATCTTTTGATATGTTATAGAGAAGCCAAATGGGTATCCTAATCTTCAATTTATTTTCTTGATGTTATGAAAAAATGTGGAGAAAAATGCAAGAGGATAACATTTTATGCTTAAAAAATGGCCCATAGTGTAACTGTCATCGAATGACAATTGTTCCAAACCTCTAAAACTTCAAATTTGTTCTTGGTTGGTTAGGACAACCTATACTTGGTGTTTCTAATTTTTGGTCTATACTAGTAAGTGTCTTTACCTAGATTTGAAAATAGTGTCATTGAGATTATCTAGGGAGAAGCATGAAAAGAGGATCGACAATCTCCTATCTAGGATGGTATACAAATGGTTACAACATACAGAATGAGGAAAACAAGCCTATATGGAAGAAGTATGCTAATTTTCTCAAGGATTTACCAATTAAATTTCTAGGCATTGTTCACTTTCATCCCAAAGGTCAAAACATACTAGACATGGTTCACAAGATAATGATCCAGATCTAGAAATGACTAAGGAAGAGATCTTACAATTTTAATAAGATAAATATTAACAAAAGCTCATGAAATTGAACTTGGATCAAGAAAAAGATAAATGCTTCATGCACTTATTCTCTCAAGGAGTAAAATTTTCACACAACCTCAATGTTGACAACTTGATTCAAAAGGAGGAACCTTCACCTTTAGAAGTTGTTATGAAACAAATGGAAGAAATGAGGAAGGATTTGTTACACATGAAAAATGAGCAAGAGAAACCTAAGCCATCTTTTTCACTTGAGTCTATATGTCTATTTCCTTTTGACAAATACTTATAAATGTATCCTTTTACTCGTAAGGTTGAATTCTTTAAGTATGAAAAATATAATGGTAGTGGAGATCCTCATGATCATATTAGGGATTTTTGTGCACTAAGTATGAAATTCTTACATGAACTCACTTATTTCATAAGCCCTTTTTTCTAGAAGTCTTAGTGGGCAAGATATGGAATGGTTCACAAAATTCTATCCTCCACTTATGTCATTTGATAAAATGGAAAAAGGTATTTCCAACATTATTCTTATAGTATTCAACATGCAATGACTATGCTAGACTTATGAAACATCAAACAACACCAAGGAAAATATTCTTTTCCTTTCTTCAATGATGGAGGAAGCTTTATTCATGATATCCAAGGCAAATCCCTGAAGCTAAAAAGATTGATATATTTATCAACAACCTTGTGCCTTAATTGCAGCATGAACTTAGGAAACAACTATTTTCCAATTCCTTACAACTAATATCCAATTCCTAAGGAGCCTAATGTGATCAACTTGACTAATGACATTCAAACTACAAAACAATATGCTTCTCCAAGAATATTGACTCAAACAAATCTAATCACTCTAGTGGAGGTAAACCATCATGGGTTTCCAAATCTAAGCACACATGTACACCTCTAGGAGACTCACTTGAACTGGTGTTGAATACTTTGATATCAAATAAGATCATTACACTACCATAAAACTATAAACCTTATGAACCCAAGGTTAAGCCTAAATTTTGGAATGATAATCACTATTGCATCTATGATAGGAATAAGGGTCATAAGACTAAAAATTATGGTCCAGAGCATCTAACTTTCATTGATTAATATGTTTGTAATAAGGTCAGGGGATATATCTCATGATCTCCCTATGATCCATCCATTTTGTTAAGGACACAAGACCCCTTGGTGTGTTTATAAACTTTGGGCATCATTTGGTCCTAATGGATCATATGTTAGTAATTTCATGTTTTTCTAAGTGTTTCTTAGGGGTTTGGAAGCCTAAAAAGGTTTCTAAGTGTTAATCAAGTTTAAATGCAACATTTCTTGCTATAGAGGCAAAAGTTGCTTAAAAGTTGTCAGCAACTTTTACAATTTGCTAAGCAACTTTTTGGTTTAGGAGTCC
This sequence comes from Cupressus sempervirens, assembly GCA_028749045.1. Classification (NCBI taxonomy): domain Eukaryota; kingdom Viridiplantae; phylum Streptophyta; class Pinopsida; order Cupressales; family Cupressaceae; genus Cupressus; species Cupressus sempervirens. Next base: position 372,111,584 of record CM053791.1, on the reverse strand, counting down.
CAACAGCTCAAACCATTTGATGGTTGAGTAGAATGGTTGGAAACAACCTATTTAGAATTGAGACATTTAAAAATGGATAAAGAGGGAAGATCCAATTGGAAACTTTCTCTAAGATCAATAAAATATATGTGTTTTATTGCAATTTCTTGACATTTTGCAAGTATAGTTTGGAAGAATAAGGGGTGGATGATGACCTTTATGATCTAAAAGTTGATGCTAAGTGTTTGAAGGCTTTTGGTAATGGTTTGAAGTTTTTATCCTTTTTCTTTTAAAATTAATCAAATTTATAAGCTTGCTAGTTTGAGAAACCCTCAATTTCAAGGTTTTGGCATTCAAATGTCTCTAACTTGCTAATCTACTAGTGGAATTTCTTCTCCACTTGTATGAAGCAAGTTAGGGATGTGTACTATAAGATTTTTTAAAGTTTTGGAACATGAATTGAAGGAATTGAATTTTGGAAGCAAGCTCTAGGTCAAATATCACCATGTATTTGATTAGTTTTAAGGAGACTGGATTAGATAAAGAGATGGAGAGACTTTCAGGACTTGTTGATCAAACAAATTGTCCTTTTTTGAGTTAGTAGAACACCCTAGAAGTGGAGTTTTGGTTCTATGCACCCATTCCTAACCTCTCTCTTTGAAAGCCTAACCTAGCTATTAGGCCTGTGGACATAGTCAATATTATGATATGCTGGAGTGGAGTCAATCTCTACAACTTTGGGGTTTGAGAGAACTTGAAAAAGGGTATCTGAAAGTATGATTTGTTCCTTAAGTCTTTTGGGAAGTTTTGAAGTTAGTGGCAAAAATCAAGGATTGGAGACCTAATAGGATTCTAGGTCCTTCCTTGCAATTTGTGTTGTGGGTTGTTGGTAGTGCAACCAGTGGTGGATTTTTCTTAGTTGGGTTCCGGCTAAGTAGTTTCTACCCTTTGTTGGAAGTTGTGAGGCCTAGAACCATAAAATCACTATTTTATCCAAATTAAGGGAACTTGTCCTTAAAGGCTTGATTTGGGTCAAATTGCTTTGTGTCATACTTGTGTATGGTGAGTCTTAAAACCCTCATAGTGGCTCCTTGTAGAGGTATACACTTGTTGAAGTGAAACAAACCAATTTTTCAATCCTTTGAACATCTTGAGTTGTTGTTTTGGGGTTGGTTCTTAAGGTTGTGCTTCCACTGTTGCACTCTGCATCAAATTATATGAAACTTAAATACCTCATTCAATATCTCATTAATGATAAGCAAGTTGGGTGGATGAACTCATGACTATTATTGATCATAAGGTTTTCAATGAACCCAGGCACCCAAGCATGAACAAGAAGAAATTTCTAGAAGAAAAATAGGATGCAAAGATCAACTACATATGATTGAGCCAACTTTTGAGAACATAAACATGATTAGGTCTAAAGGGAAAAAGGAAGGCTACAAATCAAACATTGATGAACCACCTATGATTATCCTTAAGGGTGCGGATTCTTCCACACAATCACAACCTTACAATCTTAAGACTAAGAGCGAACAAACATAACAACCTATGGTCATCCTTAAAGGATTTGACCCCCGAACCCATACATATGCTAAAAACTTACATCTTGTGACTAGGAGTGAACCAAAGATCATACACTTTGGTCTTAACGCTTCCAAATAGACAACATTTGAAAAATTTATAAGATGGGTTTTATAAGTTTATGATTCAAAAATAAATTTGTTTTGGAGTTTATCTAAAATAATTACAGATGAAAAATAAAATAAAAGATAAAAGCATGTTAGTCATAATATCATTATCGGTAAAAATGTTCCAAATGCAAAGAATTATTTATTTGAGCTTCTACCAATGATCAAGCAACTTACTAAATGGCTTGATGAGTCTAATTGGAAACTTCTCCCATTATATCCTTGCTTTCGCCAGTTTCAAGTTTCTGGTTACATGCACACAATCATAACTTTACATTACAAAGCATTCACATTTTAACAATTTTCATGTTCTTTCATTACATTTTGATGTAAACAAAAAATTCTAAACTTTCACTTATTCAAATGACTAATCTGAAAATGGGTCCCATTAAAGAATCAAATATAAATTCAAATAATGTATCTAGATTCTAAATAAATCAAAACATAAAATCTGCGATTTAAACTTATCTCATCACATAATAACAATACCCACCTTGTCATGTGGACAGTCTCAACATTGTATTTGGATCCAATTGATCCCTCTTGCTCTCTCTCCCTCTCTCCCTATCCAATCTAATGAATCATCTGGATTTACTCTACATTTTAATGTCTCAAGTATTGCCTCATGGTCTAACTCATGAACTTTCCAAAGAATCTTATTATGTGGTTTTCCACCATATTTTATCAAGTGGACATTTGATGCGACAACAAGGTCTAAATAATGAAGAATCTTCCTCTCTATTTGCAAATCCTCGAATAATCACAAGTTAGGGTTCTTCATAGAATATCATCTAAGCCATGTGCTGGTTACAACCACCACACCGATATGGTACTCTAAACCTTCACCATCTATAATCGAGTGATCCAATTTTTGTTTGGCTTGGACACAAAAACACAAATAATAATCTATCCCTTCTTCATTGTCTTCAGGTGCAATAACAACAAAAAGATGGCCTATAGTGACAAATGTACAAAATGTAGTCATTAATTTAGAAAATAATTAAGTAAAAGTTATAAAGTTACATATTGAAATTACAAAGATATATATATATATATATATATATATATATATATATATATATATATATATATATATATATATAAAACTAGGTTGCACTAGATCAAACAAGTGGTCAAAGTCAATAGACGAATCCATCTCTACCATTTCCAATGCTTGTGGGGGATGATAGGTATCAATTGGGTCCAAAACTCGTATATCCCATTTGTCCACCCATTCAGTTGACTCATAGATGTCCTAATTTTCCTCTGCACATGATGGACAATATCATGCCATTTTTTGTGTGTGGATACTCCATGAACCTGCATCAGAGCTTCTGAAAGAGTGCAACTCATTGGATCTTGTTAGTGTGCAACAATCCTCATATGGTGCAATTTTAGTATTATCTATCAACCAAAGTAATCTACAAACCATAGACTCACCTTCTTTACCTAGACCCATTGTAGTGTCACACCACTAGACGATGGATTTTGCATTTGTCAATATTGCTCTATCTTTGTACTTTAGTTCTTCACAAGCTAAGGTTCTTTTGATGCATGCACTTGCACCATCGTCCTCTCCCTTTCCATGATCAACCTCTATAAAATTCCACATATATTGAATTCTACACAACTTGTGCATTCTGCTCAACCAATAGAACATCCGTTCATTCTTGAATTGAGGTGTGCAATTGTCTGACCAAATAATGTGCTGACGATATGTTATGCCCATGTTAGCCAAATCTCCATAAAATAGTTGAAAACAACCATGTACAAACTCCATAGAATGTGATCGATCATCACTGATGGAAAAATGGTACTCCCTCAAAATCTTCCTGTCATCATCTGTACTTGTAGTTGAATGCATGAATGTTATGTGAACAAATATGGAAACCTGTTGAGAAGTATAATACTTTTCTTGCACCTCATTTTGTGGTTGTAGTGTGTAGTTCTTTGTGAAGTCTACAACTGAAACAATGGTATCCAATGGAAACGTATCCTTGCACAACTTGAATTGCAAATCCAACCATCAAGCTCTATGTGTATGCCTTGCATACTCGTAAATAATCTTTTCATGGACTCATACATTGGAATCTTTTCAATGACTAAATCACATCTTTTACCCTATTTCCCATCTTTTATAGCATATTGTCATTGTCTTAAATTTTCGTAATCTACTATTTCATTTCCAATTGCATGTGTACTATCCATATGTTCACAAGTAGATAAAAGTTGCAAAGAACCACAAAATAAGCATGTACCATCCAACCATGATGTCTTGTAAAATTTTTGGCCATCCCCTATTTGACATTAAATGTTGGATATGAATTCCGTTGAAGATTTTGGTGGCTCATTCATGTCACAATCTTGCAAAACAAACTTAGAATGCAAAAATACACATATATACCTAAAAACATCAAAATGGTTAGAAAATTCAATATGTATCCTACAACAACAAGTTGTGCTGTGTGATTTATCTTCACATAAAAGGTTTACCCATCTCAAAAAAAATCTTTGACTTATTCAAATTTGAGGATACATACCAATAAGTTTTGCAAAAAATTGTGTCTGAGTTGAGTCCAATTTTTTTTTTGCATGTGGGTCATGATTTTGGCTACCAATCCTCCTTCTTACAACATCTCTTTGATTAGGAGAAACACGTGTGTTATTTTTCCAACAATATTCAATTAATGATTTCAAAGCTTCGCTAATTTCTTTATCCTTTCGTGGTAGTCTACTACTAAATGGCCATAACTCATTTTTTGTTGGATCTTCCAATCTCTCATGCTTTAGCATGACTCTCCTTAGAGTACCTCTACCAATTTTTAATGTTTGTCTTGTCTTTCTCTTGAGTCAAGATTTCTTCATTTGGGTACTTACTATTGTCAATGTAAGTACTTGTCTTGTGATATTACTATCTTTGGTGCAAGATTTAGAACCCACTTTGTCATAAGCACTCATTAGATTCTTTATAATACTTTTTTTATTTGAATTGTCCATCATTCTTAGCCCAATAATCTTCATGATAGGCCTAAATTTTAAATTCCTCATCATTTCAACAAATAATTGGCATTGACCTATAATATTTAATTCTTCAAAGAATAACCTCCACATATGATTAACTTTTCTTTGACAACTACGCTTGCTAATCTTGTCAGGCATTGAATTCAAAATGTTAGTTTCAATATTAATCAAATATTTTTTTTTCTAAAATGAATTCTAGAAGGTGTTATAATCTCTTCCATTCTCTCAACATTTTGAACATCAACATAAGGTTGAGTGTTTTGGATACCTTGAACCGAAGATGATGTGCCTTGGCAATAAGATGCAAAAGATGGAATATCACCTACTTGATATGTTGATGTTGTGCCTTCAACATGACATGATGGAGTGTATACATCATCGGATCTAAAAATTAGTGTCTCTTCAATATGAGAGGATGATATGAATCCAACATTGAGAGATGGTGTAGCTTCACAATTCAATTGTCTTCTTGAGAGTAACAATCTCATTTGTTCTCTTTGTCTTTCCAATTCTTCTTCTTTGTTTCTTTGTATCAGTGGTTCTTGATCCTCTTCGAAAGTCAATTCTTCATTATTGCTTTGAAATTTTCTTTATTCACATAGTAGTTTCATTTTATCTCTTTTAATTGCCAAATCTCTCTCCTTATCTTCATTTGTTTGAGTTTTTGGTTTCTTCCTTGGCATGATGATGATTTCTACACGTCAAATTCTTCGAACATCTGAATTACTTACAATTTGTAAATTACAAGTCACTCAAATACATATAAAAATTACACTTATTTCAATGAATACACAATATATATCAAAAAACTTTCCAAATTTCTAACCATTTCCAAATAACAATTCATTCAAACATACAAATTTCAATGAATTCACTATATATTAAACATGTCAAATTATAATCAAATTTGTCTCTATATATCAACAAACAATATTTAAAAAGGATTGCACTAACCTTTTCTATAGAAAGAATATTCAAAAAGCTGATCCAATGATTGAATTTGGTGTTTGCTAGCTTCAAAAAGTCTTCAAATAGTGTTTGCTAACTTCCAATAGCTTGAAACCCATGTTTTCTGTTTGAACAATAGAATGCACAGCAGACAAAATGTAGAATATGGATCAAAAGGGACCCAAACTTGCTTTGTGACCATTTTTTGGTGACTTCACATAGTGAGTATGCACTATAAAGCATGTACGCACTATAGTGTGTACACACTATGTCAAAACACATCTCTCCCTATCCTGCCATCCCCCATCCCCTACTATCTCTCTCCTCTCCCATCCACTACTCTCTCTCACTCTCTCTTCCATCGCCTACTCTCTCTCACTCTCTCTCTCTCCCATCCCCTACTCTCTCACTCTCTCTCCTCTCCCATCCCCTACTCTCTCTCACTCTCCCTCTCCCATTGCCAACTCTCTCTCACCCTCTCTCCTCTCCCATCTCCTACTCTCTCTATCTCACACACTCCCATCACCCCCCCTCTCTCTCTTGGGCTACTACTCTCTCTTCCCTCTCCCATCATCTACTCTCTCTCTCCCTACTATCTCTCCACTCTCCCATCCTTTACTCTCTCTCTCCCCACTCTCTCCCCTCTCCCATCCCCTACTCTCTCTCTCTCTCTCTCTCTCTCTCGCTCTCCCTCTCCCACTGCCTACTCTCTCTCTCCCATCCCTACTGTCTCTCACCCTCTCTCCTCTCCCATCCCCTACTCTCTCTCTCTCATTCCCATCCCCCCTCTCCATCTCCCACCACCTACTCTCTCTCTCCGTCATCCCCTATCCTCTCTCTCCCATCCCCTACTCTCTCTTGCTCTCCCTCTCCTACTCCCTCTCCCACCACCTACTCTCTATCTCACTCTCTCTCTCACATCCCCTACTCTCTCTCAAGTCTCCCATCCCCTACTCTCTCTCTCTCTCTCTCTCTCTCTCTCTCTCTCTCTCTCTCTCCTCTCCCACCCCCTACTCTCTAGATCTCTCACACACACTCCCATCCCCCCCTCTCTCTCTCCCTCTCCCACTCCCTCTCCCAATTCCTACTATCTCTCTCTCTCCCTCTCTACTCTCTCTCCTTATGCCTACTATCTCTCTCTCTCTCCCTCTCTACTCTCTCTCTCCCATCCCTTACTCTCACTCTCTCTCTCCCATCCCCCTACACTCTCTCACACTCTCTCCCATCCCCTACTCTCACTCTCTTTCTCTCTCTCCCATCCCATTCTCTCTTTGTGCCACCCCCTACTCTCTCACTTTCTCACACTCTCTCCCATGCCCTACTCTCTCTCTTACACACACTCCCATCCCATCTCTCTCTCTCTCTCTCTCTCCGGCTACTCTCCCCCCTCTCCCATCCCTTACTCTCTCTCTTTCACAGATACACAGTCCCATCCCCCCTCTCTCTCTCCTTTGCCATCCCCTACTCTCTAAATCTCTCACACACACTCCCATCCCCCCTCTCTCTCCCTCTCCTACTCCCTCTGTCATCACCTACTATCTCTCTCTCTCTCTCACACTCTCTCTCTCTCCCTCTCTACTCTCTCTCTCTGCCCCCCATCCCCTACTCTGACTCTCTCTCTCCCATCCCCTACTCTCTCTCACACTCTCTCCCATCCCCTAATCTCACTCTCTCTCTCCCATCCTATACTCTCTTTGCCACCCCCTACTCTCTCTCACACTCTCACTCTCTCTCCCATCCCCTACTCTCTAGACCTCTCACACACACTCCCATCCCCCCCTTTTCTCTCCCTCTCTCACTCCCTCTCCAACTACCTACTATATATATATATATATCTCCCTCTCTACTCTAGTCTTTGTCCCATCCCCTACTCTCACTCTCTCTTTCTCTTCCATCCCATACTCTCTCTCCACCACCCCCTACTCTCTCTCACACTCTCTCACTCTCTCCCATCCCCTACTCTCTCTCTCTCTCTCTCTTACACACATTCCCATTCCCCCTCTCTCCCTCTCCCACTTCCTCTCCCACTACCTACTCTCTCTCTCCCTCTCCCATCCCCTACTCTCTCTCTCTCTCTCTCTCCCATCCCCTACTCTCTCTCTTTCACACACCCACACACTCCCATCCCCCCTCTCTCTCCCCTCTCCCATCCCGTACTCTCTAGATCTCTCACATAGACTCCCATCCCACCTCTCTCTCCCTCTCTCACTCCCTCTCCCACTGCCTACTATCTCTCTCTCTCCCATCCCCTACTCTCTCTGCCACCCCTACTCTCTCTCACACTCTCACACTCTCCCCCATCCCCTACTCTCTCTTACACACACTACCATCCCCCTCTCTATCTCTCTCCAATCTCCCATTCCCTACTCTCTCTCTTTCACACACAGACACCCATCCCCCCTCTCTCTCCTCTCCCATCCCCTACTCTATCTCTCACTCCTCTCCCTCTCCCACTCCCTCTCCCACCGCATACTCTCTCTCTCACTCTCACTCTCACTCTCTCCCTCTCTACTCTCTCTCTACCACCCCCTACTCTCTCTCACATTTTCACACTCTCTCCCATCCCCTACTCTCTCTCTCTCATCCCCTACTCTCTCTCTTTCACATACCCACACACTCCCACCCCTCCCTCTCTCCTCTCCTATCCCCTACTCTCTAGATCTCTCACACACACTCCCATCCCCCCTCTCTCCCTCTCCCACTCCCTCTACCACCGCCTACTATCTCTCTCTCACTCTCTCCCTCTCTACTCTCTCTCCCCTCTCCCATCCCTCTCTCTATCTCTCTCCAATCTCCCATTCCCTACTCTCTCTCTTTCACACACAGACACCCATCCCCCCTCTCTCTCCTCTCCCATCCCATACTCTATCTCTCACTCCTCTCCCTCTCCCACTCCCTCTCCCACCGCATACTCTCTCTCTCACTCTCACTCTCACTCTCTCCCTCTCTACTCTCTCTCTACCACCCCCTACTCTCTCTCACATTTTCACACTCTCTCCCATCCCCTACTCTCTCTCTCTCTCTCTCTCTCTTACACACATTTCCATCCCCCTCTCTCTCCCTCTCCCACTCCCTCTCCCACAACCTACTCTCTCTCTTTCACATACCCACACACTCCCACCCCTCCCTCTCTCCTCTCCTATCCCATACTCTCTAGATCTCTCACACACACTCCCATCCCCCCTCTCTCCCTCTCCCACTCCCTCTACCACCGCCTACTATCTCTCTCTCACTCTCTCCCTCTCTACTCTCTCTCCCCCATCCCCTACTCTCTCTCCCCTCTCCCATCCCCTACTTTCTCTCTTTGCCACCCCTACTCTCTCTCACACTCTCACAGTCTCTCCTATGCCCTACTCTCTCTCACACACACTCCCATCCTCCTCCTCCTTCTCCTCCTCTCTCTCTCTCTCTCTCTCTCACTCCCTCTCCCATTGCCTACTCTCTTTTCCATCCCCTACTCTCAATCTCTCTCTCCCATCCCATACTCTCTCTGCCACCCCTACTCACTCTATCACACATCCTCTCTCTCCCATCCCCTACTCTCAATCTCTTTCTCTCTTCTATCTTGTACTCTTACTTTGTCATACCTACTCTCTCACAATTCCTCTCTCTCCCATCCTGTACTCTCTCTACCACCCCTACTCTCTCTCACTTCCTCTCTCTCCCATCCCCTTGTTGGAATATTCAAATGGGAAGAGTACTTCTAAAAGGGGGGGGGGGTGGTGAATCAGAAGTAACTAGTTTTTAACCATTTAAACCTTCATTAACACATAACTAAAAGCAATGTACATGCATGTAAACATATAAAAAAACATGAAATGAAAGCATGCATCAACACATAACTCAAGAGATTTGGTAACCCAAAAACCCTCCAGGAATAAGAAGGTAAAACTGGGGTGAGGATGACACCCATAAAAATCACTACAACAATATATGTTCAACCACTTTTGATGGTCTGCCCTATTGAGAGGCCTGCCCTATTAAAGGCTTTACACTGTGTCAAAAGTGACCTAGTTAGAGGATTTACAAACACTTTACATGAAGTGTCACCCTGTTAAAGGATTTACAGTAGGTTGTTAAACCCACCTAATACATAGGATCTTCAATCACCTTCTCCAAATGTTCTCCTACCTAGCTGTCAAGCTAACCTATCAATATAGGATTTCAACATCTAATACAATGGTGATAAAGTATTAGAAAATTTGACCTGATAGTATACAATCTTCAATTGTTGGGTTCAGGTACTAGATCTGCTCTTCTTGTTTTGATCGTTGCTTGATCTGATCTATGTATGTGTTCCTTGTCCCTTGTGTTGTTCTGATCAACTGGATATGAAATTGTTGCTCTGTTCCTCTAAGTCTTTCCTTCTTCTCACTGAAATTTTACTATAATCTCCCCATACACTGTTCTCATCTCCATCCCTAATGGAGTTTTTGACTTCCTTTTAAAGATTGTGAAGACTTAGGGTTAGGTATGGATCTATGATCCACATTGAATCTCAAATTCCCACTCATACCTTGCACTTTACTTATTGGTTGCATGCCTTCTCCATTTTTCTGATTGGTTGCATGATGATTGCATAGGGAATGTAAAATATTCATCCTTATCTTTTTTCTTCTTTGAAATCCTTCTATGTCGGCTCCAAAAATGGTTTACATCTTAGTTTCTGAAGGCACAAACTATTATGCTAATTCTGTGTTACTCAACACATATTACATTGCTGATGCTTGGCACATGAATGTTCCTGTATTGCTCGACACATGTTATACTCTGTGTTGCTCAACACCTATTGTACTCTATGTTGCTCGGCATATGAATATTCCTAAATCACTTGGCACATACTATGCTCTATCTTGCTCGACGTCTATTACTTTCTCGGCACCTGAAGTCACTCGACACCTATTAAAATACGAGCATGGCACACATTGTGGCTTGGCATAAATTGTGTACTTGGCTTCAATACAAAAAGTGATTAAGTGTGTTGACACTCAAATTTCAAAACTATCTAAGGACTAACAATCTTTCCCTTTGACATGAGTGTCAAAAACACTTAACTAATCATTGCTATTCTATCCTTATGAGTGCCTTATCCAAAAAATTTCAAAATTGTTCAAAATTTGTTCAAAATACCTTAACTCCCCCTGAGTTGATTTGTGCCTTGTCATTTTTGCAATCAAAATTATGTGCTGACTGTGCCTGATACTCTTTGTCTTCTGCCCTGTACCTGTATCTGTTTCTTATGGAATTTCTACATTTGCATCAGAGATATTTTCCATAAGAGTGCCAAAATTTCAAAATTTTGTATCTCCCCCTCTTGGGTTTCAAAATTTATAGGTATTCTCCCCATATCTTATATCTTCCTTATATTTCCCTTAAATCATATAACTCCCTCTTTATTAATTCTCCCCCTTTTTGACACTAATGTCAAAGGGTTCTAAGGAGTAATACCATATTTAGCCAAAAAAAAATTGTTTACCTCCATTATTGTTTTTAGAGCTATATCCCAATTTTTCAATGCAATGTCCAGAGACTTGTGCTAGATGGAAGTTTCTGCAGCAAGGTGTACAAGTCCATCTAGGGTAGAAAGATTTGGATCTTTCTTTAGGACTGTTTCTATGTATGCTTGCTCCTTGTGGAGAACCTCTAAGTGTGGGGTTATGGAGGACTAGATTTGCATCAATTTTGCCTTTATGTTTGCCTCCTCTACTGGTAATACAACTAATTCCCTTTGTGTGTGAAGCGTCTGTGCAAAATGCTTCTCACTTTGAGCTGGATCTCTAGGTAATTGCATGCTAGAGATTTTCAAGTTCCTTTCCAAGCTTATTCTTTGATTGGTTTCTTGTGTGAAATTTGAAAAGTTACACAACTTCCTATACAATGAAATTTTTTTTTCAAGAAAAATTTTGAACTTATCTATTGTCTTGGCAAACTCTACCTGTTCAAGTGAAATTCCACTTGATATCTTCTCATTAAGCTTTCCTTGAAACTTTCTTTCTGACCATTCCATTAATTTTACATTTGTATCATGGTCTTCACTAGTCACCTGATCAACTATATTTGATAGTTTTTCTACTATAGGCCTTGTTTCATCTAGTGGCTGCAAGCTGAAAGCATCCATGAAGATGTTCTTTATCTTGTTTAATGCTTGCCTATTCTTGTATTCTCTTCTTAATACTTCTTGTCTCTTCCTCCTATCCAATGCACCTTGTATTTCATTTATATTTTCTATGGTGAGGGTGCTAGATTCATAGGATGGAATGATTATCTCTTCATCAAGTTTAGGATCTCCATAGTGAAGTATCTTGGCTACCTTCCTAGAGCTCAAGCTTGGTGTTTGAACTTGTATTGATATCATTTTAGTCTTAGCTTCTGAAGAGTTTGAGTGGGAGTACTTATTTTTGGTAATTCAACTAATGTCTGTATTGCAGCTTGCTCCTCATCTCTTGCCTCTTCCTTCTTTTCTTCTGATTTCCCTTTATCATTGACAATTGTCGGGGGTGAACTTGTTGACTATTCTTGTTTTTCTGTATGTTCTCCTATTGCTGCACTCGGCATCTAAAGTGCATCACTTACTATTTTTGGTGGAGATGGTGGTGGAAGTAGTAGGATTTTAGTAGTAGTGTATGTAAAAGGTTGTTCCTTTGGCTTCACCTTTTCTCTCTGAGGTGCTGCTACTGCTCTTTGTAATTCATCTACATTCACCAGTACAAGGCTTGAACACAACTATGCTTGTAGAGTAGATTGGTGAATGATCTTTGAGAGATCCTCTACAGTTAAAGGATTGATGTTTTGACATGAAGTGTCAACAACATCCTTTATTTTTATGGTCTCTGTAGGTGTGGTAGTGGCATGAGGAGGGCTAAGAGGTGGCATTTGTGTGTCTTGCACACTTTGTTCTTCTTGTTCATCTAATGCCTTTTCCTCTCCTTTAGCTGTATTCTCTTTTTCTTCCTCCTTATTTACTTCCTCTTCTACTCTTCCTTCCTCACCTTCTTTTCTTCTTCACTTTTCTTCTCCTCCACTTTCTTTGTTGTCTCTTTTGCTTCTTTTCTCTTTGAGCTAGCCTCTGCCTTGTATTCCTCATCAAATACATCATCAATTGACTTGTCTATTGACTTCCACAATTTTGTGGATTTATTTACAACATCCTCTATCTTATTTTGGAGAATGCAAAATGCTCTATGTTTAGGAGAAAATTTTCTATTATGCCTTTTATTTGCCTTAGCTATTTGACCTTTAGTCAGGTCTGGCAGTATTTTAGCTAGGGTTGATTCTCTTATCTCCTTTTCCATTTGTAGACAAAAATTCCACTTATCTGCAACTATCTTGTATAACTCCTTGGGCATTGTACTATCTAACTCTAGAGGTGTGTGTTTGTATTTAGCCATCATTGCATACACTAATTCCTCTATTTTATTTTGCTCTTCTTTATTGAGCTTAATAAAATCTACAGTCTTTAAACCATTCAATTTTTCTTTTCTAATATTTACACATAACTTGTTAATGACTGACTTTGTGGGATGACTTACCACTTTAAACTTGCTGATATCATTTGACTTTGTTCTTTCTTGGTCTGAGTAAGGCTGGGCAACATATCTCCTTCTCTTCCTTGGTTCTTCACTAGTCTGCATTGTGGCTTTCTTCTTCTCTTTGGCTTCATCTTTTTACTTTTGAGTTGCAGCCCTGGTGGTAGCCCTTGTAGTAGGCTTCTTTGTTTTAACCTCAATGGGCTTTGTCTAATTCTTTGTCTTGGGCTAGGATGCAGGCTAAGTTTTGGCTTTCCTTTTGGTGGCTTTGGCTTTAGTGGGTGCCTCTTTGACTTCTTCTTCCTCAACACCTTCTTCATTGTCCTCTTCTAGGCCCTGTGTCAATTCTTTTGGATCTTTCCCTTGCTCACCTTCTTCATCACTATCACCTTCTACTTTTTCTACCTCCTCTTCTCCTACTTCACCCTCAATATCTACCCCAACTGTCTTCTTTATTTTTCTTACCATTTTATCTTTCTTCTTCACTGCAGAGGTAGTCTTCAAATCTATTACCACCTTGGATTTGACAATATCATAAGTGCCAAAATGAGGAGCATCTTTGTCAATCTCTTCTGCAAGTAAAGCAGTGATTGCAGCTAAAGCTTGGTCTACATCAAGCTCATATCCAAGTGGCCTAAGCCATCTTACTCTAGGTATCACAACTTGGATGTAGGTGTAATCTATGTCAACTAGGAAACAAATATTGTTTACATGTTGCTCAACCAGTGATACTGGTATCCTCATCCTTTGTTTCATGGACTTCTTGAAGTCCTTAAAGTAACTTGTCATTTGAGCATCAAAATTATCTCCCATTTGCTCAATAAACTCATTGAATTGTGTGACAATTGTCTTGTTTTGGATCCCATCTTACCTTTCCAACTAAAGGAAATTCTTTCATGACATAGAAAAATATGCAGACCAATAGTGATCCAAATTTACATTGAGCTCCTTTTGATTTCCTTATGGCTCCTAAATTTTCATTGATTTGTTTTAGCATGAGCTTTGCTAGATCATAAGTGTGATCCTTCTTCACAAGTTTGTATGCAACATCTATTGCTATGCATGGCACACTATTCAATCTACTTGATTCATAGAATTTATGCGATATGAATCTGATAGTGAAACCAAGTAGGGGATCAATGATGGTATCTATGGTCATTCCCCTGTTGTTCCATTTGGCACCAGTGTTTTTCTCTATGGCCTCCTTTTTGTCACTTCTTAGGGTCTTAGGCCGATCTAGGGTTGGGAATCCAGTAACCCTATGAACAATTTTCTTTGTGATCTTCACTGGCCTTGTTTCTAACCAAAATGATCCATCATGAATTCAAATTAACACTATGCGAATCCATTCAGTCTTAAATACAATGGGGAAAACTAGGGCTTTAGTTAAACCCTTCTTCTCAATAATTTGAAACTCGTCCTTCAATACACCCTTGTCACATAGCTTATCAAAGGCATTGAAAATTTCTAGGTCACCTATGGCTCCAATCTTACATTTGTAACATTTCATGACATCTTGGACCATTACTACTTTGTCTAGAATGATTGAAAAAGCACCAGATGGGTCATTTTTATAGGCAACTTTAGGTATTGGCCTAAATTCAGGCTGTTTAACTTCATTGCTAACAAGTTGAATCTCATGATCATCTTTTCCTTTTGTGGTTTTTGACCCAGATGCCATCTTAGCCAAACTAGGGTTTAATACTAAGTAAACTTTCAAATACTGTGTAGCTCGGCACTTGATGAAATACCTTTAAATTGAAGAGTTTGGGTTGGATTCCTATTGAAATTAGTGCAAATCATTGAAAAATTGTTGTTTGGTTGCCTCTTGATTCTTCTTCTTTTTCTTTGTGTTCGAATGGCTCAAAATGAGTGATTTTCAACTTTATTAGGTACAAAACCTAGCATTTATTGCATAGTGCTTATAGCTGTACACTCGGCACTTAAAGGTTTTAGTATAACTCAGCTCCCATTGTATTTTATTTACTCAACCTCCAGTAGATTTCTTTCTCACTCAGCTTCAACTATCAACTTGGTAGCTATTGGAAACTCTGTATCCATTGGAGCTTCACTCAACATCTAAGAGTAACTTAGTAGCTTCTTCAAAATTTTTCTTGACATCTTTTCTCATGCAGACTTCTTCTTTGCAGTACTTCTTTATTCTTTGGAACTAATGTATGATTTGACTTTGTATATTAGTCCCATACTCTTTTCTTTGCTTAGTTAGATGAAGTGTGATCACTTGACCTCTTGGGTGAAGTGATCACTCCATTGGATGTACTTGCTCCATCTCTTCTTTGCCATGTATTTTTCATTTCTATCCTGATGTGTTCCACATTAACATTTTCTCACCCTTGTTGACTTCTGGCTTGGGTGCCTTGGCCTTTGTTGGGAAATTCCTGCTGACATGTCCTATCTTCAAGCAATTAAAACATGTGGTTTGGCTTAACCACCTACTATAATTTCCCTTGAAGTGGGTTCTTATGCAGTTCTAAGGAACATGACCATATTCCTAATAGTAGTGACAACTTTTCTTGGTATTGTAATCCCAATTGTAGTGGTGTACATTGTTGTTTCTCCTTGCAGGCTGATTAGGTGTCCACATAGGCTTTGATCTGCACTCAAAAGGTCTATGTCCATACTTTTTGCAATTGTAGTAGTGACCTTCAAATCTTGGTGTCCTCATGGTCTTGGTTCTGTAGTCTTGCATTGAATGCCCTTGCATGTTACACTTGTGACAATAACCTTTGTTTTTGGATGTGTCCTGCTGATTGGCCTTTCTACTCCTGCAAACAATAGCAATGTGCCCCTTTTTATTATAGAAATGACAAGTGGGTTTGGTGTTCTTACCTTTGTTAATCCTTTCTATTGTAGCCTTGGATGATTCTCCTTGTTCAGTGCTAGTGTAACCAAGTCCTGAAGTATCATTACTAGCCCTTGGTGATTTCAGTAATTTGTCAAAGTACTTAATAGCCTCATTGGGTTTGTTGTAGCTTTCTGCTATCTCCTTTTCTATCTTCAATTCATTCTACAATTTTTCATTCTGCATCTTCAAGGTGGAGATCTCAACATCCTTCATGTTTAGCTCATGATGAGGATTCATCATTTGGCTTAAGGTGTCTAGCTGCATGTTTGAGATCTTTTCAAATTCAATTGTCTTCTCCTCTAGCCTATTGGTGAGATTTCTCTTGTCATCTTCTGTCATGGCTTTGTCTTCAATAATTCTTTTCTTTTTTTAGTCACTTCACAAAGCATTATGGCTTGTGATTCTTGTTCAAGCTTGAGTAGTCTAATTTCTTCAGCTTGTGCTCTATTTTTCTCCATCAGTTCTACTATTGCTGCATCAAATTCTTTAGAATCTCCATTGGCAAACACTTGTGTGCTGTCAATCTCCTTGTAATGTATGTCATTTTTAGCTATGGCTATCTCCTTTCTTCTTTTCAAGAATTTTCTTAGTTCCTCTCTGGCTTCCTCTACCTTGTATAGAGCTAGATGCACATCAATCACTTAAT
Source organism: Cupressus sempervirens (assembly GCA_028749045.1). Taxonomy (NCBI): domain Eukaryota; kingdom Viridiplantae; phylum Streptophyta; class Pinopsida; order Cupressales; family Cupressaceae; genus Cupressus; species Cupressus sempervirens. Next base: position 372,094,907 of record CM053791.1, on the reverse strand, counting down.
TGTCAATAATCTTCCCAAGTTTGAAGACTTCAATCTTCTTATCTTTTTCTCCAAACTATTAGGCTTCTCCTAGTGAGAACCAGTAGCTCTGATACCAATTGTTGGAATATTCAAATGGGAAGAGTACTTCTAAGAGTGAGAGGTGGGGGGGGGGGGGGAGGTGAATCAGAAGTAACTAGTTTTTAACCATTTAAACCTTCATTAACACATAACTAAAAGCAATGTACATGCATGTAAACATATAAGCAAACATGAAATGAAAGCATGCATCAACACATAACTCAAGAGATTTGGTAACCCAGAAACCCTCTAGGAATAAGAAGGTAAAACTAGGGTGGGGATGACACCCACAAAAATTATTGCAACAATATATGTTCAACCACTTTTGATGGTCTGCCCTGTGAAAGGCCTGCCCTATTAAAGGCTTTACACTGTATCAAAAGTGACCTGGTTAGAGGATTTACAAACACTTTACATGAAGTGTCACCCTGTTAAAGGATTTATAGTAGGTTGTTAAACCCACCTAATACATAAGATTTTCAATCACCTTCTCCAAAGGATCTCCTAAATGTGCTATAGTGCACATGTGCTATAGGGTATACGCGCTATTCAAACCTTTGTATTCTACCAAGCCTAAGGCTTTCTTTTGCCTTGGGGATCCAACCCAAAGATTTGGAGACTATAAACTAGTCTAAAATGTGTTTTACTGCAAACATACAAAAAATGATTGATTTTTCTTGTGTGTTCTCCTTCAAGATTCGTCGTGGTTAAGCATCGATAAGATCAAGTTACATGACATTTTAGGTCTCTATATTAGCTATATAACCATATAATTAATTTTTTATTTGAACTATTTCAAGCCTTTCATCTATAATTTCTTTTGAATGTATATCCATTTTTTGTCAAAAACCAACATGTACTAATTGGGCTGTAGATTTTAGCTCATTCATCGAATTTTGCAACAACTTAAATTTTTTAGAAACTAGACTCCATTCTACACACTTTGAAAAAAAGAAGTTTTGATTTTAGATTAGTTTTCAATCATTTTTAGGGGGAGCTCACAGATATTTCACATTTTTGGGATGTTCTAGTTAAAAAATTCATTAAAAAAAAATACACATTATAAAATTACCCAAAAAATCTGGGATAAACTACATAGTGTTAAGTAACTTTTGACCAGAGTGATTAATAAATTTTTTTTAAAAAGTTAAAATTTTAGGGGGGCCATACTTTGTACTGTGTTACATTTTTTGGAATAAATAGTACCACTTTTTGTGGCCCCCTTTTTTGAGGACCCAAAACTAAACCATTTTAAAAAAATTAGTATTTTAGAAACTAGATTCAAAGGACTACTACTTTTATTTTTGTCATATCTTAAAATTTTGAGCATAACTATCTTCAAATTCTTGTTGAAGTTTAGAAATTTCTGATTTCAAAAAGAAAGGTGTCCTCTTATACCCCCCTTTGGAACCACAACTTGGTACACTTACCTGTAAATTGCATCCAAAATGATGTAGAGTGCTCACACCAAAAGCTACTGGATTCCCAACAAGAACACTTTTAAAGCAAACTACCTTTCCCACCTTCATAAGTGTCTTCAAAAACTCTTTCCAACTTGGTTACAATATTGAACAAACTTCTACCCAACATCACAAAACTACTTGATCACCTTCCCTCTTCATGTCTTGGGAAGTAATAAGGGAAAAATGAGCAAATTTGAGAAATGGATCATAATCAACTTTTTGCTTCAAACTAACATCTTAGCCACTTCAAGGAACACCTAATAACTATCTCACAAACTTTAGTCTGTCATCTATTCCATCCTTCTGATGGGGTAGGCTAGGATAGACTAGCTAGTCTATGCTTCTGATCCAACAATAGGATCTTGTTTTTTTCTCTACACCTATGTGGTCTATAGGATCTCTTGCTACTTAGAACATCCCTTGACCTTTCCCAACCTCCTCACCAAGTTAACTGATCCAAACTTGTAGCATCACTCCCTTACTCTTCTAGGAACACTATCCCTCCAAAGGTTTTATAGGTCTACTAGGGTACCATAGTAATTTTTAGCCTAACCAAGGTTTCCATGATGTCCTAAGGTGTTATTGGAACACTTGTACTATGCTTGAATGGATAACAACAATGGGTTTGTACACAATTTCAAGATTTCTTCACAAAAGGGCTACAAGGAGAGCCCCTAATTAGGCCTCCACCTAGATTTCTATGGCCAATAGCTCCTTTGGCTTAGAGTTTCAACACCTCTAGCCTAAGGAAAAATTGATAGATAGGACCCATGCTCAAGGATTTTTAGGGTCTCAAGGTGCCTACAGACTGTCCAACAAAAATAGCAAAATTTAAGGTTTGGTAGGGTTTTCTTGGCTGCATGCTGTCCCCACTTTTAAGACAGCTTCCAAACTTCATCAAGACTCCTCCTCCACAAGTTAGAACATAATAATACCCCTCTCCAATCCCTCAAAAGGGAAAGTCTTCATTCTTCAAGCTTTTCTCTCAAGAGCTCTTTCTTTGTTGATAGTCTCTAGTTGGGCATTGCCTAGCTCGCCTAGGGCTTGGTCAAAGAATTCTTTGCACTCACTTTCAGGGCCCTTGCTTGCATAATATAATACATTAGGATCTATAGCCTTGAAATCCAGAAGACCATGGAATTTTCGTGGTGGAGACAAGACTTACAACCCTTTCATGATATACAACTCCAAAACTGGCAGCAGATAGGTATCTTTGAAGAAATTTACAAAACCTTTCAAAACTTGGTCACAAAATATATCTAATGCATTGAAAATGAAAAAAAAACAATAAGATAATTACAAAATGCAACAAAATGATGATAGTCATGTGATTTTCCTCCAAACAAGATTAAAAACTAGTAAAACCTGTGCTAAAACAGTCATAATCTGCTGCATACATTCCAATAGTATGGATTCATACAAGAAATGAGTTGCCAACCCTTGATTAGGGTTCCTCCTGGCATAAATAGGTTTCTTCTTGGGTTAGAGATAGGTTTTAGGGCTTTTTCAAAGCTTCTTTACAAAGTAGGTCTTTTAGCAACAATTGGAAAAAGTTGCTCAACAACTTTTAAAAATTGCAAGCAATTTTGGGGCAATTTTATTGCTTAAGTAGTCTTGTTTTGACTCACATTTTAAGACCATGCTATGCCTTCCAAAAAAATCCTTGGGAGTGAAAATTTAATTATCTTACTTCACCTAAGAATCCCCAAACTCATAATAACATCCCTTCCATAAGATGGCAGATTTACATAACATTGCATTGTTCATGCACTTTGGTCTTCTAAACAAGTAGTCCACCTTGGAAGGTTCTTTTAATGCACAACCATGCCTAAAATTCAATAAAAAATCCTAAATCAACCTTCCCCCAACAAAGAGCTAAGAAGGATACCAACCCAAATTCAAGGTACCATTCTCAATGGAGACCAAAGAGGAAACTTTAAGACCTATCCTAGCTTGGACACACAAGCATGAGCTAAATGCTCTTATTGCATTCACATACTTCTTTAGAAAAGTTCATCACACCAAAAATGATATGGTGGGAGCCTTGAAAGGGTACTCTTGCACCACCTTCCAAGAGATTCTTCAACATCTTATGAGTGAAAACAATCTTCCAACATCCTATGACTATATTTTCTTTGCAACAACATATAATTTGTTGATTTTTTGACAACTTTTCACAAAGAGAAGTGATTATGTTTCAAATCCATGAAATGACTATTAAGACAACCAAGAAGATCATTAACATCTTCCACTAACTCCATTTAGTGATAACATGTAGCTATATAAGGTTTAATGACTCTCAAAACACTTATTGAGTCAACTTATTAACAAAAACAACAAAAAAAATGAAAATCATTAGGACTAAGGAAATTTGGGTTTATAGGTGACCTCAAGTTCCTTGACCTTAAAAACAAAGATAACCTTATTATCATAAAAAAATAACATGTTCAAAATGATGTGTATGATCACCCCTTTACCTTCTATCACTAGTCTCCATCATTGGATGAGATGATATATTTAGTTGCCACGGTCAAAGATCGCTACCCTATGGCATTTAGTGACTCTTAGGGATGATTCAGTTCTGTGTGCCTGAGAACATTTGAGTGCTCAACAGGATAGGATGAGCTTGGGGCTAGTGTTTACCTAGCCACTCAGAGCTAATAGAATAGATAGTTTGATCCCACGATGAAAGGTGAGAGAGATTTGGTAGTTGGCAACTTTGTACTGGCCAACACTACAAGTTATAGCATCACTCAAGATGGCATTGCAAAATCAAAATGGAGTAAGATCACCAAAAAATGAGAGAGGTTATTGTAGGTCTCTACAACATGGTCCTATAGCACCTAAAATTAGATCCATACCTCGCACGAGCTCTAAGATATGCACCATCAAATATCACTACCCTATGGCATTTAGTGACCCTTAGGGACATTTTGATTTGGTGTGCTTGAGAATGTTTGAGTGCTCAACAAGATGGGATGAGCTTTGGGGTAGGGTTTTCCCAGCCACCCAAAGCTAACAAAACAAGCAGTTTGATCCCATGATGGACGGTGAAGGAGATTTGGTAGTTGGCATCTTTGTACTGGCCAACACTACGAGTTTCGGCATCACTTGAGATGGCATCGCAAAATTAGAACAGAGTAAGATCTCCAAAAAATGAGAGAGGTTATTGTAGGACTCCATAACATAGTCCTATAGCACCTAGAATCACATCCATACCTTGTATGAGCTCTTAGATATGCCCCATCAAATATTTCTACCCTATGGCATTTAGTGACCCTTAGGGACATTTTGATTTGGTGTGCTCGAGAATGTTTGAGTGCTCAACAAGATGGGACAAGCTTGGGGCTAAGGTTTACCTAGTCACCCAAAGCTAATAGAATAGACAGTTTGATCCCACAATGAACGGTGAGGAAGATTTGGTAGTTGGCAACTTTGTATTGGCCAATACTATGAGTTTCAACATCACCTGAGATGGCATCGTAAAATGAAAATAGAGTAAGATCTCCAAAAAAAAAGAGAGGTTATTGTAGGTCTCCACAACATGGTCTTATAGCATCTAGAATCACATCCATACCTCACACGAGCTTTGAGATATGCCCCATCAAATATCGCTGCCCTATGGCATTTAGTGACCCTTAGGAACGTTTTAGTTTGGCATGCCTGAGAACATTCGAGCACTCATTAGGATAGGATGATCTTGGGCCTTGAGTTTACCCAACCACCTAGGGCTAGTGGAATAGACTTTTCGATCCCACGATGAATGGTGAGGGAGATTTGGTAGTTGGCAACTTTGTACTGGCCAACACTATGAGTTTTAGCATCACCCGAGATGGCATCGCAAAATCAAAATGAAGTAAGATCTCCAAAAAGTGAGAGAGTTTATTTTAGGTCTCCACAACACAATCCTATAACACCTAGAATTGTATCCATAACTTTCATGAGCTTTGAGATATGCCCTACCAAAGATTTTTGCCCTATGGCATTTAGTGACCCTTAGGGATGTTTCAGTTTGGCATGCTCGAGAATGTTTGAGTGCTCAACGGGATGGGATGAGCTTGGGGGTAGGGTTTACCTAGCCACTCAAAGATAAAAAAATAGATAGTTTGATCCCATGATGAATGGTGAGGAAGATTTGGCAGTTGGTAACTTTGTACTGGCCAATACTAGGAGTTTCAGCATCACTCGAGATAGCGTCACAAAATCAAAAAAAATTAATATCTCCAAAAAGTGAGAGAGGTTATTGTAGGTCTCTGTAACATGGTCCTATAGCACCTAGAATCACATCCATACCTTGTACGAACTCTGGGATATACCCCATCAAAGATTTCTTCCCTATGGCATTTAGTGACCCTTAGGGACATTTTGGTTTGGTGTGCCTAAAAACATTCAAATGCTCAATGGGATGGGATGAGCTTGGGGGTAGGATTTACCTAGCCACTTAGAGCTAATAGAATAGATAGTTTGATCCCACAATGAATGGTGAGGAAGATTTGGTAGTTGACAACTTTGTACTGGCCAACACTATGAGTTTCAGTATCACCCAAGATGGTGTTGCAAAAATAATATGGAGTAAGATCTCTAAAAAGTGAGAGAGGTTATTGTAGGTCTCTACAACATGGTCATATAGCACCTAGAATCACATCCATACCTCACATGAGCTTCAAGATATGCCCTATCAAAGATCACTGCCCTATGGCATTTAGTGACCCTTAGGGACGTTTTGGTTTGGTGTGCCTGAGAATGTTTGAGTGCTCAATGGGACAAGATGAGCTTGGGCCTAGGGTTTACTTGGCCACCTAGAGCTAATAGAATAGATATTTCAATCCCACAATGAATGGTGAGGGAGATTTGGTAGTTGGCAACTTTGTACTAGTCAACACCATGAGTTTCAGCATCACCCGAGATGGTGTTGCAAAATAAAAACAGAGTAAGATCTCCAAAAAGAAAGAGAGGTTATTGTAGGTATCCACAACAAGGTCCTATAGCACCTAGAATCACATCCATACCTTGCACAAGCTCTGAGATATGCCCCATCAAAGATCACTACCATGTGACATTTAGTGACCCTTAGGGATGTTTCGGTTTGGTGTGCCCGAGAATGTTTGAGTGCTAAACAAGATGGGATGAGCTTGGGGCTAGGGTTTACTAGGCCACCTATAGCTAATGAAACAAATAGTTTGATCCCACGATGAACAGTGAGGGAGATTTGGCAGTTGACAACTTTGTACTGGCCAACACTAGAAGTTTCAACATCACCCGAGATGATATCATAAAATCAAAATGGAGTAAGATCTCCTAAAAGTGAGAGAGATTATTGTAGGTCTCCACAATATAGTCCTATAGGACTTAGAATTACATCCATACCTCACACAAGCTTTGAGATATGCCTCATCAAAGATCGCTGCCCTATGGCATTTAGTGACCCTTAGGAACATTTTGGTTCAACGTGCCCAAGGACATTTGAGTGCTCAATGGGATTGGATGAGCTTGGGGCTAGGGTTTACCTAGCCACCTGGATCTAACAAAATAGATAGTTCAATCCCATGATGAATGATGAGGGAGATTTGGTAGTTGGAAACTTTGTACTGGCCAACACTACGAGTTTCAACATCACTCGAGGTGGCATCGCAAAATCAAAATGGAGTAAGATCTTCAAAAAGTGAGAAAAATTATTGTAGGTCTCTGCAACATGGTCCTATAGCACCTAGAATCACATCCATACCTTGCACGAGCTCTAAGATATGCTCTATAAAAGATCGCTACCCTATGGAATTTAGTGACCCTTAGGGATATTTCAGTTTAGCGTGCCCAAGAATGTTTGAGTGCTCAATGCGACTAGATGAGCTTGGAGCTAGGGTTTACTTGGCAACCTAGAGCTAACATAATAGATAGTTTGATCCCACGATGAATGGTAAGGGAGATTTGGCAGTTGGCAACTTTGTATTGGCCAACACTATGAGTTTCAGCATCACCCGAGATGGGGTCTCAAAATCAAAAAAAAGTAAGATCTCTAAAAAGTGAGAGAGGTTATTATAGGTCTCCACAACATGGTCCTATAGCACCTAGAGTCATCTCCATACCTCACACGAGCTCTGAGATATGCCCCATCAAAGATTGCTGGCCTATGGCATTTAGTGACCCTTAGGGACATTTGGTTTGGCATGCCAGAGAATGTTTGAGAGCTCAACGGGATGGGACGAGCTTGGTGCTAGGGTTTACTTGACCACCAAGAGCTAACAAAATAGATAGTTCGATCCCATGACGAACGGTGAGAGAGATATGAGCAAGTTATGTATGCGTAGGCCACTTTGTGCAAGATATGAGCAAAAGTTGCTAATTAGGCCATATTGAGTCTTTTTGAATTTTTGGTCAAGATAACCTAGGATTAGGTGTTTTTAGTTGTTTCTTAATATTTTGGAACCTTTTCCAAGTCCTAAAAGTGAAATCTAGTGAACTTTGCATTAGTTGCACTTTTTGTGCAAAATTGCAAAAGTTCTAAAAGTTGCTTAAAAATGAAAATCTGACTAAAAACCTTCTAACCTTCAAAATTTTTTTTCCCATGCTCATATACCTGAGCATGGATAGTTACAACTTCCCAAACTTCCATTTGCAACTTTTTTGCAAAAATTGCAAAAGTTGCTCAAGCAACTTTTAGAGCAACATTGCAACTTTGCATTTACAAGACTTGGGAAGCCAGGATACTCAAGTTGGGCATGATACCTCAAAGTTTTCATCAAAATATATTAATGATCTTAACAGAACAACAAAAATCTCATTTCCATCTTTAAATGGAGACTTCATCTTAAATGGAGATTGTTAGTTCCTAAACATGTCCCAGTCAAGTAGATGACTGGTTTACAAAGAAACCAGTAGGGAATAGGTTTGTGGAAATGAATTAAATGATTAGAAAGTTTTGGCAAAATTAAAGTAACTTATTTCAAAATGATTATCCCTTCACCAATTCCCAAACTCATGCCATTCACAAATCAACACGCTACAAGAGGTCAAATCCTTCATGGTACTTGACCTAGGGCTTGATTGGAAAAATCATAAAACACTTCCTCTAGTCTTGAAACCTTGGAATCTTAAAAAGGACCCTACTAACTACTATTTCACAAGTGGGAATTAAATTTCAACCAAGGAAATTGTAGTTAGAGGCCCATTTTCGCTACGTGCACCAAAATGTTGTCCTAAAAACCCAGTTTCACTAAAAATGCAATAACTTGAGTTAGAAAATATGTAGAATGATGAGACTAGAAGCAAAAGAAATATAATTCAAAGATCTATCTCAAAAATCCATCACATATAGTTTGAAAGTCTGTAAATTTTTTCAGCATGCAAACAACAATAAAAATGACTTGAAAACTGAATTTCTTTCTTTGCAACTTCTTCGAATCCATATATTAATGCCCTCTAGACCTCACAAATGAGGTAAATATATCTCCTATTTATATTTTAATGGTTAGAACCAATATTTTAATAGTTATAACCATTTTCCCACTAAGTTGCAAATTTGAGCAACTTTTACAACTTTCAACAATGCAACTTTGCACAAAAAGTGCAATTTTTACATTTTTCATTTGATTCCACTTCTAGGACTTGGAAAAGGTTCCAACGTACCTAAAACCAACTAAAACAAAATTATTCCTAGGATTTCTTGACCAAAACCATTAAAAATTCTAAATTTTCCTAATGAGCAACTTTTGCTTATAAATTGCATAAAGTGCCTTAAGCATACAAAACAGTGTCTTTCTTTGACAACCATGGATTTCTCATCCAAGGATTATTTATTGTAGCTTAAGTAGGTAAAAGAAACATGAAAATCAAAATATAAACCAAGTTTCTTGGTGCTCTGTACCAGGAACATACCCACAAACATGAATGAAAAGAGAACAATGACCATGGACACAATGAGATTGGTGAAATGTAGCAATAAAACTCTTCGTGTTTGCAAGTTTGCAATAAATGACATCCAATACCCATACTACCACACCAAGGTCCAATTTGAAGTTTTCATTTATTTAGAAGAAGTACTATAGATAGTCATTTTCACATTGTTTCTGATGCAAAGCTTACAACCTTCTTTCACCAAAAGCTTCCTAAGTGTCTAGTAGCACCCAACCCACTGCAAGGTGCCAATCAAGCTTACCAGCCTTTACCCAATGCTGAACACTATCTCTCTAAGTGGACTTCACTTTTCTAAGGTCTTTCCCCTTCTCTAGGGCTCTTAGCAAACTTGGGTCAATTATAGGTTTTAGGGACACTAGCCCTCAACTAGGCCAAATAAGGCAAAATGTGAAATTTGGTTTCCAACCTCCAAACTTAGGCTAGGATCAACATCACTAGGCTCATACCACAGAGATTCATGCACTTTTAGGGTTCTAACACCCCCAAAAGACCAAATTCCCAAAATCAGGCCTAGAAATCCTAATAGGTCAATTTTTAGTTTTCTATGGCTAACTTCCAAATTTTCCAAATGAGGTATCAAAAAAATTACCTTTCTAAACACCCTTTACCAGGTTCTTGAAGATTCCAAAATATCTTGGGCTAAACCTACTCTAGAATGTCCTAACTCCCACTTGGTTCACATACCTAATAGGCCTAATTAGGTTGGCTTTCCAAAGCAATTGTTAGGATATGGGTTCATAGAACCAACAAAACTACATGGGAATCTTCCTCCCCATACCACATGTCCATTTCACCCTTTTCCTAGGTTAGATCAGTTGGCTTGGAAGTCTAATCACTACTTCTCCTACAAATCTAGGCTGAACACGTAGGGATGTTCAGCTTAGGGCCAACAGGTAAAAATATGAAACCTTCTCCTCTAGGCTTGAAAATCTACCATATCAAAGTACACTCCCCTAACTTGCATCCCTCCAAGTGGCGTTAAATTCCTACTATGTCATTGCAAGTTAGAGGCACATGTTTGCCAAAACCCATGAATTCAGCCCCAAACAAGCAACTTGAACAAAAAATGCAATAACTTGAACAAATGGAAAGATAAATCCTTCAAACCAAAAGAAAATGAAGCTTAGTTCATCAAGCTATCCAACCATGTCAACCAATCCCTTCTCCCAATCTATGAAGTTCTGTACAACACAAAAAAATAGCAAAAATGGAAAAAAATCAGAGTTTTATTCATGCAAATATTCACTAGTCTGTACCATCATGTTGTCCTATCCATGTACAACATATTTTAAACATGTCCTCTATGTATTCAATGGTGATAACCATATTTCAAATGGTTATGCCAGCGTACAACCATTTTTGCAACCATATTGCAAAGTTGTCAGCATTTTTGCAATTTTGCTTGACAATTTTTGACAATTTTTGACAACTAACTTCCTATACACCTAGGACTTGAAAAAATAACCCTAAGGACCATTAAAACCTTCTAAGGATCACAAAAATCCTCTTTGCATTTAAAAACCACCAAAATTGCTTATTTTTGACCCATTGGTACAATTTGGCACTCTGGCTTATAATGACACCTAGAGACCAATTGACCTTACATTTTGGTCTTAATACAACATTCTTATTAATGTTTCAAATCTAAAACTAGGATCACTATCCATTTGCCTTGGTGCCCTGCACTAGTTTCCTTCAATCAAAATTGATGTAACCATCCCCTTTATGTTCTAACTATGACTTGGGGATGGATTATTAACATGTATCATATTTAATTATGCATACTAATGTAGGGAATGGTCAGAGGATGTAGATGATCATCCAACTGGACAAGTTTGGAGTGCTTGGGTGCATGAAAATGCATTAAATTTGATGCCATAGGTATAGCAACGAGAGATCTGCCTAAAGGAGGCCATGGTTTTCTATAAAAAAGTAAAATTAATCATCATAAACAATGTCTATGATCAACTAATAGGTCCTAGAAGTGATTTCTTGTTCAGATTTGAAGAGACCCTACTTTTTGGCCTTGTTTGCTAAGGGTTTCATAAAAAGTGCATATAGAGAGTTGATGTGCTCAATCCAATTGAAGAAACCTCACTTTAGGATCATATTAAGATACTTTACCAAGTTGTATGATTGGAGGATAATTATTCCATATAGTTCCTTTGTAAATGGAGGGGTTTTTATGCCTAAAAAGTGGCCCATAGTGTAACAGCAGAGACTTGGCCCAAAACAACCGTACCTAATCTTTTGATATGTTCTAGAGAATTAAAATGGGTATCCTAATATTCAATTTATTTTCTTGATGTTATAAAAAAATGTGGAGAAAAATTGCAAGAGGACAACATTTGAGGGCTAATTGGGGCTTGTAGGCCTAGTAGGCTGGGATGACTGGTTTACCTTAGAGATAGGCTCTTGGTATTTGGTAAACTAGTTATTTGGGGTGTATTAGGGTATTAAAAACCATTATATTACTAAGAAGTAATATAATGGATAAGTCATTTACCTAATTTGGGAAACTTAAGCCTTAAGGTTGCATTCGGAAACCTTTGGGAAAACACATTGTTCGGAGTATTTTCTCATAGAACTTGGAAGGGCCCATATTTCTTTGCATCACTTTGCCTACAAGTTTTTATAAAGAAGATATGTAATTATACCCTAAAGACTTGATTGTAAGTGTAGAAGAGATACAATATGTAATTGGGTCCTAGAGCTACATTACAAGTTGTAAGTTCAATATATGTTGATATGTAGTCAAGTCTCAAATACTTAACTATGGTTGTGTTAAGAGGGTGATATGAAATTAGGTCTTCAATACTATATTGTAGGGATGCAAGACTTAACCCAATGACATATGAAGATGCTTAAAGAGCTTGCAATCAATTCCTAGAGACTTGATTACAATACGTGCCTATCAACATAGAAGGATGACTTATTGGTTGGGTGTTAAGTTTTGCCAACTACTTAGGCATGAGAAAAATTGAAATCAAGTTTGTGAGACCCAATTTCATTTTTTTAGTGCATGTAACTTATGACTTGTAATTGATGTCAAGGACCTTAACTATGTATGAGAACTAAGACAAACTATTCACATGTTGAGATTCAAATATCGACCTATACACTAGTAACTATGAGGATAATGCAAGGGCATTCAAAGACATAAAAAAGGGCCTAAGTGATGCAAGTGGTAGGGTACTAACAAGGTATATAGGGAGAGTACAACCTAACAAGGTTTGACAGCCCAAACAAGGCTCAAGACCCACACTTGCACCTTGACAACAAATATTGCTTAATACAAGAAACCTACACCAGACATGGAACCAAGAATTCAGACTCAAGAAATGATATTCTTACATCATAATATGCATATCGACTGGAATTGAAGACCCCAAACTGAGAAAAGGACATAGTTCCTTCATTAACCTCTTGCCTCTTGGGTTCCTAGTAGCCCAAGGAATGAGACTTAGGTTTGCAACTTGTACACTTAGCATGAAAAGAAAAGACTAACACCAAGATTACTTCCTATTTCTGATGTATTATCAAATTCCAAAGTGGAGAGATCCCATTAGCAAGAAAATTATCAAAATCCGTGGGGACAACATTTAGACACAAGGGCTAATTAGGCCACATTTACAAAGGAGGTACCATATAAGCACGTTCTAGAAAGATGAGACCAATTGGATATGTTGAGGAATGATCCAAATATGCTGATTACCAAGTTATAGACCATAATATGGAATTTTGAGGCCTTAAAATGTAGGGACAACATGTTTGTGTATTGATGCATAGAAGGTATATGCATCTAGGGCATCATGTTTCTTCCTTCTCCCTACATCTTATCACCTGAAACCAAAAGAATCTTAAAGTGAATTAAAAATACAAGGATTCCACCAAAGGCCATAATTTTCCTATGGTGGAATCTCACATTATATCTTGATTTCAATCAAAACCCTTGAAACCTTTGAATTTCGGGTTGTCAACCCTAAAATAGGAGTAACTTGAGTTCTACAGAGTTTGAAGACCTCAAACCAATTGCATTAGAAAGGTGATTCAATTATCTATCCAACCATACCAAAAATAGATCCTAGGCAATTGTACACGATCATACCATCCAAAAAAATAGCCTAAAATGCAGAAAACAAGGTTCTTTTTATTGATTTCAATGCCAAAAATGTACATTGTACTTTCCACCCACCTGAAAGGGCTATATGAAGGTCTTAACCAACTGATACAACCATATTTGAAAGGTTGTGATCATTGGAGGAAAGATTAGAAGTATTTTTTCTTAATTATGCAAAAAGTTGCAAAGTTGCATAGCAACTTTTGCACTTTTAATGCATTTTCTACATTTTAGTGCCTAAAAGGAATTTTAACAATTCAAATGAGTCTATATTGACCCAACACAACTACTAGACCCTAGATTATAAGTATATGCATTCAAATTACATAAATTGTGCCCTTGTGACCTCATTGAGCAATGAGTTCATAATATACCCAAATTGCTAATGGGCCACACAAAAGGGTTAAAGGTGAACCTAAGAGGCCCAAACACCCTTATTTCATCATTCCATGTGAGATTTCTCTTGCACCACTAAGAGACATGAGCCACAATGCAAATGGATTTTTGTGTAGATCTATAGTTAATTCTTACCAAGAAAAAATCAAGAGCAACATATTGAAAGGTTATGTTAAACAAAATTAATGTTGATGATGACCTTAAATCTACCTTTGAACCATTTTAAAGAAAGTCATATCTCAATATACTTCATTATTTAAGATGAAATAATATGTGCATTGTTCAATTCACTTGCTTCATATGTTTTTTACTCTTTTCTATCCCTACCTATATAATTCAAATTTCTACTACATGCAGAATACTTTCTAACACTTCCAACTTGTTAAATGGGCTATCCCTTAGCAATTCCATGCTAGGCTAGAGACTTATCCCTTAAGTTTCTCATTGCCCTATGGTAATGTATGCCTTGAATTTTAGGCCAATTAGTGACTCTTCTAAATACATTGTGACTTCCTACACCCTAGCTATCACACCTAGGTCTAATGAACCTTATTGATGCAAAGCACACAACCTACTTTTGCCACTTGGTTCTTAAACCTCTAAGGGTACCCTTACCCAATTTAGGATGATGTCTTGGTTAACAACATTTTCCAAATGATGACCTTTAATTATCCAAGTGGACTCCACTCTCCTAAGGTCCTTCCCTTTTCCTAGGGATCTTGGCAAACTTGGATCAAAATATGGCTTTAGGGACACTTGCCCTCAACTAGGCCAATTAAAAAAAAACAAGTAAAAAGGTTTCAAGACTTCAAAATTAGACTTGATTCAGAATTTCTAGGACTAAACCACTAGGATTCATGCACTTCCAAGGCCCCAACACCTTCAAAGGATCAATATCCCTAACTTAGACCTAGTAATCCTAGTAGGTCAAAATTTAGTTTTCCTTGGCAAACTTCTAAACTTTCCAAAGGACAAGGCCAAATTATCACCTTTTCAAATACCTTTTACCTAGTTGTTCAAGACTCCAAAGAATCAAGGGCTGACTCCATTCTAGCATACCCAAATTCCACTTTAGCCCATAGACCTAATAGGCCTAATTAGGCTGGGTTTCCAAAGAAAGTGCTTGAAGATGGGTTCATAGAATCAACTCAACCCCATGGAACTCTTCCTCTCCTTCCTAAAACTCCATTTTACCCTTCACCTAGGTTCAAACAATCAGTTTGGAAGCCTAAATTCCACTTCTTCTTCAATTCCTGGCTGAACACATAGGGATGTTCAGCCTAGGGTCGGCTGGTAAAAATATCAAATCAATTCCTCTAGGTTTGAAAATCTTCCATATCAAAGTGCACTCCCCTAATTTGCATCCCCCAAAGAGGCATTAAATTCCAACTGTGGGTTTGCAAGTTAGAGGCACAATAACTTAAGAAAATGAAAAGATATAACCTTCAAACCAAATAAAAATGAGACCTAGTTCATTAGGCTATCCAACCATGATAGTTTATCTCCTTCACCAATCCATACACATCCATAAAACTTAAAAAAATAGAGAAAAGGGTAGAAAATTAGAGTTTTGTTCATGAAAATCTTCACTAGTCCGTACAACTATGTTGTCCTCTCCATGTAAAATTTTTTTTAACATGTATTCCTTGCCTCAAATGGTAATGAACATCATTCAAATGGTTATGTCAATGTTCAACTTCCTTTTCAATTATTTAGCAAGAAAAGTTGTGATTTTGCATTTTTTTTGTATGACAACATTGACATTTTTGCTTTCATAGCCTCCTAGACACCTAAATCTTTGCCCAAAGACCCCAAGGAATTTAGATATATCTAAAGATAGAAAAACTCCTTATTTCTTACAAAATAACTCAAATTCCTCAAATTTGACCTTTGGTTCAATTTGGTATCCTGGCTTATAATGACACTAAGGATCCAACTGACCACTCTTTCTCTCTCTCCCTCTCTCCCGATTCAATCTAATGAACCAACTAGATCTGCTCTACATTTTAATGTCTCAAGTATTGCCTCATGGTCTGACTCGCAAACTTTCCAAATAATCTTATTATGTGGTTTTCCACCATATTTTATCAATTGGACATTTGATGCGACAACAAGGTTTGAATAATGAAGAATCTTCCTCTCTGTTTGCCAATCTTTGAATAACCACAAGTTAGGGTTGTTCATAGAATATCATCTAAGCCATGTGCTGGTTACAACCAATGCATCGATATGGTACTCTAAACCTTCACCTTCTATAACTGAGTGATCTAATTTTTTTTTTGGCTTGGACACGACACAAATAATAATCTATCCCTTCTTCATTGTCTTCAAGTGCAATAACAACAAAAAACATGGCCTATAGTGACAAATGTACAAAATGCGGTCATTAATTTAGAAAATACTTCGATAAAAGTTATAAAGTTACATATTGAAATTTATATATATATATATATATATATATATATATATATATATATATATTACCAGGTTGCATTAGATCAGACAAGTGGTCAAAGTCAATAGACAAATCCATCTCTACCATTTCCAATGTTTGTGAGGGATTATAGGTGTCAATTGGGTCCAAAACTTGTATATCCCATTTGTCCACCCAATTAGTTGACTCACAGTCATCCCAATTTTCCTCTGTACATGATGGACAATAGCATACCATTTTTCGTGTGTGGATACTCCATGAACCTACATCAGAGCTTCTAAAAGAGTTCAACTCAATGGATCGTATTAGTGTGCAACAATCCTCATATGGTGCAATGTTAGTATTATCTATCAACCAAAAAAATTTAGGAACTATAGACTCACCTTCCTTACCTGGACCCATTGTAGCATTACACCACTAGATGATGGATTTTGCATCTGTCAATATTGCTTCATCTTTGTACTTTATTTCTTCACAAGCTAAGGCTCTTTTGATGTATATGCCTACACCATCGTGCTCTCCCTTTCCATGACTAGCCTCTGTGAAATTCCACACATATTGAATTCTACACAACCTATGCATCTTGCTCAACCAATAGAACATCTGTGCATTCTTCAATTGAGATGTGCAATTGTCTAACCAAATAATGTGCTGACGATATGGTATGCCCCTGTTAGCCAAATCTCCATAAAATAGTTGAAAACAACCATGTACAAACTTCATAGAATGTGATCGATCATCACTGATGTAAAAATGGCACTCCCTCAAAATCTTTCTATCATCCTCTGTACTTGTAGGTAAATGCATGAATGTTATGTAAAAAATTATGGAAACCTGTTGAGAAGTATAATACTTTGCTTGCACCTCATTTTGTGGTTGTAGTGTGTAGTTCTCTATGAAGTCTACAACTGAAACAATGGTATCTAGTGGAAATGTATCCTTGCACACTTGAATTGCAAATCCAGCCATCGAGCTCTTTGCGTATGCCTTGCATACTCATAAATAATCTTTTCACAAAAAATCTTCACGAACTCATACACTGGAATCTTTTCAATGACTAAATCACATCTTTTACCCTATTTCCCATCTTTTAGAGAATATGTCACTGTCTTAAATTTTTTGTAATCTACTATTTCATTTCCAATTGCATGTGTACTATCCATATGTTCACAAGTTGATAAAAGTTGCAAAGAACCACAAAATAAGCATGTACCATCCAAGCATGATGTCTTGTAAATTTTTTGGTCGTCCCCTATTTCACATAAAATGTTGGATATGAATTCCCTTGAAGATCTTGGTGGCTCATTCATGTCACAATCCTGGAAAACAAACTTAGAATGCAAAAACACACACATATGCCTAAAAAAATCAAAATGATTAGAAAATTCAATATGTATCCTACAACAAGTTGTGCATGTGTGATTTATCTTCACATAAAAAGGTTTGCCCATCTCAAAAAATCTTTGACTTATTCAAATTTGAGGATACATACCAATAAATTGTGTTTGAGTTGAGTCAAAAAAATGTTTCACATGTGGGTCACGATGTTGCCTACCAATCCTCCTTCTTACAACATCTCTTTGATTAGGGGAAACACGTGTGTTATAATCTCTTCCATTCTCTCAACATTTTGAAAATCAACATAAGGCTGAGTGTTTTGTGTACCTTGAATTGAAGATGATGTGCCTTGGCAATAAGATGTAAAAGATGGAATATCACCTACTAGATATGTTGATGTTGTGCCTTCAACATGACATGATGGAGTGTGTACATTATTAGATCTACAAATTAGTGTCTCTTCAACATGAGAGGATGATATGACTCCAACATTGGAAAATGGTATAGCTTCACAATTCAATTGTCTTCTTGAGTGTAATAGTCTCATTCGTTCTCTTTGTCTTTCTAACTCTTCCTCTTTGTTTCTTTGTATCCATGGTTCTTGTTCCTCTTTGAAAGTCAATTCTTCATTATTGCTTTGCAATTTTCTTTTTCACGTAGTAGTTTCATTTTATCTCTTTTAATTGCCAAATCTACCTCCCTCTCTTCCTTTGTTTGAGTTTTTGGTTTCTTCCTTGGCATGATGATGATTTCTATATGTCAAATTATTCAAACATCTGAATTACTTACAATTTGTAAATTACAAATCATTCAAATACATATAAAACTTACAATTATTTCAATGAATACATAATATATATCAAACAACTTGCCAAATTTCTAACCATTTCCAAATAACAATTCATTCAAACATACAAATTTCAATGAATTCACTATATATTAAACAACATGTCAAATTATAATCAAATTTGTCTCTATATATCAACAAACAATATTTAAAAAGGACTGCACTAACCTTTTCTATAGAAAGAATATTAAAAAAGCCTTCAAATAACATATCCAATGATTGAATTTGGTGTTTTCTAGCTTCAAAAAAAATTCGAATAGTGTTTGCTAACTTCCAACAGCTTGAAACCCATGTTTTCTGTTGGAACAACAGAATGCAGAACAGACAAAAAGTAGAATATGGATTAGTAGGGAACCAAACTTTCTTTATGACCATTTTTTGGTGATTTCACATAGTGCATATGCACTATAGCACACACACACTATAAAGTGCATATGCACTATGTGAAAATAAATATCTCCCTAGCCCACCATCCTCCATCCCCTACTCTCTCTCTCTCTCTCTCTCCCCTCTCCCATCCCCTACTCTCTCTCACTCTCTCTCTCTCCTCTCCCATCCCCTACTCTCTCCCTCTTGCTCTCCCTCTCCTAATCCCTCTCCCATTGCCTACTCTCTTTCACTCTCTCTCCCCATCCCCTACTCTCTCACTCTCTCTCCTCTCCCATCCCCTACTCTCTCTCTCTCTCCTCTCCCATGCCCTAATCACTCTCTCCCCTCTCCCATCCCCTACTCTCTCTTGCTCTCTCCCTACTCTCTCTCTCCTCTCCCATCCCCTACTCTCTCTCTCTCTCTCTCGCTCTCCCTCTCCCACTACCTACTCTCTCTCCCATCCCTACTCTCTCTCACTCTCTCTCATCTCCCATCCCCTACTCTCTCTCTCACTCTCTCTCTCTCCTCTCCTATCCCCTAATCTCTCTTTCTCTCCCTCTCCTACTCCCTCTCCCACCGCTTACTCTCTCTCTCCCATCCACTACTCTCTCTCTCTCTCAGGCTACTCTCTCCCCACTCCCATCCACTACTCTCTCTCTCACTCACACACTCTCATCCTCCTCTTTCTCTCTCACTCTCCCTCTCCCACCACCTATTCTCTCTCTCTCTCTCTCTCCCATCCCCTACTCTCACTCTCTCTCTCCCATCTCATTCTCTCTCTCTACCACCCCCTACTCTCACTCTCACACTCTCTCCCATCCCCTACTCTCTCTCTTACACACACTCCCATCCCCCATCTCTCTCCCTCCCTCTCCCACTCACTCTCCCACCACCTACTCCCTCTCTCCCATCTGCTACTCTCTCTCTCTTAGGCTACTCTCTCTCCCCTCTCCCATCCCCTACTCTCTCTTTCACACACACAGACACTCCCATCCCCCCTCTCTCTCTCCTCTCCCATCCCCTACTCTCTAGATCTCTCACACACACTTCCATCCCCACCTCTCTCTCCCTCTCCCACTCCCTCTCCCACTGCCTACTCTCTCTCTCTCTCTTTCTCTCTCTCTCTCTCTCTCTCTCTCTCTCTCTCTCTCTCTCTCTCTCTCCCTCTCTGCTCTCTCCCCCATCCCCTACTCTCACTCTCTCTCTCCCACCCCCTACTCTCTCACACTCTCTCCCATCCCCTACTCTCTCTCTCTCTTGCTCCCATCTTGTACTCTCTCTACCACCCCTACTCTCTCTCACACTCTCACACTCTCTCTCATCCCCTACTCTCTCTTACACACATTTCCATCCCCCCCTCTCTCTCTCCCTCTCCCACTCCCTCTCCCACCACCTACTCTCTCTCTCTCTCTCTACCCCCTTCCCTACTCTTTGTCTTTTACACAGACACATACTCCCATCCCCCCCCCTCTCTCTACTCTCACATCCCCTACTCTCTAGATCTCTCACACACACTCCCATCCCCCCCTTTCTCTCCCTCTCCCACTGCCTACTATCTCTCTCTCACTCTCTCTCTAATCTCACTCTCTCCCCACTCATACTCTCTCCCATCCCCTACTCTCTCTCTCTTATACACACTCCCATTCCCCCCCCTCTCTCTCTTCCTCTCCCACTCCCTCTCCCACTACCTACTCTCTCTCCCCTCTCTCATCCCCTACTCTCTCTCTTTCACACACACACACACACACCCATCCCCCATCTCTCTCTCCTCTTCCATCCCCTACTCTCTCTCTCTCTCTCTCTCTCTCTCTCTCTCTCTCTCTCCCTCCCTCCCTCTCCCACTCCCTCTCCCACCGCCTACTCTCTCTCACTATCTCTCTCTCTCTCTCTCTCTCTCTCTCACACACACACACACACACACACACATTACCATCCCCCCTCTCTCTCCCCCTCTCTTAATCCCTCTCCCACCACCTACTCTCTCTCCCATCCCCTACTCTCTCTTGGCTACTCTCTCTCTCCCTTATCCCATCCCCTACTCTCTCTCTTTCACACACACACACACACACTCCCATCCCCCCTCTCTCTCACCTCTCCCATCCCCTACTCTCTCTCTCTCACTTGCACACTCTCATCCTCCTCCTCCTCCTCTTTCTCTCTCTCACTCTCCCTCTCCCATTCCCTCTCCCACTGCCTACTCTCTCTCTCTCTCCCCCCCCTCATCCCCCACTCTCTCTCTCTCTCTCTCCCATCCCCTAATCTCTCTCTACCACCCCCTACTCTCTCTCACTCTCACACTCACTCCCATCCTATACTCTCTCTCTCTCTCTCTCTCTCTCTCTCCCATCCCCTACTTTCTCTCTTACACACACTCTCATCCCCCCTCTCTCTCCCTCTCCCACTCCCTCTCCCACCACCTACTCTCTCACTCTCACTCTCTCTCCCATCCCCTACTCTCTCTACCCTCTCCCATACCCTTCTCTCTCTCTCTCTCTCTCTCACACACACAAACACACACTACCATCCCCCTCTCTCATTCCCTCTCCCACCACCTACTCTCTCTCTCTCTCTCTCTCCCTCTCTCCCCCTCTCTACTCTTTCTCTCTCCCATTCTACTCTCTCTGCCACCCTTATTCTCTCTCACACTCTCTCTCATGCCCTACTCTCTCTCGTACACACACTCCCATCCCCCCTCTCTCTCTCTCTCCCTCTCCCACTACCTACTCTCTCTCTCTCCCCTCTCCCACCCCCTACTCTCTCTCTTTCACACACACACACACACACACACACACACACACACACACACACACACACTCCCATCCCCCCTCTCTCTCCCCTCTCGTATCCCCTACTCTCTCTCTCTCTCACATACACACTCCCATCCTCCTCTCTCTCTTGCTCTCCCTCTGCCACTCCATCTCCCACTACCTACTCTCTCTCCCCCCCATCTCCTACTCTCAATCTATCTCTCCCATCCTGTACTCTCTCTACCACCCCTACTCTCTCTCACACTTCCTCTCTCTCCCATCCCCTACTCTCTCTCTCCCCTCTGCCATCCCCTACTTTCTCTCTCTACTACCCCTACTCTCTCTCACACTCTCACATTCTCTCTCCCATGCCCTACTCTCTCTCTCTCACACACTCCCATCCCCCTCTCTCTCTTTCTCTCTCTCTCTTGCTCCCTCTCTCACTGCATACTCTCTCTCTCTTCCATCCCCTACTCTCAATCTCTCTCTCCCATCCTGTACTCTCTCTCTCTTCCACCCCTACACTCTCTCTCACACTTCCTCTCTCCCATCCCCTACTCTCAATCTCTCTCTCTCTCACACACACCCATCCCCCCTCTCCTATCTCTCTCTCACTCTTGCTCTGCCTCTCTCCTTCCCTCTCTATGCACTATTTAGGTCTCAATAGTGCGTATGCACTAAAGTGCACATGTAATATTAAGACTTAAATTTAAAAATCTTTAAATAGCGCATGCACGCTATAGGGTGCACACGCTATTTAAAGCTTTGCATTCTACCAAGCCTAAGGTTTAATTTTTCCTTGGGGATCTAGCCCAAAGGTTTGGAGTCTATAAATTGGTCTGAGATGTGTTTTGCTGCAAACATATAAAAAATGATTGATTTTTCTTATGTGCTCTCCTTCAAGTTTCCTCATGGTTGAGCATGGATAAAATCAGGTTACATGACATTGTAGGTCTCTGTATTAGCTATATAACCATATAATTTATTTTTTATTTGAACTATTTCAAGACTTTCATCTATAATTTCTTTTGAATGTATGTCCATTTTTTGTCAAAAACCAACATGTATTAATTGGACAGTAGATTTTAGCTCGTTCATCAAATTTTGTAGCAACTTAGTTTTTTAAAAACTAGACTACATTCTACACACTTTGAAAAAAAAGAAGTTTTGATTTTAGATTAGTTTTCAATCATTTCTAGGGGGAGCACATTGTTATTTCATATTTTTGGGATGTGCCTAATTAAAAAATTCATTAAAAAAATACACATTATAAAATTACCTGAAAAATTTGGGATAAACTACATACTGTTAGGTAACGTTTGACCAGAGCGATTAAAGAATTTCAAAAAAAAAAGTTAAAATTTTAGGGGGGCCACACTTTGTACCATGTTATGTTTTTATGGAATAAACAATACCACTTTCTGTGGCCCCTTTTTTGAGGACCTAAAACTAAACTATTTTGGAAAAAAATTAGTAGTTTAGAAACTAGATTCAAAGGACTACTACTTCTTTTTTTGTCATATCTTAAAATTTTGAGCGTAACTATCTTCAAATTCTTGTTTAAGTTTAGAAATTGCTGATTTCAGAAAAAAGGTGTCCACTTATACCCCCCTTTTGGCACCACAACTTGGTGCACTTACCCACACTAGGGAGTACCGGATCTGCAATCAAGGCTTAGACACTCCAACACAATAACTGCAAGATGAAAACTACATCTAACCATCAAAAACATAGTAGTAAAGGGAACATACTGAAAGCAACATTGAAATGTAAAAAACTAACACAACTCATGCGCAGTTCCTCTCAACCATAATAGCATCATGAGACCACGAAGGCCCTAGCCATCCCCCGCGCATAACATCCAAAACTACTAACTAGATAGTCAAAGCTGTCTTATGAGGACGTCACTACTAAAACATAATAACATCATAAGTGCAGGAATCTAACATGCTAAATCAAATAAGCAATAAATACTCCAACTAAGCAAATCACATCATCTAATCATATGCTAAACATCATAACAAGGGAATGCATAAAATAACTAACATCATCTAAACATGATATCCAAGCATTCCAATGAAAGTATAAATCATAAGGAAGCATGATCCAAAATCTTGAATATACCAAGTGAACATCAAGCACTAGTCGCACTAGAATAATAGACTATCTCTATACATTGGTCCCCAGCAGTGGTATAGGTAGCTACACCTCCCAACCACGTGAAACTCGTAGGTCCACTCCCATTGTGTTGATGAAGATAATGATCCAACCAAAAACAAACATCAAGCAAATGTCCATGGCTAGCACTCACACTAGATAGTAAAGATGACTGCAACCAAGATCATGAGACAATGCAAGTGCATTAGGTCTTAGTCAGACACTCTATGGGTCACTATATAGGGGCTTGTTGGAGGGTAAATAACTTGGCATCAATTATCCCAAGCTACTAGTGGCAACATCAACTTCCCAATGAAAGGAACACAATCTTGGAAGCATCAACTTCCCAACAGAAGATGCACAATCCTGCATCCTCAGACTTAACTGGGTGCTCACATAACAAGTGTCCTCAAATTGAATTGGGTGCTCACATAACATTTTATTGTCTTTCATTTATTACCTAATTTATTTATTTATTTATCACATAATTATAACTTCTTTATGTCAACCCTCTAGGAAATAGTCACCAAGGTTGCAAGAGAAGCCCCTCCATGCTACCCTGCATACCCATACTCATCACAATGATGAGTGCCCATAGGCATGCATATTCCCAACCCAACCCCAATGAATATAACTCAACCAAAATACAAATAGGAGATTGATCCTCGCAATTCACTCAACAAATGCACGCACACGTGCTTGTGTGTGGTGCAACACCATCATGAAGATCATAACACAAGGGTTGGATGAGAACACAAGCAGAAAATAACACTCAATCAAATACAAGCTCGAGAGGAAGGATGTGATATGCATCCCAATGCAACATAAAAGTGCAACAATGGTCTAATTGACATCCTATGGATGATCCAAGTCCATGACCAACATCATGCCAAGAAAACTCGAGAAAATAGGGTGGCACACAAATCAAGGTAAAAACCCCAAAACTGAAAAACTTCAAAAATAAAACCCATTTGGTCTTTGGGCATAGAAGCCACAAAAATCCAATAAAATTCAAGGACACTGTATGCAAAAATGAGTAGCATAATAGTGTGAAACCCCAAATCTTCATCCCAAAAATAGGGAAAACATTCATACCTAGCCAACTGAGCAGAACCATCAATCAAAAATAGAGGGGAACACTAGTTCTTAGCCTCTTAACATACAACTACCAAAAATGGAAGTAGAAACAGAGCTGAAATATAAAAATGGGATCTCGAGCCCTACTTGACAGCTAAAAGGGCTAAAACAAGAATCAACCAGATAAAATAAATATCATGTAGAAGCTGTTGAAAGTCACAATAAAGCAAGGTCTCCCTGAGCTAGATCCAACAAGACCGACCTTGCGAAGATCCCACACCTATAGCTATTACAACAAACAAAAACACAATCCTCCAGAAGAGGATTTTGGAAAAAGCTCTCAAATTTGTAATTTCCAAAAGTGAGAAGTGAGGAATTAATTTCCTCTTTGGATACTTGTTCACTTTTCTAGTGAATAATTGATTAGAGTAAATAACCAGGTAACCTAGTTAGATCTCGAATCAACTCAAACAAAAATAGCTATGCCAAGTAATTGGAGTTCATTTATGGTAAAGTTGCTAGAAATTAAAATCAATAAAAATAAAGCTCAAAAACCCAAAATCACATAAATTCCTTAATTACTTTTGTGACAATGTGAACCTTTAAATGCACAGACATGTTCACAGGTCTAATCACATAATGCAACTGAGTCTAGATTTATCAAATCACCAGAGGGTTTAAATTAAAAACTTAAATAAGATATGTCAACCATATAGGGACAACATTGGTTAAACATGAACAATTGAATCACTACCTCCATTTGCCACTTCCAAGGATATAAATCTTGCACACTAAAATACATGATCAAGTGCAATTGCATATAATGACATAGCTGAAGTAATAAATGTATTAAACACCTAATTTAACCATTTATTTGAATATATTGAAATAATCCATTTACAACACTCGTGTTTGCATAAAACATATCAAAGCAAGAATGAAGTAAATAACCATAGCATTAAATTCGACATATAAACATGATCAGAGATATGTCCAAATACCAGATAACCAAATATTATCATAAAACTTACTGTCATCTCAAAATGACATCATCATGCAAATATGATCAACTAAACATCATAATAATCTAACATCTATGATATTGAAATCAAAGTATAACATTTGACCCTCTGGTCATCTCAAATGTAAAACATAGCAAGAGTAACAAGTATCTTCAGATCAAAATATAACTAGGTACAAACTACAAACATGAGAGGCACTATAGAAGTGAGCTATGTATTTAGCATTTGATCTTATGTACCAGGTGATTGTAGTGGCTGGATACCTATGCATTTCAATGAGATTGATCATTTACCATATAGACATTCTTTCATTCCTATTTTTGGAGGCCATGAAGATACCTTCCATCTTTGATTGATCAGCTCTTCAGACTTAGTCTTCTCCACCTAGTCATGTTCTATAAAGTGGAGGTTCTTCATATTAGTAGTTTGACCTAGTGTTTGTAGCTTCATGCTTCAGTGGTGTTCTTCATGATCATCCTTTTGTTCCTATCTTCTAGAACATTATTTCCATCTCTTTTTGGAGTAGGGTTTTTCCCATGTGGTTTTCTTTATTTCTCCTCTTTTTAGAGATTTGGTTGTGCTTGGGTACCCCATCAGGCCTTGTTGTCGAGACCCAAATTTACTTTTAGTAGTAGTTTCTAGGTTTTTAGCTACTCCCTAAGTTTATCTTAAGGGGGCATATTAGAGTAATTAGATATTTCCTAATTAACTCTAGTTTTCTTAAGCTAAACTTTAGGCATCTAATAATTAATTCTTTTATTAATTATTATGATGCAACCTAGGTTGACCTTTTTAGGGTTTTGATCTCCTTTATAAGGATGATATCTCATTTTACACATTAATTCACTTTTGATAATAGAAATCTCTTTTTGCTTATCAAGACTGTCTCATCTATGGATCCAGGAATTCCAGCCTCCATAGCTTTTGCTTCTCTCTTTCTGTGACAGGTGTTTGCATGCAGGCAATTTTTGGGAGCTGTGGAGTTGATCTTTCATCAACTTCTACAGGAACTTCCTTCATCAAATAATTCTTAAACAATCTCTTCTTTTTATTGGGTGTTATTTTATTGAATTTTTATTTCTTTCCTTCTCTCCAAGGATTGCCTTAATGTCTCCTTTGTAGCCTTGACTTGTTCATATGCAAGCTAAACATCAATTTGTTGATTCTTAATGATCTTTCCCAATTTTTAGACTTCCATCTTCAAGATATTTAACTCCTAAGTGGTTAGACTTTTTCCAAGAGTACATTGCTTTGATATCAATATTCGGAAATATAATAGGGAAAGTGAGATATTGAGAGGGTGCGGGAGGGGGGAATTAGGATCTATAAAACTTTTCACACTTCAAACATCAAACATATTTGATATCACCACATTAATTCTCATTTGAACATGTATTTAGATATTTTAGATTTTTTTGTTATTAAAGTTTATTTATACATTTTGTGGTCACTCGTATGTAAAGTTTATATTATTCATATGTTATGATGAAAAATGTAAATTATGTATATGCATATATATTCATTGACATACATAATGTATTATAAATTTTTAAAGGGTCCAAATATCAATTTAATTATTTACAATAAAATTATCTACAATCATAAACTATTTGTATGATGTATTATAATCTATAATATTATAATTGGTCATTTTGGAATCATAATAATAATACTCAAAAAAAGTTTAGCTAATATTTGTTATGGTGCAAGGAGTAGATTCCAAGTGGATATATTAAAGGAAGACAAGAACTAAGAGGAATAGATCTTACCTTTAACTTAATGCTATGAATCAGGATCTATAAAAATTTTCACACTTCAAACATGAATCAGGATCTATAAATTTTCACACCTCAAACATGAAACATATTTGATATCACTAGATAAACCCTCATTTGAACATTTATTTAGATATTTTTGTTATTAAAATTTATTTATACATTTTATGGTCACTTGTATATAAAGTTTATATTATGTATATGTTATGACAAAAAATGTAAATGATGTATATGCATATATATATTCATTGAAATACATAATGTATTATAAATGATTGAAGGGTCCAAATATCAGTTTAATTATTTAAAAAAAAAAATCATCTACAATCATAAACTGTTTGTATGATGTAATCTAATCTATAATATTATAGTTGGTCATTTTGGAATCATAATAATAATACCAAAAAAATGCTTAGCTAATATTTGTTATGGTGCAAGGAGTAGATTCCAAGTTGATATATTAAAGGAAGATAGGAACTAAGAGAAATAGACCCTACCTTGAGCTTAATGCTATGAAAATAGGAGCTTTAAAGAGGGTCTATTAGGTTTTATTTGCATTTCACCTAGGAGGAAGGATAGAAAAGAAAAGAAGGGATAAAGACACAAGTAGATTGATGATATTACATTAAACAGGTTCTAAATATTCATTAAATTGGAGTACATCTAACTTAAAATGGTAGATTTGTCCCCCAAGTTAGCGAAAGTATGGGTTAACCCATGCTTGCAATAAAGTAGAAAGAAGAAGAAAAGATGAAGAATATGATGAATCACAACAAGATCAAACATCGCTTAACCAAAGAGAAAAACTCTCCAAGACCAAGGGTCCTAAATCCACATCCATGCACAAGGGTGCAAAGGAAAGAAAAATGAAACAAAGCCAAAATGATAAAGCCACAAAAAAGGGGTTAGTACTAAAAACAAGCCCAAATGAACTAGTGAGAGAGACCTCAACTAAAGGAATGTCTCACCCACTAATATCATATTTGGAGAGCTATAACAAGAGTATAAGTGATGACATAAGAAATGAAAGAGCAACACTATTAATAACATAGCTTCTTGATCTATCTCTACTAGCGGAAAGCAAAAGAAAGAGAAGAGAAAAAAAAAGTGATTACCTTGCCCAATAGAGTGCCCACCCCACTATGAATCAACAAGAGAGTTGCTACAAAATATGGCATTCAATGGTGTAATGGGGTGGTAACCCACTAGTCAACCCTACAAAGTTCCATTCATAGATCAACATCCATCATTTACAATGGCACAGTCCTTTGTAAAAGATATATTACCTATGTATTTAAATGCATTACCTATATTGGAACTTAGCAAGTTGTTATGCATTAACCAATTATAATATTTAGCATATATGTGTCTAGATATGTTACCCATGAATGATATTTATCAAGTTTATCTTCATTACTCATTTTGAGATTTAGCATATGTGTTTATGTGCAAGAGAGAAATGAAGCTACAATGCACAAATTTGAGAATAACTTAGAAAGCATACCTAGTAGCTAGGGATAAAGTACTCTAATCCATGTTCAAAATCCATATTTTCTACCCCATAAAAACTACATACAAGGAGGATGTATCTATGTCCCCCTCATTATCATGTCTATGTACTATAAACATGAGAAGAAAGAGAAAGATGATACCTAAAAATGAAACAAGGAGATATCCTTATAGCAACAATATGGACTACATTCATAGTAAGGATGTGTCACTCCTACAATTTGAGAATATGGAAATTGTGAAAAAGAAATATCGCTTATGGAAAGAGAATCCTCAAAAGGGAGAAATCTTAATAACAAGACGTTCACCTAATAGGAGTACTTGATTAAGATAACATCTCTAAGAAGAAGGGAAGAAGAACAAGAATGCACCTATTCTGGATATGTTACCCTTGAATGATATTTATCAAGTTTATCTTCATTACTCATTTTGAGATTTAGCATATGTGTTTATGTGAAAGAGAGAGATGAAGTTACAATGCATAGATTTGAGAATAACTTATAAAGCATACCTAGCAGCTAGGGATAAAGTACTCTAATCCATGTTCAAAATCCATATTTTCTACCCCATAAAAAATACGTACAAGGAGGATGTATATATGTCCCCCTCATTATCATGTCTATGTACTATAAACATGAGAAGAAAGAGAAAGATGATACCTAAAAATGCAACAAGGAGATATCCTTATATCAACAATGTGGACTACATTCATGGTAAGGAGTTGTCACTCCTACAATCTAAGAATATGGAAATTGTGAAAAAGAAATATCATTTATGGAATGAGAATCCTCAAAAGGGAGAAATCTTAATAACAAGACGTTCACCTAATAGGAGTACTTGATTAAGATAACATCTCTAAGAAGAAGGGAAGAAGAACAAGAATGCACCTATTCTGGATATGTTACCCATGAATGATATTTATCAAGTTTATCTTCATTACTCATTTTGAGATTTAGCATATGTGTTTATGTGAAAGAGAGAGATGAAGTTACAATGCACATATTTGAGAATAACTTATAAAGCATACCTAGCAGCTAGGGATAAAGTACTCTAATCCATGTTCAAAATCCATATTTTCTACCCCATAAAAAATACGTACAAGGAGGATGTATATATGTCCCCCTCATTATCATGTCTATGTACTATAGACATGAGAAGAAAGAGAAAGATGATACCTAAAAATGCAACAAGGAGATATCCTTATAGCAACAATGTGGACTACATTCATGGTAAGGAGTTGTCACTCCTACAATCTAAGAATATGGAAATTGTGAAAAAGAAATATCACTTATGGAAAGAGAATCCTCAAAAGGGAGAAATCTTAATAACAAGACGTTCACCTAATAGGAGTACTTGATTAAGATAACATCTCTAAGAAGAAGGGAAGAAGAACAAGAACACACCTATTCAGCCCCCTACATATATAAGTGAAATAAGGATCCCTAGATGAAGGATAAAAATCTCCAAACGAGGGAAAGCGTGTATGATGGACATAACTTTACTTGGAAAAAAAAGGAGATTACTTAGGACATACCTCTTTCAAAAGAGAGAATTCATATAGTGAAGACACAATTTTTCATAAAGAAGATAATACTGTCACATAATAAATAAATTCCACATAAGCTTGAAAAAAGTAGATCCATATCAAAAGACAAATAATGTATAGAGGCTCTTTCTCCCCAAGTGTGAGACAAGAAATGATATCTATAGTGGATTATGTAACCAAATCTTGAAGAATGTAAAGACGAGTCATAAGCAAAAACTAATAGCCATGCACAAAACACAAACGTCTTATATATGACAAGAGGAATATAATACCATACTATGGAGGAGTAATAAAGATCAAAGATATTAAGTATACTTTGTAAAGAAAAATATAGGGTTATCCATGTAATAAAGGAAAACATACCTATAGATAGGAAGATAAAGGGGAAATGACATTATAACATCTAAACAACATCTTATAAACATAAGCAACATGAAGAAGAAAGAAATAAACACTCATGCAATGCAAAGAGATGCAACATATAGAGATAACACATCATGCAGTAAGATAATACAAAATTAAATCAAGAAGAGAACAAAATATGCTCCCCACAAAATATTTCAAAAAATGCTTATGTTTAGGAAGAAGAAAGGATTTGTGAGAAAGAGAAGAATAAGTGAGACTATGTGAAATTATATAGATAAGGAATAATACCCATTGAAGCATTTTCCTTAACATACAAATGAAAATGAAAACAATCTACAATATTGTGAGAATCATCATAGTGGAAAGGACATGAATATACAAAATTATAAGCTTCAAGAAGTATGCTAGATTTATGAATAGGATTCTTAAAATCCTACTCATTAACACCAATCCCTAACCTAGTATAACCTAACATCGTCTTCATATCTCTTCTTTAAAGAGCTCATATAAGCAACATCTTATAAACATAAGAAACATGAAGAAGAAAGAAATAAACACTCTTGCAATGTAAAGAGATGCAACATATAGAGATAACACATCATGCAATAAGAGAATAGAAGATTAAATCAAGAAGAGATAACAAATATGCTTCCCAAAGGATATGTGAGAAAGAAAAGAATAAGTGAGACTATGTGAAATTATGTAGAAATTGTAACACCTCACACGTATATAAGGAAGAATCCCCATTGAAGCACTTTCCTTAACATACAAATCAAAATGAAAATAATCTACAATATTGTGAGAATCATCATAATGGAAAGGACATGAATATAGAAAAATATAATCTTCAAGAGGTATGCTAGATTTATGAATAGGATTTTTAAACCCCTACCCTACTCATTAATACCAAGCCCTAAGCCAGTATCGTCTTCACATCTCTTCTTTAAAGAGCTCACCCATGCAACACATAATCATTATGCAAGGATTAATCACTACTTTATTGAAATATGTCATCATAATCTTCATCTTCATGTCTTCTAGTTTTTATTCTTAGTCTTCTAAATCTTATTAAAAAAAAATCTTGGAAGCAATCTCACTTCAATAATTGATTCAAAGACATTTAATTGATCATTGATCTCTAATTACCATCATATCATATATATCATTTCATCATCATACATATAGCTTAGAAAGTAATTTATTACTTATTAGTTAAAATGATTTTCATTTATGTATTAGTTATTTTTTCTCTTAAATAAAAACCTTCTCAAATTAGTTATAACTTCATCTTCTTCTAACTTCATCTTGTTCTAAAATATCAATCTTCATTCTTGAAATGAGTATTCATGTGAAAACAACTTCTTTACTAATTAGTTAACTTGTTTCCCTAATTAAAAATTATCCTCTCCCACTTCAAAATAGAAAATATCATTCTCTAATTGAGTTCCATAATCTCTTCATTCTCTTCATTTCATTACTCATCCAAATATCATTCCTATATCTTGAGCCTAGGGCAGGGTGGGGCATTTATAAAAAAAAATAAAAGCAAGCAAATTTATTTTCTTATCACGACTGTATAGTATTCAAATTTATTTTCTTATGTAGTAATGAAACTTATATTAATTCTATCTATCATTAAATATATTATGACATAATATAATGATAATATTAATTAAACTAGAAAAATTAATTAATTCTACATATCATGAGTGAAAATATTTCAAAATTTTGAATTCTCTATAGGACAATTTTATATTGACTAGTGCTATACAACCTAATTGTTAAAACAGGTCTTGAACAAACATCGCATGGAAGGGGACCCTCCATTAGAACAATACAAGCTGCAAATAATGGAAAAATCAACCCAAAAAGAGTAACGAGAAGCCTACAATAATTATACATAGTTGGTGTTTGAAGTATAAACAAAGGGACGCCAATAGAAGCCGACGTCAAGTGGTGGGGATTTATTTATCCAAGAAGCGTAAAAGAGAATGAAGAGCTTGGCATGCACTCGCACAAAACGCGGCATACCCCCTCAAACGACTCTCCCAAAACTCGACGTTTTGCAGCGCGCTTTATTTTGCTAATTTAGAAAGCCCAAAATTAAATCTCTCTGACAAGCAGCAGTTGCAAGGTAAAACTGAAAATGCCTGCCATCCTCCTCTGAAAATAAAGTTCAACTGGAGCCAAAATTACGCCTTTAGATATAGTTGACGGAATACTCGATCCACTGAAAACGGTGGAAATAGGTGGCAACAAATGTCAAAAGAGACTTTTGTCTGGTAAAATGGTGATTGGTTGTTCACACGCAGCAGCGGCAGAGGAAGAAGAAGAATAATCTCATTGCTGATTTGTGAGAGTAAATAGAGCTGCAGCGCTTTTGAGTTCATGCTCTCCCACCTGATCCATTGAATGGTTTTCCTTCAGCGAAGACTCCGCACTGATCACACAAATTCAAAATATATCCCCCAAAACAAAATCAATATCGAAGCCTTGTTGTGCATTAAACTATTGCATGCAGACGGAGAAAAAAGGAAAAAAAGAACTATTGGAAACATTTCCGCTGTAATCTCTTGATCCAGCCATAAAAAGCAAAGCTTTTCCAGAAATGGCATTGAAAAAGAGATGAGAAAAAGTAGAAAGAAAAACCTGGATTCGTAGGCTTCGGTGTAGAGATGCCTGTGGTCGTATTGAATGAGTTTGGAGAGCCTGGAGTCGTAACAATCGTGGTGTTGTTGTTGCTGCGTGTAGAGGGCGGGAGGGTCGCAGGGCAGGCAAGAAGAGGACCAATCCAAGGTGTGTGGAGGAGGGGGGAAATCGAAGGTGGGGCCATTGTGGTAGAGGTGGTGGAGGAGCAGGGTCTGGCTCCGGACGAGGTCGAGCTGGTGGCGGAGGGAGTCGAGGCGGGACTGGAGCATGAGGATGATGCCGAAGCAGCCGTGGACGGGGTCCTTCTCCCGGGCATTGGCCTGGTATATGATGGACTTCATGGCGTCCTTCTTCTGGCTCTCGTCCACCTGCCGGAGGATCCTCAGAATGTTACTCACTCCGAACAGCTTGTGAGCGTTCAGGAACACCTTCGGCTGCTCCGGCGGGAAGTAGGGCGCCAAGGGGCAATCCGCCGAGCACTTTCTCCTCTGGTATTTGCATGCAGCGCACGCCTGTCCGCTCCCGCTTTTTCCTGTCATCTTCAACCTGCACTCGCTCAAACAAGCCTCATTTCGTTAGAAAAATGCAAATACATTTTCAGTATGCTCATCAGCTATGCACTGCATGCAAGCTGAATTTGTGGAGAAGAAAAGGTCGGAGAGGATAAAGAAGACTCACAATGACATATGGGGAGAAGAGAAGGGATGATGATGTTGTGGAGTGGGGGGATGGCGCGTCCTTATAGTGCGGGGGGAGGAGTTTAACTGTAAACGAGAGAGGGAGGGCGTTCTTTTAATCATCACGATCTTAACGGAACGGAATTAGGTGGCGAAGATTAAGTCTTAAACACCGCTTCTGTCTCCGCCAAATTCCACGGGATTTTCATTCTACTTAATCATCTTCCCAAATTAGCTACGCGCTAATGTCGTTCCAAGTCCAAGTGGGATTCCATTTCCCAAACAGATTTTCTAGATAAATAATCAGTTTTCTCCTTACCCACCTCCACCTGTTTTTGGCCTTATAACTTTACCTCAACGCTTTACGTCTACACGTGGGGCCGTTGGGATGCCTATTTTCTACACGGACATCGTTTGACCCTATGAAAGTGGTTATCCCCGAACTAAAATTCAACTCTTGTGCGAAGGAGAGTATTCAAAGGATGTTCTCTTTTCTATTTATGAATTACTCAACTCAATTATATTTTTTCTTTAATAATAAAGAGGTGGTGGAGACATAAACATTTTATCAAGGAGTACACTAGTATTCATCCCAAACTTCCTAGTGCAAGCACCTTTGCTTTGATACTATAGAGTTGGGACAAGTTGAGGATAGGGGTTGTCATTGGACCTAAGTTGTCAAAATTTGTGGACACACAAGTAACACTAAATAGTCAAAGATTACAAGAAGCAAAATATCACCATAGAAAATATGCATATGCTAGGAGAACAAATATGATTCTGACTGTTAGGTGGATGTTGATGCTCAAATTATTCATGGATGATTAATATAGTCATGTGGATAATTATATACTAATGTTTGCACATGATTATTATGATTATAGGACAATTATGTATTTTTTGTTTCATGCAATGATATTTGATAGTGATTTTAATTATTGTATGATCTTGATGTAGATAGTGATATATGATTTAGTGTTGTAACATTCTTCTTGCATAAGCTATATGTATTTTAATATTGCACCAATATCTACTCTAAATGCATAGGACTTGTGACAAATGGGAAGGGGAGGTGATAAGATAGCATATTATGTAAGGTTAGTAATGCCAACCTAGCTTGATGAAGGGTGAAGGTCTTATGTGGAAGTCAACATGGTAGGTAAAAGAAAAAAATTATGAGTCCACTTTTACACTTAGTCATTTCATAAAAAATAGAGTTTATGAAACGGTGTCTCACTTCTAAAAAATCAAGGTCACATTATACTTTGGGATCCCAAGCCAAAATTTAAATTGGGATCCCATAAGGCATGGGATCTTGAGCCTAACTTGTGGAATAGGAACCCATTTTGAAACATAATCTTGGCATTCTAAACATTACCCCATTTCAAAATGGTGTATCATTTGGAACAATACCTTGTTTCATTATTGTGTTTCTTTTTTAGCCTTTGAGGTATGTCCTTTTTTTATTTTGTGCATTTTTTATGATTGGTTTTAGTAGTATTTATTGTTTTTACTAGTTTTTTGTTGTTTTTTAATTATGAAATGAAGGCATATGTGTTAAATTTATTTAATTTTACTGTGTGAATGTAAAAAATAAGTTTCATAATTATTTTAAGATTTTGATTTATTTACTATATATAATTTTTATTATGTTTGTTCCTTAAAATGTAGAAACAACATACATTACATAATGACACAATATAAAATAAAATAAATGGGTAATCTTGAATACAAACCTTAAATTAATAATAAATGAGTAATCTCGGGAGCACTTAATACCATTAGCAAACATCAATATATATTAGTGTCCATATTATATTCAAGGACCCCTTAGCACATATTATATATCCTAGGACCATTAATGACCCCTTAGGGCCCATAAATGGGTCCTTGATGCAAGAGCATCCTAGTTGGTTCTTAGCAATCTTACATCAACCAAAAACATTTGTCTTTTAGTTTTAGTTGTTTCTTACTTTACTAGCCTGAATCGTTAGGATTTTGACCCATCAGTTTGCTGAGTTACATCTTGTGCAACAAGGTGAATCAATGTTCCACACATTTTTCCCAACTATGAATATTATTGACAATCTTTAAACTTGATAAGTAGGAGATAATTTCCATAGCAATTGATGAGCTTAAGGGGCTTTCTAATGAATGGTTCATAAGGCACAACACTTGGTGAAGGTTTTACAAATGGTGTTGCAAGCTTTGGGTTTAACCATGGAGGAAACTCTGTAGTTAAGCGCGCTCAAGCTGGAATAGTACTGGGATGGGTGACCTCTTGGGAAGTCTCGATGCTTCACCCCTATGAGCATCACCTAGATCTAATGAGTGCTAAGTGTTCCATTTATTCTCATGAGAGATGGATTCATGTTGAATCACTATTCATGAAACATGGGTCAATGAGTTTGACTCAAAATCACAAAGTTAAATCCTAATAGCAATATCACAATCTTTAAACCTGCTGAGATAATCAAACTAAAAAGTAAACATAAGCATAACACAATGAAACTCATAACACCATTATTTTTTATCTAAGGAAACCTTGGCCAAAAGAAAACCCCAGTGAGGATGGTACTCACAAAATTATTGATGCAAGAGCATCTTGGGTATTTGAGAAATCTTGCATCAACCAAAAATATTTCTTGTTTTCCCTATTAGTCTATTGTTCGTGAAGTAATGTTGTTGCTTCTTTAGGTTTCAGTTTGTGTATAGTTGATATCATGTCAATGAAATATCCTTCATCCTTTTCCTAAGTGCATGTATCCTGGTGTTTCATATTCTTTGAGTTTTGTGTAATTCTTTGTGGTCTTTGTTTCTTGTATTTTTCATCTAGCCGGTGTGTTGTTTCCTTAAGCAAAGTTCTGTATGATGACATGTGTATACTCAAAAGGGTACACTTCTCTAAGTCCTTTTATCCAAGGAATCTTATAGATTGAGAGCCTTGAATGATGACTTAGAGCTCCCTTGTCATGGCGTGTAAAGGTTATAAGCATGAATGAAATGTCTCTCAAATGAGCATAAGAATGCAAACCCTTGCAAGTATGCCATGAAATGGAAGATTCCAAGAAAATATGAAGGATGCTAGTGTCTAAGAATCCACATGCAATGTGATGCAAGTGAAGACTAAGCTATCAAATGAGATATGGAATGCAAACTAACTAGAAAAATGAGAGTATTAGAATCCTTCTAATTAAACTAGTTGTGTTATCCTAATGCACAAAAAGGAAACTATACTAATGCAACATGACATTAAACTACTTTGATATGCAAGTGAGAGTATGAGGCCACAAGATCTTATAAAGCTCCAAGAGTGCCTAGAAAAACCTTTATCATAATAATAGTACAAGAAGTTTGATCCCTCTTTTAAAGAAGTACGAAAGATGGAGATCATGAAACAAGAGGATCTAATCAAGGTTGAGGAGTTGACTTTTACATGATCCTCGTGCACAAGTATTTCCACCAATCATAAAATGCTTTTATGTGTGCAACTTGGGATAAGAGATGAATGGGGTCTTTTATTTAATTAAAGGGGGGACATGTTCCTTTTAATAAAATAAGAACTTAGGATATAGTGGCCAAACTAGATAGGATAAAATCAAATAAATTTTTTTTTTGAAGATTTGATAAAAAATAAGTGATTTAATAGTTTTAGCGAAAATGTTGAGGGGTGTGTGCACCAAGTTGATGTACAAAAAATTGGACACCCCTCCCCTTGCCAAAAAAAAAGCAAAATTTTCAATAACTCGATTAGGTTATTCAAAAGTGAAATGTCAGCTAAGCCCAAGTATCCAAGCTTGACCATTATACTTTAAAAAACTTGATTGGGCTTTTTTGGATTATCTAAGTTAATAACCCAATCAGGTTTTGTAAAGTATATAGTATGATTGTTGTCCACATTTGAGAGCATTTTTATACCCTCAAATGACAACAACAATGTGGATTGCAGAGGAGAAGACCAAAACCTAATCGGGTTTAGCATAAAAAATGATCTTTGATTGCATTTCAATTCATGGCACCCTGTAAACGAGGAGTCTTCAATTTATTCATCGTTTATGTATTTTTTTAATCAAATTTTGTAATGTGGTTTTGTAATTTATAAGTTTTGTAATTGTTTTTAATTTTTTTTAATATAGATACATCAAGGAATCTAAGAAAATGCAAGAGAGAAGAAATACCACCTCCTACACAATCAAACCCTCCACTCAATGTTCCCGTTGAACAAGCACCACCTCCTATAAACCCGTCAGACATACAATTACATCATTAACTACTACACAAGAGCACCTCATAAGCTGCCTCTCACAAAATAGTACTAACATCACCCAAATGGTCAATAGGTTGTTGTCATCTCCACTTTCTCAGCACTCAACTCTAGCAAATACACTTGAGTAAATGGCCCAAAATGCAAATGAGGTGTCTAGGGAGGTTATGAAATGGGACTGTACATGGAGGGATAGGTTTAGAACATTTATGCCAATGGGTTATCATATCAGCAAGTGAAAGATAAAGACATATAAAGAAAGGTACTATATGTTCTCTTTTCATCGATCCTATATCTAGCAACTCCCTATTACACACAACTAAAAAATTTCATATTCATTTGTGCCCTCATGCTAGTATGAGATCATTTTTTTGGGATAGGTGGTATATGGTAATTGACCTAACACCATGTAATAATTATGAGGTGCCTCTATATTTTTTGAGAAAGTTATATTGTGGGTTCATCCTTGGTGAGAAGCCAAATTACTTTGACATCTGTTAGTTCTAGGGTAGAGGGAGAGGCTCTACATGGGATAAACCTAGGGCTCGTAGGGTGGCACCACAAAATGAGAGGAGAAATACAACACAAATAACTATGCCTCATGTTTTTCTCCTATCAATTTTAGATGAGTCTATTGATTTATAGACTCTTCATGCAGCTACATCATTGACAGATGTTATCATTGAGCATGGCTCATAGTTAGGTGGTTTTTCTCACCTATGGCACCCCAACCATCATCAAGTGTACCTTTAGGGTCATCACAATATGTGATAGCTCCATCATTGTCACCTATGGCACCGAGGTCATCACAACATGCGATAGCTCCATCATCATCACTACCTATGGAACCTCGGTCATCATAGCCTATGACAACTCCATCAACATCATCTACACCACCAGTGTCATCTCTACTTTTGTCACCTACACCACTAGTGTTATCTTTTCTTGTGTCACTTGCACCACCAGTGTCATCCTCACTTGTGCCACCTACATCATCATTATGTGCATCATTACAATCTTCGGGGCCAAATAAACATTTTTGTTTTAGTTGTCAACACATTTGTGATGGGATAGATATGGAGGTGTCTAAGGATGGAGTGTCATTTCATCCATGTGTACATTGTGGGCATACTTGTTACTCATACGGAGGTGGGGATTTCACACTCACAGATTATTTGATGGCGATGGTCTTTGGTGGACAGTTTACACAGGCTTGTTTGTTTGAGTTTTGACATAATATTATTTATCACCTAAATATTGTGAAAGTAAAAAATTAAATTATTTTACACATCACTCTAGATTGATATGTGAACAATATGCAATGCAAGGTGCAACAAGTAGTTTGAGAACACCATAGAGTACTCATTCTCTAGAGGTGTGAGGTTAGGAGCAAGAAAACTCGAGGTAACATTTTTAAAATATTCTTAAAATTATAGTAATATATTGGCTTTAAGATATTGTTTCTTAATTGGTATGACACTAACAACCCACTTATAGATCATCTTCCATCTCCTACCATCATTTAAACCCTCCCATTCATCAAATCCATCCAATTCCCATCCACATCTCTTGCTCCTAGCATTACCCAAACCCCATCTAATGAATCTCATAAACTTTGACATGATGCTATTTAATCACCTAAATATTGTTATTTTTATTTTATACTGCACTTTAGATTGATATGTTCAAACATTATGCAATGCAAGATGCAACAAACAGTATGAGAACACCACATAGTACTCGTTCTTCTAGAGGTACGAGGCTAAGAGAAAGAACACTTGAGGTAGATTTTTTAAAATATTATTAAAAGTACAATATGTTGGAATTAACAATATGGAAATTAAGCTCTAAGAGGGGGAGGGGTGAATCAACTTCCTTCAAAACTTAAACCATCAAAAAATTCACCATACATCCATCTCACAATTTGCATGTAATTGAAATAATGAGCTAAGCATATTCATCCATAGCATGAAAGAAAATAACATATGACACAAGATATTTGGTTACCCAGAAACCCTCCAATGAGAAGGTAAAACTAGGGTGGGGATGACACCCACAAATCTTCACTATTGCAGTTGTAAATATAGTCAATTAAGGTTAAAATAAGTTTTATCACAAACTATGATCTACTCTATGAAAGGTCTTTCCTGTTAAAGGCTTACAAAGATTGTTAGGTCTCACCTTGTTAAATGATTTCAACATCCTGCTAAAAGTGTGCTTGGCTAAAGGAATTTAACTTACAATAAAGTAAGCACTCAATTAAGATATTTATACAAAAGTCTGCTAGAAACTTGAAACTTGTTAGGGCTACTTTGTTAAAAGAGTTTACTAATTCACCTGTTAGAATGTTTCAACCTTGATCCTTTGGTTAGCACTAGTCTGCTAGATATCAGATCTTCTCTTTACTGGTGTATATTTGATCCTTTGTGATCAAATGTATCACTTCTACTCTTTGCTCTGCTTTCCTCTGTTCTCTCTAACTAATTTTGCAATACAATCTTTTCACATCTCCTTATTCACCATGAATGCTCTATCTGCACATGCAAACCTTTTCCTTCACACACTCACACTATCTCCAAATATTTAGGGTTTTCCCTCCTTAAAATGATCTAGATGACCTAAGGTTAGGTAGGAATCAATGATTGTGATTCACCCATTTTCTTGCTTAGAACATCCCTCAATCTAATTGGTTGCATGTACTACATAGGGATTTGTAATATGCCTTCATATATATCTTCTAGAATCACAAAAAAATTCTCAAGTCAACCCAAAAATGGTTTACATAGGAGTTTGTGCCATTACAAACAACTATGTCCAAAACTATTTACTCGACACTTGAAGCCTCTGATGCTAAGAATCCACTATATCTTCAATGATATAACTCATTCTATAAATGGCTAGGCATATACTAGCTTGCTTGACACTAACTATTTTCTCAACACATACTATATATTGTGCTTGACATGCATTATCTGATAACTTATGCTCGACATACACTATTTCTCAGCATGCACTTTATAAATATGACTAAGTGTGTAGTCACTCATATGTCAAAACCACTCTAAGATTAACAATCTCCCCCTTTGACATGAGTGGAAAAAATACTTTATCATGCATGTGTAACCTTAACTTATAACTCAAATAATTTATATGCTTTACTTGACTTGCATACAAAATTTCAAAACTATCAAAATTTTGCAAAACTTATGAGCAATCAGTCATACCTCAAAACTTCATAACTCCCCCTGAGTTG
This sequence comes from Cupressus sempervirens, assembly GCA_028749045.1. Classification (NCBI taxonomy): domain Eukaryota; kingdom Viridiplantae; phylum Streptophyta; class Pinopsida; order Cupressales; family Cupressaceae; genus Cupressus; species Cupressus sempervirens. The sequence continues at coordinate 372,052,927 of CM053791.1, read as the reverse complement.
ATCATTTTGTGTTGTATTTGAATCTAATACTCCTGTTGAGTAAATATTTTGAACTATTCTCAGCCTTTGTTTATGCATTTACTCCCCTTTTGGTATGCTCTTAGTTTTCTTCTTCAATATCCCACTTTTTTACACTATTTTCATGGTTGGTACATGAATATTGTGTTAGTCCAAAAATTTATTATGGACCTTCATTATTATCTTGAGTGTTGCATCCCAATTGTTGCACACTACCTCTAGATATTGAAACTGAACATCTAGCTTAGCAACAAGGTCTACTAAGCCTTCATGAGTAGAAAGATGAGAATCTTTCTTCATCAAAGTTTCTGCAAAGGCTATTTCCTTGTGTAACACTTCTATGTGTGGGGTCAACATGGATTGGATGCTAATCAAGGTAGCCTGAATGTTGTTATCCTATGCTCGTAATGTGGCTAGCTAACCTTGAGTAGATAATAGTCTTAAAAAATGTGATTGACTTTGACTAAGAGATATTTTTAAGGCTTTACCTATAATATTCAAGTCTCCCTCTAGTTGGTGAACATGCCTCTGTACTTCTTGTGTGAAAAGATTCACATCACACAACTTTGTGTATAGAGAAAGATATTCTCTAACACCTTCTACACATCTTCCATTTTGGTTGCAAGCTCAACCTGTCTTAGTGCAATGGCACTAGAAATATTTTCATTGACCTTTGATTGGAACTTCTTCTTGGACCATTCTAGTAATTTGGTATTTGTATCCAGGATTGCATCACTTATCTTGTCAACAATAGTCACCAGATGCTCAATAATAGGTTTTTCTTCATTGGGTTTCGGGAGGCTAAATACATCAAGAAATATGTCTTTGATGTCGTGAAGAACTTGTCTTTTCTTATGCTCCCTTCTGAGTAACTCTTGGTGCTTCTTCCTTGCAAGAGCATCCTACAATATGCTTATTTCCTCTATGGTGATTGTTGTAAGATCAAACTTTGGAAGTTCAATCACATCATTTATGTTGACATCTCCATAAGTTGTGCCTTCTCCAACCTTAGATGTATTAGGATTAGGCCTTAATGATTGTAATGGTGTAGCATCTACACTCGTGTTATGAAGAGTTTGACTAGGAATAGTGGTTGCAGAGACTAGTAGGGTAACCAATGTTTGGATTGCTATTTGTTCCTCTAGTTTCATAGTTAAAACTTTCTCTTCTATCATGTTAGCTTCCTTCTCTTTTTCTTTGTTTCTCCTTCACCTTGTACCTATGAGATAGGTGCAAAACTGACTTCCTGACCTGTATGGACTTGTGTCCCATCCTTCTCAACTATTGAAACCACTTGCATTGAAGCATTAGGCACTAAAGTGCTAACATTTGATGTCATTGTCTCCTTTCTTTGATATACTACAATGGGCATTGTAACATGTGTGTCAATGATGAAACCTTGCATTCCTTCTGTACCTTTTGTTTCAATAGATGTAGGGGCACATTAGTTGTTTCATTTTTCTTCTCCCCTACCGATGCTTTGTCAATCTCAGTTGTGTTGACTAATACATAATTAGTGCATAATTGTGCAGCTAAAATAGAATCCTATAGTAACTTGTTTAAATAATCCTTTATCAAAGGATTGATGTTCTACACTGTGTTATTAGAAATATCCTTTATCTTTATTTTTTCTTGTTGACTTTCTTGGTCCACATGAGGGGGTTTGGCACTTAGCATATGTACCTCAAGTACATTCTAATCTTGTCGATGCAATTCTTCTTCAGTTGTAGCCACTTCATTTATTTCCTTTTCTATGCCTTCCTCATGTCCATCCTTGATATATGCATCTATAATCTCAACTACCTCTTGATCATATTTTTCCTCACCTACTTCCTTAGGTGATTGCTCAATACTCTTTTCCATTGTCAACCCATAGATAACTTTCCATATTTTGGTGCTCTGTTTGACAACCTTCTTTATATTATTGTGCAAAATGTTGAAATCTCTATATTTGGGAGAAAATCTCTCCTTGTACTTGTTTATGGCTTTAGTTTATCCAAATTTGGCTTTACTCTAGCTAGAGTGGTCTCCCTTATATTTCTTTTAGTAGTTAAATTATATTGCCATCTTTTCTCAACTCTTTCATATAGACTTTTGGGTAAAGAGTTGGAAATCTCAATAGGAGTGTTCTTAAATGTGGTCATCATCTTATATACAGACTCTTCTATTAGTTTGTGGTGACTGATCAGGAAAGTACTGTACATACTTCATAGATCTTGGGAGAATATAGTAAAATGGATTCTTAGATATTTGACAGGAACATCCAATAAATGTTTACATGTTGGGGGCTCTACTACTAATTTACAAGGCTACGTTGACTTAGATTTGGTAGGGGATATTGATACTGGGTGGAGTACTACTAGTTATGTCTTTACTGTTGGTGGGGTAGTCGTGAACTGGGTTTCTAGGTTATAAAAGGTTAATGCTTTATCCACTACAGAGGCAGAGTATGTAGTTGCTACAAAGGTGGCCAAGGAGATGATATGGCTTCAATTCTTCTTGGAAGAATTAGGACACCCTCAGAGGGATAATTATTTGTTTATAGATAGTCAGAGTGCCATTCATCTTACAAAGAATTTAGCTTTGCATTCAAAGACCAAAAAAATATAGTTACGGTACCAGTTCATTTGGTCGATTTTGGAGGATGGACAGTTAAAGCTAGACAAGATACATACATATGACAATCTAGGAGATTTCTTTACAAAGGTAGTAACAAGGAGAAGTTGAACTCCTCTTTAGCTTCAGTTGGTCTTCTAGACTGAACATGAATAAAAGAACAATAGAGTCTAGGGTGGTTTGATCTAGTGAGAGCCTCATGGAGTAGCGGGTAGCTATAGGACCAATCTCCATGTGGGAGATTGTTGTTTGATGTGGAGCCTGATCAATCCCCAAGTGGGAGATTGTTAGTTTGCAGTGATTGATCAAGAAAGTACTATACATACTTCATAAATTCTTTGAGGCCTATTTTATTAGGATTTTGGGCCAACATATAATTATTAATTATAACCCTAAAGTAGTAAAAATACTATTATACAAGGGCTTAGGGTTAGGGATTGTTTCATATTGGTGATGTGAAAATTGGTTCTTGTGGCACTATTAAGCTGTAAGGGATTACAGATTGTAATCAGGTTGTAATCACTAGATCGTAATAATATCAGACTTGCTATTTGGTGGACATAGCCCAGGGATTGGGTGATCCATGTTAAATTTTTGCATCTTGTGTTCTTTTTTGTGTGATCTATTATTTTCTGATATTGGTTATATTTGCATATAATTGTTATTTATTTCTGTGGTTTAATTCTAACATCTTCCACCTTATTCATTTCTAACTTGCCAAGTTTATCAAATTCAACATGTGTGAACTCAAATAAATCTAGATTATTCTTAATATTGTCACACAAGTTGTCTAAATCAAAAGAGGGATTGTGGCTTACCACTTGGAATTAACTATTATCATCTAATTCTATCCTCTCCTTGTCTGATTCAGTTGGAGGCTAAAAAATTTCTCCTCTTTCTCTTCTTAGCATCATCCACCTTTGTAGCTTTAATAGCTCTTTTGCATCAAGGCTTCTTAGCTTCTTGAGTCTTCTTTTCAGTAGCCCTTGTGCTAGCCCTGGTAACAAGTACTATTGGCTATTATCGTATAAGTTTCACAACTTTCTTTGGTTTTCTTACTACTTTCTCTGATGGCTTAGGTGCTTCATTGGCTTCTTCTTCTTGGTATTCTCCTTGACCTTGTGTAAGTGTAAGTGGGGCTTGAGCTGGTTGAACTTCTTCAACATCCTCATCATCATCATCATCTTCTTCTCCTTCCCCTTCACCAAATCTTTCCTTTAGCTTCTTCACAAGCTTATTTTTCTTTCTCACCACAGAAGTTTTCTTCAAGTCAATAGTGATTCTTGACTTGGTTTCATCATAGTTTCTAAAAGATGTTGCACTCTTGTCTATTTCTTTTGCAAGTAAAGCTATGATGGTTGCAGATGCCTCATCAACATTGATTTAATAAGGAAATGGTCTAAGCCATCTGACCCTTGGAACAATAGCTTGCACATATGTGTGATCAACATCAACTAGAAAGAAAATGTCATTATAAATACTTCTCCACTAGTGATACTAAAATCCTTAGCCTTTGTTTCATAGACTTCTTAAAGTCTTCAAAGTAACTTGTCATGACAAGCTCAAAGTTGTCTCCAAGTTACTCTATAAATTCTCTAATTTGTACTTCAATAGACTTTTTGGAATTCCAAGAAACTTTTCCAAATGAAGGAAATATGTTCTACACATAGATAAATGTGTAGACAAGTAATAAACCAAATTTGCATTGTGCACTTTTTGTCTTTATTATGGCTACCAAGTTTTCTTATAATTGTTGAAGTTACAACTCGACAAAGTCATACGAGTGGTCCTTCTTTACTAACTTGTATCCTAAATCCACTAATATGCAAGATACACTATTCAATCTACTAGTTTGAAAGAATTTATCAGCTATTACTCTTACTGTAATTGCAATTATGGGATCTAAGATTGTGTCTATGGTTATTCCTCTTTTGTTCCATACAACCCCTATATTCTTCTCAATTACCTCTGTGGCATCACTTTGCATGGTCTTAGGGTCTATCTAGGGTAGGATACCCTATTATTTAGTTAATGAGTCTCTTTGTAATCCCGGTAGGACCATTTTCCAACCATATGGAGTGATCATGTATTCTGCTAAGTACTATCTTAATCCATCCAATTTAGAATACATCTAGAAAATCTAGGGCACAAGTTAACCCTTTTCTTTCTACAATTTTGTTCTCCTCCTTCAATACTCCATCAACACACATTTGGCTATACCAATATTTGATTTCCATGTCTCTAATACTTCCAACCTTATAGGTGTAACAATATCTAGCATCTTGTATTATCAAAACTTGTGGTGGTATCATAAATAATACACCAGATGAATCTCCCTTATATGCTATCTCAGGAATAGCCCAGAAGGGTGGTTGAGTGATCTCATTACTTATCAATTGAACATTTAAAACCTCTTTTCCTTCCTTCCTAACAGTAGTAGAAGAACTAGACACCATATTAAATAAATAACAATAAATACCTTATGAACATGATGATTGGTGATGAGTAGTAGCTAAGTCCAGTGCACAAACACTTGAATCTTTCTCCTCAATTCTCCTTAAGCTCTTCATGCTCTCTTTGATCTTTAATGAATGTAAATGAGTCAAAAATTGACCATATAACCCTTAAGACTTGACAGTAAATGCTTAGTGCTTACACAGTTGTAAGCTTGGCTATCATATCAATTTCAACTCACTCAGCTTACCCATGATTTCTACTTTTCTCAAAAACCACAACAAGCTCAACCAATACAATTACCTTTAATATCTCAGCATCAACTAATATTTCATTTTCACTTGGCAACAACTATGTAACTTAACAAAACTTATAGATTTCTTCTAGGTTCTTACCAATACATTATATCTTAATCCACGCATATTGGAATTGATGTAGAATATATCAATAAAAATAGCAGTCCCACATACCTCTTGATTTCCTAATTGGAGGTGATATGATCACCTGATCCATTGGATGAAGGGACATCATTTGAACTTGGTGTGTTGAAATCTTCCTTTTTCGTCCATCTCTTGTTCATCTACACTTTGACTTTCTCAACATCAATCTTATCTTTTCCTTTATTGAATTCACTGCTTGGGGCCTTTGACCTTGTTGGATAGCTTCTGCTAATGTGACCAGTCTTCAAATAGATAAAACATGTAGTTTGACTCAACCATCTATTGTAGTCACTTCTAAAATGTGTTCTAATGCACTTTTTAGCAACATGTCCATACTCTTGACAGTAGTGACAACTATAACTTGTATTTTAAACCAAATTATAAGAGTTATTAGTATGGTTTACCTTTCCTTGCTTGTTTGATGACCAGTTAGGCTTGGATTTGCACTCATATGCTCTATTTCCATACTTCTTATAGTTATAGTGGTAACCTTTGAATCTTTGTGTCCTTGTAGTCTTGGTCTTGCATTCATATTCCTAATGTCCTTGCTTGTTGCACTTATGATAACTACCCATAAATTTCTTCTTAAGGTTTTGATTTGCATTATTGCTCCTACAAACATTTTCTATATGACCTAGCTTTCCACAATTATGACAAGTGGGTTTGTAGTTCTTATCTTTGTTATTTCTTTGTTTGCCACTCTTAGATGATTCACCTTCCTTATTATTGGTGTATCCCAATCTAGTAGTATTATCATTAGATCTAGGAGATCTCATCATTTTTTCAAAGTACTTGATAACTTCACTAGGTTCGTTGAAATTTTTAGCATATTCTTTTTCTATTCTTAGATCATTTCTTAGTTTTATCATTTTGTAACTTCAGGGTTGTGATCTCAATATCTTTTCCATTCAATTCATGATTAGCAATCATCACTTGATTCATTGTGTCTAGTTGTATGCTAGCAATCTTTTTTACCTCTGATGTCTTTTCTTCTAGTATGTTGGTTAGTATCCTTTTGTCATCTTTAATCATGACTTTGTCTTCCTCAACTTTCTTTTTCTACTCAGTCACTTCACATAACAATAATCATTGGACTTATTGTTCTATCTTAAGATTTCTAACCTCTTCCATTGGGGCACTATTCTTTTGCTTTAGATCTGAAACTGCTACATCAAACTCACTTAAGTTTCCATCTACAAATAATTTAATAGTGTCTTCCTCTGGGTAATGTCTGTCGTTTTCCTCAATTGCTATCACTTTCCTTCTCTTTAATGAGAACTTCAACTCATCTCTTTCTTCATTAATCAATTGATGTAGGGCAAGCTAGATTTCAATCTTCTAGTTCTCAATAGTCTTTCCCAACTTGTAGACTTCCATCTTCAAGATCTTTCCTCAAAGATGGAAAGCTTTCCTTTCTAGAGAAAAGAGCTCTGACACCAATTGTTGGAACTAACAATAGGGAAATTAAACTTTGAGGGGTCGGGAGGGGGCTATAAATTAGTCCTTCAAAAATTTAACCATAAAAAAATTCACCACACATCCATATCACAATTTGCATGTAATTTCAAAATAACTAGCTAAGCATATTCTTCCATAGCATGAAAGAAAATAACATATGACACAAGATATTTGGTTACCCAGAAACCCTCCAATGAGAAGGTAAAACTAGGGTGGGGATGACATCCACAAATCTTCACTACTGTAGTTGTAAAGTGTAGTCAATTAAGGTTGCAATATGTTTGATCATAAACTATGATCTACCTTATGAATGGTTTTCCCTATTAAAGGCTTACAAAGATTGTTAGGTCTCAACCTGTTAAAGGATTTCAACACCCTGCTAAAAGTGTACCTAGTTAAAGGACTTTAACTTACAATAAAGTAAGCACTCGATTAAGAGATTTATACAAAATTCTACTAGAAACTTGAAACATGTTAGGGCTACTCCATTAAGATATTTTACTGATTCATCTATTAGAATGTTTTAGCCTTGATCCTATCTGATTATATATATTACTTCTGCTATTTCCTCCACTTTCCTCTATACTCTCTAACTAATGCTACAATACAATCTTTTCACATCTCCTTAGCTATCATAAATGCTTTTTCTATGCATGCAACATGAAAACCTCTTCCTTCACACACTCACACTCTCTCAAAATATTGAGGTTTTTCCCTCCTTGAAAAGATTTAGGTGACCTAAGGTTAGGTAGGAATCAATGATTGTGATTCACCCATTTTTCCACTTAGTACATCCTTCAATTTGGTTGGTTGCATGTACTGCATAGGGATTCATAACATACCTTTGTATATATCTTCTAGAATCACAAAATAATTCTAAAGTTGATCCAAAAATGGTTTACATAGGAGTTTTTTTCATTATAAACAACTATTTCCAAAACCATTTACTTGGCACTTGAAGCCTTTAATGCTCGACATCCACTATATCTTTAATGTTGTAACTCATCCTCTGAATGACTCAACATCCACTGTTCACTTGGCATCTAAATCACTTGGCATATACTATCTTACTCAACACTTGAGTGACTTAGCACTAACTATTTTCTCGACACATACTATTGCTTGGTACATACTGTATATTCCACTTGGTATGCATTATCTGACAACTTATGCTCAACATACAGTAGTTTCTTGGCATGCACTTTATAAATGTGACTAAGTGTGTAGTCACTCATATGTCAAAACCAATATGAGATTAACACAATAATACATTGGATTCAAAATATTGTTTATTAATTGGTATTCTTAAAAGTAAAATAATACCTTTCCATCTTCTACCATCATTGAAACCCTCCCAAATTCATAAAATCCATCCAATTCCCATCCATATATCTTTCTCCTAGCATACCCAACCTCCATCTACTGGACTGTTACCATTTTTTATCACTGAATAAAAATGGGTAGAGATGTTAACCAATCTTTTCCATCTAAGGTGGTAACCATATTTCACATCATTATATTTGATTAGTTAAATGCCATGCAATTTAGAAGGGTACGTAAACAACCATGCATATATTTCATATCCCTATGTTCTAGGTCATACTGCCTTGTTATATATCTTTCCTCTAACATGTCTTAAGTTGTGACTAGGTGATCAATACATGGTGGTTGTCATGGTTTACCAAACATGAAGGATGCAATCACATCTTATGTGGTGACAATGTGATGTAGTCAACAAGTGGCTAAATCCTTGTTCGCATGCCCATAGCAGGTTAATGATAACTCAAGGTTAGTGTAATGATGCAACGAAGGCCTTATTCACACAGTTGTAGGTGGTGAACTATAATCATGGGTTAAGATAGTGAAACAATGATTTCCTTGATCGCTCATTTGAAAAATTTAATGATCAAGTTAAATTTCAAGTTGCGAAAATGCGTTGAGGAAGAAAGCAGTCAATCTAAGAGCCAGTTGCTCGATCACAAGATTAAATGTTAAGGTCAAGATGTAAGTTGTGAAGTAGTGATTCCTATCTAATCCTAAGGTCGCCCAGAGATAAGGAAGATTCATGGTCAAGGCTGCAAGAATGCAATTCCTCTTTGTTCACATGTTCGCAAGGGGTTAAGACTAATCATGAGTTAAGCTTGTAAAGTAGCAGAGAGGTGACATGTAGCATTGTGGGCCCTATTTTGACTTTTAAGAGAGAGGATTGTGCATCTTCATAGTCATCTAATCAAAGATAGATCAATGGTCATTTTATGTCACTAACCATAGAAGCAAGGATGTTATCCATAGTGACAAAGTGATGATGCAACACGTGGATAAGGTAGGACTAGCCCATGAGAGAAGTTGTAGAAGAGTGCTTTCAGTATGAGGCTCAAGATGTCAAGTTTTTATTTGCTACATATGTGAAGCAAAAGGAAGAGATCACTCAACCATAAGCCATCAAATCCAAAGGAGATCTACAATTGTCTCTATATCATCAATGGAAGTTACACGATCAATAGTTGTAGCAATAAAGTTATAGATGAACATGTGGACAAGTGGGTCAACTTGTTTGAGAGTTAGGCATAAAAATCAATAGAACATGGAAGATAGTAGATCTCAAAGCAGATGTAGGGCCATCACTTTTTAACTAACAAAATATGCATGATGAATACTTGTAATGAGATAGCGACAATAGGACACGTGTCCTACTGGGCCCAACACAGTTATGATGTAGTTATTAGTTTCCATTGTCAAATTGAAGGGGGATCTACATATATCACTTTATTTGTAACAAAAGAAGCAAGAAGGTTACCCAAAGTAACATAAAAAAGGGGGACACGTGGTGAATATGTTCCACTTTCAAGAAAGTTTGAGGTTGAAGCAATCAAGTATTGACATGTGGCATGGTTCATAAGATTGTAACGTTGTGTCATCGTGAGTCAACTTGGTCATAATGGAAATATAGCTAGAAGGATGTGAAAAGGTGGCAAGCCCAACCTATCAAATAATGGTATGTGGCTCTCATTGGGTAGTCAATTAAGAGTTTGACCAAAGATGGCAGAAAATAATAGGTTCAAGTTGCAAAGCTAGACAAGGAAATAAAAAAATCTAATCCCAGATAAAGTAGAGTAGGAAGTTTGAAATAAAGGATAAGATATTTTGAATGGACCCAAAGAAGAAATGAACATGGTAAGAGCAATTGAAGATATCATGACTCTATCAACTAATAAAGTGGAGGAATTTTTTGATGAAAGGAAACAAAGGCAAACAAAATCAGTTAAAGAACTCCTGTAGCAAGTACTACTTGGCATTTTTTATGATCATCTTCCCGGTCTTACCCGAATACAGAGAATGTAGAATGTAAATGTAAAATTTAAATTTATGAAATATCTCTGATTCTTTCAATGACCTTTTGACATGTGCCCACACATCTAAAGTTTGTTGGAATCCTCCTCTTTATAAGGATTCCCAAAATGTGGAAAAGGGGTTGGCTGGTTGAATAAAAAAAAGTTTCTATGCAAAATTGATGTTCTTGTGATTTCTTTTGAATCCTTCATAGCTTTTTTGCATTTTTATTTACAGTTAGTCTAGAGGATTGTTATAGAAATACCTTTGAAATCTAAATAAAGGAATATTTTGAAAGTCCTTATTGTGTCTCGACTAATCAAATTACTGATATGATATAAATTTTTCTGATTTATTATGAATCCCTGAGTTTGTGTCTTAGTTTTATTTGCAAGTAGAGTTTTGAATGTGTTTATACAGGTTATAAGTCACAAATCTATGCTTTATCTCAAATAGTTAACTGTGAATGTTAACATTCCCCTTAGCATCTTGTTTGAAGTGTTTTCCTTCTTATGAAATACTTACATATTAGTTTCCAATAATCAATATTGTGCTTATTTCAACTATTTAGAAGTGTTTCACCATGTCAATCCAACAATATCCTCATATTAATGTTTAGTGTATCACTCCTTTTATTTTCAACATTTACTTTCAAGCAATCATTATATCCCTTTCCCCCTCAAGTTTAATTTTAGTTTGAAGAAGTAAATAGGTGAACATCACAAGGAACCAACCTATAATCCAAAGATTCACTCCTACCCTTTGCACACCCACTACCTAAGAGTGTTTCCATGATACTCAAAGTTTTCTGAGTTAGAATCTAGTCTAGGTGCAACTTTTAGAGATAACATGAACCTCATGAGTTCATCCTCCATATACACATCCCCATCGAAGAACATCCATATCAAATAGGGTGTCTTGTAGGAGTGTGGAGATCATGAATCACCACTTTTATTTCGTGACAAAGTGCCAAAAGTTCATTCACATCTCTCTTTTCCTTCTCCATCTCTTTGTTTTTAATTTAGTCCTTATAGTCTTTTTGAGCCGCAATTTTTCCTATCTTTCAACTATCCTTCCAGTATTGTCTTTCAAGTCCTTCTTGTGTCTTCTTGCCCTCCTATGATCTTATTGTTTTTATTGTACCTTCTTTACATTTATAACATTATCTTATATTTATAAGAATACTCTTTACTATTTTATAGGGCTTGTCGAGGGCTGGAATTTCTCAAATTGATGATGCCACACTTCTACCATTAACTTTGGCCTTGAGAACTATGCAATATCATAGCTTGCACACCTATCAAGTTTACAATTTGAGTTTTGCTACCTAGGGTTTTGAAACCCTAAGTATTACCCCTCCAAAAATTTAAAATATTAAAATATCATAAAGGTAAAAAAATATTATTAATTATTTGGCATTATATTTAATTATTTATGTAATTAAGTATCACTAAAGAAAAATAATTAAACATTAGCTTTTAAGGTAACATTTTATTTCCCTCATAATTAATTCTACCAATAATTAATTATTATTATTATCACATGGCCGTGAAAGTGAAAACGTAAAATAGGCAAATTGTTATACATGAGATAAGTTAATTCTTTAAGAATTAATATTATATTGTAAAGTGTAATATAAACATTGCACTTAATTTTTAGAAATTAAAAGTGGAGGGATGACATAGGGAAATAAATTGTAAATTGGTTCAGTAAGAAGAAGTTGTGGTAGTTGCCAACTTCTTGGGGGCAAACCTCTTAAATAGGGTAAAATCCTATTGTATGGGGGTTCCTCAGATTTTGAAGACATTTGCACTTCTGAAGGAAAGGGAAGAGAATTTAGGTTTTCAATTTTGTATCAGAAAAAGTTCATCTCTCCATAGACTACTGAGTCAAAACTATTTTTGCCTAAGTATTCTATGCTTAAAACTTTGAATATATTTTTTGAAGTTATGGCAAAGTATATAAAATTCTACAATTTTATATGTTATGCTAAACTTTCTAGAGTAGATACTATTGTTTACTCTACTGTGATTCATGTTCTTGTGGATATTAATTGCATGTGAAAGTTTAGCTTTCCTTTGTTGCATATTGGAAACATGTTTGGAGTTTAAAGGTTCTAAGGGAGGAAGTTAAAATTGTCCATCTACTTCTTATTTTAATATTCAATCATGTTGATGAATGGATGTTAGTATTTCTTCATTGCCTTCTAGGTTAAAGGCATAACTAGAAAATAATTTATTATAAATCAAAAGGAGGGAGTTGTACCTTCACTTCAAAATTTAGAGAGTACTTGAAAAGATAGTTGCAAGTGACTCTATTGTTAGTTTCAGAGTTTGTCTTTCTTTTTGGGCATTCAAGAGTCATTTATGAAAGTGTTTTTTTGAGAGGACAAACCTATTTACTAATAGTTTTTGGCGACTCCACTAGGGAAAGAAAGTAAGTTCCAGTGCTTTCCATTTCCTTGGATATCCTTGAGGATGGAGGTTGGCAACTCTAAGAGTCCAGTGTATATTATGGACATGGTTGCCACTCAGTCATGGAGGGCTTGAATCAGACCATTTGCTTTGGTCTAGTATTCAGCCCTACCTAAAAGATCATGGGAATACCATCCCAATTTTTTTGGAGACAAGACTTAGGATCCAAATGACCACATCAAATCAGTCATTGTTACATGTGGTGTTCTTAGTGTACAAGAAGAAAATGTATCCATTAGGCTATTTGTTCAAAGCCTTGTGGGAAATTATGATGAATGGTTTCAGAATCTACTAGCCGGATGTATCACCACCTGGGATGATCTTAAGGAAAAGTTCCTCGAGAGGTTTCAACTCACAATTGATATCTATCAATTGTTGATGGATCTTTTTAGAATTCAGATAAAAGTGGATGAATCTATAAGGGAGTTTGTTGACAGATTTAACCAGAGTGTTGGTAAAATCCCTCTAGCTCATTAGGCTAATGAAATCAATTAGTTAGGCATCTTTACTGCTGCAATGGAGGTTGAAGTTCAGTTTGGGTTAAGGCATCTTAAAGTGCAAAGTTTAGTAGATGTTCAAAAGGAGAAAATCAAGTTGGATGATGCCTTGATTCTTAGTGGCCTAAAATCTATGAGAACTCCACAAATGAAAGAATGCCTTGGTGGAATAGCAACATTATCTAAAGGTTGGGCCTTCTAAGAAGAAGTTTGTTCTAAAAAAGAAAAGAAAATCAGCACCTCTTGTCTCTTCTTGTCAAAATTTGACAGTTTTCCAAGAAGAAGATCTTCTAGTACCTCCTGTGATTGAAAGCAACCACTATGATATGGTTGGAACATATCATCTGCATGTTGAGTATGGTGATGAAGACCATCATGAAGCCACACCTGCTGAAAATGATTCTTTGGATATGGGAGAAGAATCTAATTTGCATGTTGAAAATAATGATCAACATCTTCCTGAATCATTTGATATGATAACTTTCTTTGCTGGATTTTCCACTGAGGGGAAACTTGGTGATAATTAGCTACATGAAAGCTCATCATTGGTTGTGTCCTTGCAGGAAATCCAATATTTTTCTTTTAAAATATCTAATGTTGTCCTAGCTATTGGTGATAATTGGGAAAATGTGATGAATCAACATGAAAAACAAGGCAACTATTATCTTGATACACAGAGGGAAAATGAAATCTATCATCTTTATTATACCTCTCAAGGAGAAAGATCGGATCTTGAATTACCACATGAGCAAGAAGAACCTTTGAAGGGCATTGTTGAGGTTGAATCAAGTAAGAACTTGTTGTCAGGTGCTTTCTTTTCAGAGTTAGAATCTTTTAGATTTGATACTTCTGATATATATTTAGCTGGCTACTCTGATCACGAAAGTTTAATAGTTCATCAAGATCAATAAACACTTAAGGGTGGTAATGCTAAAATAGAAAATTTCTTGCATGTTGATTATGAATGCTTCTATTTTGGTTACATGAAGATTAGTGAAAAGTTTCCACAACATAAAACACAAAAGGGTCTTGAAAATAGTACGATGTAGACTATTGTGAATCCTTTCCTTTTCATGATGAGTTTATGTGCAAAGCTTGAATTTGAGTCTCATCAAGCTGGTCATAAAGGTGTCTGGGAGACAAATAACCTCATTAAAAATCATGTTAGGATGCTACAACATAATTTCTTTGGAGCTAAGTGGTTATTTGGAACTGGCATAGTGATTCAAGGGTTGCTCCAAAATATGATGTTTGAATCTATGCTTTTATCTGTTGCTCGATGGTTGCTTGGAGTGGTGCGTCTCATTTTCTAGCCACTTTTTCATTCCGACGTATATTTCTCTCAAGTAGTTGATGGTTTTCCATAACTAGCTAGGTACATTCTTTTGAGTATGGGTTGGTTACCCTATTCTTTGTACATAAGGTTTTTGTTGTGGCTAGGTGTAGTTTGTTAGTTAGTTTTTCTTGCTAGTAGTGTAGGTGTTTTTGTTGTTTCCCTTCAATAAAGTTGCATCAACTTTGAGCCTTTCCCATTTTCTTTGAGTCAATCCATACTCCAAATTTTCTAGAAAGTAAAGGCCCTCCCATTGATTGGGCATATCCCATGCTCATCCAGTTTCACTATCCAAGTTGAAAGTATCAAATTCCTTATTTAAAATCCATTTTATGTTTTATGAGAGCCTTATGTAAAAATATAATGACAACTTAGTGAGAAGCATTCGCTGACATGTGAAGCCAAAGTTGAGAGTGTTGTGGAAATATTTCAGTAAGAGAAGATTTTCCAAAGTGGCTTTTCAAATATTGATACAAAGAGGCTCTGGAATTTTTTGCATTTTTATTGTCAATAATTTAGGGTTTCTAGAAATATTTTGATGGGGGATCCATATAGTGGAACTATGCTCTTCTTTTATCATTGATAAAATACATGGACCCATTACTCATAATAATATTTCACTAGTGAAAGAATTATTTTCCCTGATGTTTTCATAAAGTCCATTAGGGTGGAGAAGAAAGACACATGGAAATTATGATGATAGTTTCCCATTCAATGAATGATAGAAGATTTAAAATGCAAGTGGAAACCCTATAAGAATGGGAAATTTATTGGACATGCTCATTTTTCCATGGTTTGCCATGTTATTTCTAGGAATTATAGCTCTCTTGTATACAAATCTATAGTGGCAAAGAAAAGACTCCCTTTGTTGGATGAAAGCAAAAACGGCAAAAAAAAAGTCTAGATTAAAGTTGATGACCCCTACTACCTCCATACATGGACAAAGGAGAATGGGTTCCCTGGAAAACATTCCACATGTTGTGTTTGTTTGGAACCACTTCAACCACAACAGTCTCTAGGGCCATTAATAGCTTCTAATAGTTCCATACACCATTGTGTTGTTTGTGGTGTAGGAGCACATTTAAAATGTTCAAAGGATGCAACTAAGGATTGCAAATGTGTGGCCATGGTGGGTTCCAAAGAGCTATTACATCACTGGATCAAAAAATGGACAGATATAGAGGATATTCCTGATAGAAATGCATGTTGCTCATAGTGTGAAGCACCTTGTAATGGTTCTTTTATTGGGGCTTCTCCAATCTAGCATTGTGTTTGGTGTCAATAATTAGTGCACATTGAATGTCATGCAAATATGAGCATTGAATCAGATGAACTTTGTGATCTGGGTCCTTTGAAAAGACTCATTATATCTCCATTTTGTGTGAAAGACTTGACACTAAGAGCATGGGAGGTGGATTTTTGAGCTCGATCACTCATGGGGAAAATGAATTAGCATCCTCTATGCAAGGAAAAATTAGAAAAAGGACACAAAAAGCTAAGTGTGCAATTGAGTCAGCCCTTGACAACAATAGTAGTGATAACACTGGGGATACATGTATGGATAGCTTTGGAGATTCACAACCAACACATAATGAACTTGTATGCTCTCCTTAGAATGTATGTCCTAGGTCTTGATGAGACAAGGATGTTGTAAATTTTGAGGCTCATGATCCATTAGCTGGTGCTCTGCACACCCTTATGCCACCAAGTTTTGATGCTAATCATGCAAATATGAGGGTAGTCAAAACCCAAAAGCTGGAAAAGTACTTTTGAGCATCTAACTTTTTAAGGAACTATTTTTCTAGTTTACTGGATTGTGATAAAGAATTGATCTAGATACACTAGTCATATTCATTATGGAGGCATCAAGGATAGCTTGTAAATGGAGGAGGCTTGACAATTCTAATGGTGACTATTTCTGGAAAAATGATCATGAAGTTGACCATATATATGTTAAGTTGTGAAAAGAGGCATCAAGTGTGGATGACCATTCAAAAAAAAATACTTTGGATGAGAAGGTTGCGTACTAGGATATGAGAAAGCCGATACATTTCATTAGAATCTAACAGAAATATATATTGAAATTTCAGTGGAGAATATGTTGTTTTGTATACCAAATGATCTTTGATTACTGGGTAAGATTATGAGATTTTTATAGTGCCATAAAATAGGATCCAACATGCAAATTTTTGTGTAGCCCAAGTTCACTGCTAGTGAGGAGCTATCAATATGTTCTTGTACATTCTCAAAAATTCAAACTTGAATGCCCAAATGAACCATTTGGGCCTCAATTCCATGGAGATCTCGCAATGGTGGAAGCACTGAGTTGTTCAACCATGTGTCAATACTGACTGTGCATTTACAAAGAAATAATTTTCATGGTTCAAGTTGCCCATAGGGTGAAAGAGTCTAATCCATAATAGGATTTGCAAATGATAGCCTTTTCTAGCGTCATTTTTCAATCATAGAGTCTCACACTTAAAATGTGCTAACCCTAATTAGGGTGGTGATGTGATAGTATGAAGGTAAGAAAGTGCCATGCTAAGAGTCCTCTAGGTAGCCTTGCTATTACTTTTGGTGGTGGAAATGAAAAGTAACAAGACAAACCTACATTTGACTCTGGAGATCCTTTTGTGCCGACTCTAAGAATTCACAGTCCTTACGATGCAGATAATGAGGATGTTGGCAATGAGAACTATGAAAAATTTGGTCCATTTTTCACAAAGGAGAAACCTATGTTTAAATTTGATTCTATTCCAAGCACTCCTTTGTTCAATACTAGTTCACCCGAAAGGCTTTCTAATGTGGGATCGGTGGATGATCATAGCTTACACTTTAATAGTTTTTCAGAATTTGATTCTTTCAATGCATGTGACAATGACCTCTTTGATTCTCATGATAGTTTTGCCAGATTTGATTCTTGAGTACCACCAGTGATGTAGGTCATAATAGAGGCTTTACTTTTGATGATAATGATCCATTTGCTAGTGATGGGCCTTTCAATTTGGGAGGACAAACACCTAGACACACATTTGATAGTTGGATTGCATTTTAGTGTTGTTATGGGGACACTTGAAGTTGAATTTGAAGCAACTTTGTAGCCACTTCAACTTTGAGTTCATGAGGAGATGCTAAATGTCAAAAGGATAACCCCAATGCACATGGCAGTGCACCAACTCAAAGAATCAACCCTGCAGTCAGAAGATTGTGACAATAATGGATATTGCTCAAAATTGCCCCAATATTTCTTATCACAAACATAGGAACAATGGAATGATGACTCTACACCCAAAAATCAAGGTACTGGATAGTAGCAAACAAAGATTCTGGAGTTCTCTGCATCCTGGCAAAGAATGCAGCCCCTAGAGAGAGCCATTGTTACCTAGGGTTTTGAAACCGTAAGTATTAACCCTCCAAAAATTTAAAAGATTAAAATATCTTAAAGGTAAAAAAAAACATTATTAATTATTTTGTATTATATTTAATTATTTATATAATTAAATATCAGTAATGCAAAAAAATTAAACATTAGCTTTTAAGGTAACATTTTATTTCCCTCATAATTAATTCTACCAAGAATTAATTATTATTATTATCATGTGATTGTGAAAGTGAAAACGTAAAATAGGCAAATTGTTATACATGAGATAAGTTAATTCTTTAAGAATTAGTATTATATTGTAAAGTGTAATATAAACATTGCACTTAATTTTTAGAAATTAAAAGTGGAGGGATGACATAGGGAAATAAATCGTAAATTTGTTTGGTAAGAAGAAGTTGTGGTAGTTACCAACTTCTTGGGGAAAACTTATTAAATAGGGGAAAATCCTATTGTATGGGGGTTCCTCCCATTTTGAAGAGGTCTACACTTCTGAAGGAAAGGGAAGAGAATTTAGGTTTACAATTTTGTATCAGAAAAAGTTCATCTCTCCATAGACTACTGAGTCAGAACTATTTTTGCCTAAGTATTCTATGCTTTAAAACTTTGAATATTTTTTTTGAAGCTATGGAAAAGTATATAAAATTCTACAGTTTTATATGTTATGTTAATTTTTTTGGAGTAGATACTATTGTTTACTCTACTATGATTCATGTTCTTGTAGATATTCATTGCATGTAAAAGTTTAGCTTTCCTTTGTTGCATATTGGAAACGTGTTTGGAGTTTAAAGGTTTTGAGGGAGGAAGTTAAAATTTTCCATCTACTTCTTATTTTAATATTCAGTCATGTTGATGAATGGATGTTAGTATTCCTTCATTTCCTTCTAGGTTAAAGGCATAACTAGATAATCATTTATTGTAAATCAAAAGGAGGGAGATGTACCTTCATTTCAAAATTCAAAGAGTACTTGACAAGATAGTTGCAAGTGACTCTATTGTTAGTTTTAGAGTTTGTCTTTATTTTTGAGTATTCAAGAGTCATTTGTGAAAGTTCTTTTTTGAGAGGACAAACCTGTTTACTAACAAGTTTTACTCATGATGTGTCTTATTGATTCCTCTTATGTTATATGTGTTTCTTCTTTAGGGTACTCCACATAGCTCATGATCTAGAAGAAAGGAAAGGAAATCAGAAAGAACACTTAAACAAATAAAAGGTACTATATACAAGTCAATTTTATATTTTGAAATTTATTATGAATAAACGTATATACATGTACTTAATATTGATAAATGCGTGTGGACTTATTTTTTGTATATATGTAGGAACAATTAAATTTTGTAGAGTTGATGAATGCACCTCAAACTATTGATGTTGAGGCAATGGAAGAGGTAAAATTTCATATTTTTATTCTCATATATCTTAGGTTATATTATGCATTTTTTCTATATACATATTAAATAATTGTATTTACAAATGAGTACATGTTTTTGTTTTTGTTTTATAGTAATTATAAACAATTTGTCTTATTAACATGTGTTATTTATCTTTTATCTGTTACAACACTCTTTGAGACTTCATGCAAATCCTTTCCCATTTAATTTTGCTAGGAGTTCTGAGCATCAAAGATGGGGTCAACACAACAAAGGCCAGAGGTATGTATCTAGAGTCTTAGTTGAACCCTCTTGTGATCTGAATTTGGATTTCTTCTGTGTGTGATAGAAATCCCAAACACCTACTCTACAATTCTAACATTTTATCACTTACCATACATGTTGTGCCTCATGCCAGCATTGATTCATCAGTGATTATGCCTTTTGCTAGCACAAGATATCCAACTCAGGTTGTAGTATATTTTTTGTTTTTTTACTCTATTTGGAATTATTAATGCCACTCTATAATGCTAAAATTTTATCACTTACCATACAGGTTGTGCCTCATACCAACACTGATTCATTAGTGGTTATACCTCCTACTAGCATGAGAGATCTAGCTTAGGCTAAAGTATGTTTTTTTTTTTTTACTCTATTTGGAATCCCTAACACCTACTCTACAATTCTAACATTTTATCACTTACCATATAGGTTGTGCCTCATACAAGCATTGACTCATCAGTGGTTGTATCTCCTACTAGCACGAGAGATCTAGCTTAGGCTACAATAGGTTTTTTGTTTTTTTACTCTATTTGAAATCCTTAACACCACTCTATAATTCTAACATTTTATTTCTTATCATAGAGGTTGTGCCTTATACCACATTGCTTCATTAGTGGTTGTACATCCTGCTAGCATGGAAGATCTAGCTTAGGTTGTAGTACATTTTTTTGTCTTTTTACTCTATTTGGAATCCCTAATGCCACTTTATAATGCTAACATTTAATTGCTTACCATATAGGTTGTGCCTCATACCAACACTAATTCATTAGTGGTTGTGTCTCCCATGAGCATTTATTCATTGGTAGTTGTGTCTCACATTGTCATTGTACCTCATCATTTTGTTAGGAGTCCTACCCATCGACGAAGGATCCCATTACCATTATAATTCAGTCCAACTATGGGACAAAGGGATGAGGTAATGAAAAACTCAACTATCCACAATTTAGAACCCAATTTCTAGTTATTTTGATAGTACTTATAGATAAGATATTTGATAGTTTATTTTAATTTTTCTTTTGTAGACACCTAACAAGCCACAAACTACATCAAAGAGGCTCAATTTTGATGATCCAACACAATCATAGATATTGATAGTGATATTCATATGTATTTGTGGTCATCACATGACATTGACATATATTTGACTTTTGCATTATATATATTCAAGATTTTTATTGTGCACATTCAACATTTCTATTGTACGCATTCAACATTTATCAAGTATTTGACTTTTATATATTATATTTTTGAGATTTGTATTCTGCATATTCAACATTTCTATTGTACACATTCAACATTTTTTGGGTATTTAACTTTTGTATTGTACCAATGATACATAAAGTCTTTTTGTAACTATATGATTGATATGACATAATATATTGTTCATTTTGATATGCATTAAACTTGAATTTCCATCCAACTTGTTCAATATGTGCATACAAATTGTATTTTAGCTTACTTTCTTGCAATTAATCAAATACATGAACATTCATTATTCAATACAAAAAATGTAACATTTTATCAAATTCATTATAACATGTAATCATATGTCACTTATTTTGATGTAATAAGACATGAAAAGTAAAAATATATCATTATTTTTGTATTTGTGTCAAAGATCATAGCCCAATGGTGCTTAGAGACCCTTAGGGACACTTCCATTCAATGTGGCCAATACCATTGGAGGGAGATTGTCGCTAAAACCAACCAACTGGAGCTAATAGAGTAGATGATTCAATCCTAGGACCAACAGTTTGAAATATAAACAAACTTGCTCATTTTAACTAAGAAGCATAACAACTTTTGGCAATAGATGTGATACGAATGCCAAATACAAACAAAGTTGAGTCTCTAAAAACTAAGACAGGTTGTTGTAGGCCTAGATAATATGGTTTTGTAGCACCTGATATATTGTCAATACCTTACATGAGCTTATTGAAATGCATGATCAAAGATCACAACCCGATGGTGCTTAGAGACCCTTAGGGATGCTTTCGTTTATTGTGGTTGATACTGTCAGAGGGACACTGTGGATGAAATAAGGTTGGTCCTAGCATAAAATTGACCAACCAGAGCTAATAGAGCAAATGATTTGATCCTAGGACCAACAGTTTGAAATATACACAACCTTGCTCATTTTAACTAAGCAACATTGTTATTTTTGGCAATAACTGAGATACGGATGCCAAATCCAAACAAATTTGAATCTCTAAAAACTAAGATAGGTTTTTGTAGGCCTAAATGATGTGATCTTGTAGCACATGACAGTTTGTCAATACCTTGCATGAGCTTAAAGAAATGCTTGATCAAAGATTATAGTCTGATGGTGCTTAGAGACCCTTAGGGATGCTTCCATTCAGTGTGTTCGATACTATCAGAGGGACATTGTGGCTAAAATAAGGTTGGTCCTAGTCTAAACATGACCAACCATAGCTAACAAAGTAAACAATTTGATCCTAGGACCAATAGTTTGCAATATACACAACTTTGCTCATTTAATTGAGCAACATTGCAACTTTTGGCAATGGGTGAGACACGGATACCAAATCCAAATAAGTTGAATGTCTAAAAACTAATATAGGTAGTTGTCGGCCTAGATAATGTCATTCGTTATCACTTGACAATTCATTAATACCTTGCAAGAGCTTAGAGAAATGCCCAATTAAAGATTGTAGCCCAATGGTGCTTATAGACCCTTAGGGACGCTTCCATTTAGTGTGGTTGATACCATTGAAGGAGAATTGTGGGTAACATGAGGTTGGTCCTAGCCTAAACCCAACCAAAAAGAGCTAATGGAACAACGGTGGATTTCTAGGAAAAGTCAAAATTCATTAGGTCCTAAGTTGGTCAAAAGTTGCTCAATGAGCCAAAAGTTGCTTAATAAGTTAAAAGTTGTTAGGGACGAGCAACTAAGGTATTAAGTTACTATAGGTCCTAGGAATCTTAACTAGGTTCCTAGAATAGTCCTAGATGTCCCCATTTGACCAAAAATATCAAGAGCAAAAATTACTCAAAAGTTGAAAAGTTGCTCAAAACTTTTGAAATTTTTGCAAAAAGTTGCAAATGGAGGTTTGGGAAGTTGTAACTATGTGTACAAAAAGTGTCACACTTCTATAAACCATTATTCTTGAGAATACCCATGAAAAAGGACATCTTAAGAGGCGGCTTATAACTCTCTATCTATGACGTGCAAAGGCTATGAGATGGTGGCTCTCAAATGAACCAAGCTATGCAACCCTTGCAAGGTGCACCATAGAATGAGAGATTCAAAGTGTAGAGGCAAGAGTGCCAACATCCAAGAATCTAGAATAAAATGCAATGCAAATGCAAGCTATTCTAAATGAAATGCAAGCTAACAAAGAGAACCAAGATAAATCATAAAGGAAACTAAGCTAAGAATTATTCCATAATGTAAGTAGAATGAGAGCTAAGCTAAAATGCAAAAATGAAAAAAATGCTCCAAGCCTCCAAAATCACCAAGAAAACCTACAAAATAATAATAACATGAGAGACTAAGATCTTTAAAGAAGGAGAGAGCCTTCCCTTTTAAATAAAAATGGATGGTAGAGATTAAGAGGCAAAAGAGGCATAATCAAGGAAGGAGAATGCATCTTGAGTGATCCATGTGCACAAGCATCTCAATCAATCATAATTAATGGTTGAATTTTGAGAGGGTTTGAAATATGTGGAGGAGAATTAAAGTTATTTTTAAAATAGAAGATTCCTCCCACCTAGAAAATTGGGCACTCATGTGTAGACAAAAATGTCTTTTATTTTATTTTTAAAATAGGAATAATGCTTTATGTGTGCACACTTAGGATAAGAGATGAGTGGGGAATTTTATTTAATTAAAGGGGGAAATGTTCTTTTAATTAAATATGAACTTAGGATAAAGTGTTCAAACCATAGGTTAAAATCAAATAAATAATTTTTTTTCAGAATCGATCAAGGATAAGCATTAGATAAACTATGCAAAAATGCTAGAAAGGGGGCTCTTAGTCTAGATGACCAATTTTGGGTGATTACAGTAACTACCCATGCTTGGGTATATGAGCATGGGGAACATATTTTGGAACTCCTCTTTAACACTTCTCAACTTTCTTTCCAAAAGTTTCTCAAGCAACTTTTGAAAGTTGCAAAGTTACACAATGCAACTTTTACATTTTTTTGTAACTTTTTACCAATTTGGTCGAATGACCTTCCTATCATCTCAAACTTAACCACAATCCTTAACTATCATAAAATCATAACCTTTATTCTTCATAGACCCTATTGACCTCATGATGACATCATCATCATGCCTTGTGCCAATCAAAGGGCTATTTTAAGGCTAAAAAGGGGTGGCATAGTGTGACAACAAGGACATAATCCAAACCAATCCTATCCAAGCTTTACATATATTGTAGAGAAGCCAAATGGGTATCAAAATCTATAATTTATTTTCCCTATGTTTTGGGAAATTTGGGAGAAAAATTCAAAAGGACAACCATCTAAATCGATATAAGTTGAAGATAATTGAATATTTTTTAAGGATATCATCAAACCCACAAAAAAGAGTTCAAGAGAAAAATTTATAACAAATTTATAACATAATGCAAAATATTATATCTCTTATTAGTTTTATATACAAAATTTGGCTTCTAAATATACACATATTCAACATCTCTTATCAGATTTTTATACAAAATATGGCATCTAAATATGCACATGTTACATGTTGTCTCTTTTTTATACACAAAATTTGGCATCTAAATATGTAAATGTGACATCTCTTATTGGAATTTTATACAAAATATGGCATATAAATATGCACATGTTACATGTCTTATCAGTTTTATATACAAAATTTGGCATCTAAAATTGCACATGTGGCATCTCTTATTGGATTTATATAAAAAAAATTGGCATCTACATATGCACATCACTAAAAAGTTGCAACATTTCACATAACGTATATAAAGATTTTCAAAATTATTCTACCATATGTAGAATGATCTACCTATATAGCACACAATCAATCAAGGGAACCTTTAGTATCAGCTATAACCCTTATTGTATCAAATATTACCTCGTGATCAAATTCACATACTTTCTACAACTTCTTGTTAAGAGGCCTACTATGATATGATATCGATTGAATATGTGTTGCAAAAATAAGGTTAGAGTAATGAAGAATATATTTGTGTCTCAAAATCTTCAAATAACCACATGGTAGAATTCTCGATAAGGTACCTACATTTCATTGTAAAGAAAATATAAAGTCAAAATTGATACATTATACATGAAAAATTGACTTAAAGAGCTCTTCATGGTAGGGGACAAAAAATATACTACCTTTTAAGCCATGTGCCTATCACAATGACGGATCCTACTGGGTACTCAATATCATCACCATCAAGACTGTAGCTATTAGTTTCTTTTTGGGCTCAATACACTGACATAGAAAGTAATGTGTTCCTTCATCATTATTCTCATATGCAATAACTACATATACATGACCAACATTATATAGAAGGATAATTTAATGGAAAATTTGAAAGTAATCTATTTTAACCAAATATTAAATTGATAACTTAGTACCTAGTTCAACTAGGTCAGATAAATGCTCAAAATCTATTGATACTTCAACCTGGTTGAGTTGTAGTGTTGTAGGAAGTTGATATGAATAAATTGGATGAAAAGGTCTACAAGACCATTGGTCACCAACTCTTTTGAATCAAATTCATCCCATAAATGATGCATACATGAAGAGCAAAATCATGCAAGCATTCTAGTATGAATAGCTAGTGACATTGCATTTGAACTTCAAAATGAATACATCTCACTTGATCTTATAAGTGTACAAAAATCTTTTAAATTTTCAATGTTAGTTTCATGTATCAACCAAAAATATCTAGAAACCATATACTTACTTGTACTACTTGGTCCCATCATAGAATTGCACCATTTGACAATTGTTTCAGCATTTTGTAATATTGTGCCACCTTTGTACTTTAATTCCTCTTGACTAATGGCTATTTTCACACATTCTCAACATCATCATGCTCTCCCTTTCCATGTTCCACCTCAATGAAATTCCAAAAATGTTGCACTCCACTTGTCACATGCATCTTACTCAACCAATATAACATCCTTGCATTCTTGAATTGTGTGGTGCAATTATCTAACCATATAATGTGTTGATTGTATCTTTCATCTCTTTCCCTCAAATTGTCATAGAAAACTCTAAAAAATTCTTGCACAAACTCTGATGAATGAGTTTGATCGTCATTGATATATAGAAGTGATACTCTCTTAATACATTTTTGTTATCCTATGTGCTATCATGTGCATGAATAAATGTTATGTGTACAAAAAATGGCACTTGTATAGAGTTGTAATACATTAGTTACACTTTATTTTGAGGTTATAGTGTATATTTTTCCACAAAGTCAACAACCGACACAATCATACCCAAGGGAAAAGGGTCCTTAAACAATTTGAATTGCTCATCTAACCATCTAGCTCTATGTGTACAACCTATGTAGTCATAAATTATTTTCTCTTGAAATAATTTCATAAAATTAGCTACACATACAACACTTTCACTAATTCAAACCTCTTTAATTCTTTTCATCTTTAACACCATATATAACTAACTTGTATTTTCTAAGAGAAACTAGTGTCTTACCAATTTCATGTGTGCTATCTAGATGTAGGCATCTATGCAACTTTTACAAATCACCATATTGAGGGCAAAAACCTTTCAAACACATGGTCTTATAATAAATGCACCCATCATCTCATTTACATAGTACACTTGCAATAAATTCTCTTAGTGACTTAGGAGGTGATTATAGACCACATTACTGCAATATTTTGTTAGTATGTGAAGTACAACATATATAATGATAAACACCATAATGCATAGAAAAATCAACATGAACCCTACAACATGTAGTGCATGTATGATTTATCTTAACATAGAATGGTTTTTTCATCTCAAAAAACCTTTGGCTGATTTTAATTTGAGCAAATAGTTGAAGAAACATTTCATAAAATTGTGTTTGAGTCATATCAAAAAAAAAAAATTCATGTGGCTCACAATTTTTTTTTCTAATTCATCTTTTGATAATATATTTTTGGTTTGGTAAAGCCCTTGTGTTGTCATGCCAAAAAATTTCTATTAATTTTCTTAGTGCATCAATAATAACTTTATCCTTATGTGGGAGTCTACCTTGGAATGACCAAAAGGAAGTCTCATTAGAATTCTTAATTTTCTCTTGCCTCACTAAGACTTTGAGTAATGCTATTATACTTTGTTAGAAACAATAGTCCACCAAGATAACTAGGGGGGTGGGGAGGGGTGAATCAGTTATCCAATTAAAACATTTATCAACCTTAATTAATCTTAACAATGCAACCAAAGTAAACAACAACCATGACAAGATGCACACACACAATTACAACTTTTGGAGCAAGACCACTAAACTTCATTGTCCAACTAATCTCTCAACTATTCCTTGTAGAATAATTTGTCATACTATGTTTTATCCTCTTTCCTCTATCCTATCAATCAAGCCAATCATGGTTAGACCTTGTAGACTAGGTCATGAACCTCAAATCCAAATATCAAACCTCATATTTCAAAATAAAACCTCAATAGTGAAGTTTACTCCAACTTTGTTCTACTCTACTTATCTTTGCAATTACTCAACGTTCATATCTTTTCTCCTCTTTTCACTCTTCTTTCTTGCTTCATACATCCATGTATAACAAAGGAAAATGTCCTTCCTTTATATAGAGTCCATAAAAAAATTCCCTTGAGTCAGCTATTACACCTTCTCAATTAATTATTACATGACCTCATTAAGAACATGTTTTACTTAGTGATAAAATCAATCTGTCACCTTGTAACTTGAATAAATTTCTATATGTGTAATTTTATGATGAGCGAGCTTAGCCACATCATCTCCAACATTTATTCTACATGCTTTTAGCCTTACTTCTCATAATAAACAATCTTCTAAGAGATATAACAAGTTTACTAGAACATGCTTCTATAAACTCTATCTCAAAACAATCTTCACCAAAACTTGCAAAACTTCTTTTGGACTTAATATCTTTTGTACTCGAGGTTAGCTGCATATAATAGATAGTTAGTAGTATCTTCTTTTAACCTTGGTAGTGAAAATGCTCAATGATCTGTCTGTAACAACTTGATCTTTACCATTGTTCTTCTATTACATACTACATAAAACTGCTATGTTGACATCAATGACAAACACAGTCATGAATGTAACATATCATCTAAATAATGATCTAATCATGTTTCTACAATACTCCCCCATAGGAATATCACCAGCATTCATGCTTCCAATGCTACTTATCCTTAATGATTTACTTGTTTTGCTTACCATACGAGTTTTTACCATTTCCTTTCTCATTATGGTTGATGTGAGGACCCATTGACTTGTATTAGCATCTTTAGTACATGATTTTGAACCAATAGATTGGTATGCATCAAAGATATTTCTAAAAATAATTTTTTTCACTACTATTTTCAAATGTTCTTAAACCCAAAATTCTCATTGTCTCTCCACATTTTAAAATTTTAACCATTTCAACAACAAGTTGGAATCTTCCACTTTGATTTAAATTTTTAAAATCTTTATTCAAAATATTTTGAGCAATTCTCCTACAATTTCTTTCTAACATTTTATCATACATTGGCTTCAAAATATTTTCATCAATATTAATTATAAACTTTGGTTTTCTACCAATTATTCTAGGAGATGTTGATGTATGTGCATGCTCTATATTTTCATCACTTACATCATGTGCATTCATAATTTCAACTTGAGATATTGCATTAGGGGCATTAGGTGACGTAAGTGTATTTGTCATAATCATTTCCATTTGGGTATGTTGAATATTTTTGTTTATCAAACTAGGTGTGTTTGTGACATCAATATCAATAGTTAGATTTTCATCACTTACATTAGAGACATTTGATGGTGTACCTTCATGTAATCTCCTCATACACTCCCTTATTTTTGCCTTTGTTGCCTCTCATTTTTCAATCACTCCTCTCTTGTTCTTTCCCATGATTGTAGATGCAAATTACCCTACAAACAATAACATGAATAAAATAAATAATAAAAATACAAAATTAAACAAATTTACATGATTATTTATGCTCAATCATAAGATACTAACATAAAATAATATGTTGGCACATGAAAAATATAAAATTTAGTATTTCCAAGCACAAAAAACCTTACACTTACATACCTAGTACAGAAATACATGTGAATGAATCTAGTAAACTACACTGAAACAACATAATAATTATTGACATTTTGTTCTATTTACAATTTTCAATAACTTGATTAGGTTTTGTATAACTCATTCAGGTTTTGTATAACCCAATCAGGTTATGTATTACTAATACACAAAGGTAAATTTAAGGAGGAATGGAGTGATGGAGAGAATGAGAGAGAGAGAGAGAGAGAGAGAGAGAGAGAGAGAGAGAGAGAGAGAGAGAGGTGAGTCTAGGATAAAGATATATAATGGGATATGAATAGGGGGGAGAATAAGGGAGAGAAAAAGAGAGTGGGGAGAGAGAGAGAGAGGGAGAGAGGGGGTGATAAGAGAAAGAGAGAGAGGGGGTTATGAGAGAGAGATTAGGGGATAGGATAAAAAGAAAGAATTAGAGAGAGAGAGAGAGAGAGAGAGAGAGAGAGAGAGAGAGAGAGAGAGAGAGGATTAGGGGACATGAGAACTAAAGAGAGGGGATAGGTGGAGAGAGAGAGAGAGAGAGAGAGAGAGAGAGAGAGAGAGAGAGATTGAGGAGATTAGGGGATATGATAGAAAGAGTGAGAGATAGATGGAGAGAATGAGAGAGAGAGAGATAGAGAGAAGTGGATAGGACAAAGAGAGAATGAGAGAGAGCTTGATAGAGGATGGGATGGAGAGAAGAATAAGAGGATATGATAGAAAGAGTGAAAAAGAGAAGGGGATAGGAGAAAGAGAGAGGGGTGAAGGAGGTAGAGAGAGAGAGGAGAGAGAAAGAGAGAGCGAGAGAGAGAGATTAAGGGGGATTAGGAGATATGATAGAAAGAGTGAGAGATAGATGGAGAGAATGAAAGAGATAAAGATGGAGAGAATGAAAGAGATAAATATAGAGAGAGAAGGGGATAGGACAAAGAGAGGGAGGGTATAGGACAAAGAGAGAATGAGAGAGAGCTTGAGAGAAGATGGGATGGAGAGAAGAATAAGAGGATATGATAGAAAGAGTGAGAGAGAGAGAAGGGGATAGGAGAAAAAGAGATGAGGGATAGGAGAAAGAGAGAGGGATGAAGTGGGAGGGAGAGAGAGAGAGAGAGAGAGAGAGAGAGAGAGAGAGAGAGAGAGAGAGAGAGAGAGAGAGAAGGGGATAGGAGAAAGAGAGAGGGGATAGGTCTGTGTGTGAGAGAGAGAGATTATGGGATAGGAGAAAGAGAGAGGGGGATATAAGGGGAGAGAGATTATGGGACAAGAGAAAGAGGGAGGGGGATATAAGGGAGAGAGAGAGAGAGGGATGAGAGATATATATTATGAGAGATTATGGGATATGATAGAAAGAGTGAGAGACATGTGGAGAGAGAGAGAGAGAGAGAGAGAGAGAGAGAGAGAGATATATAAGAGGATAGGACAAAGAGAGAATGATAGAGAGAGAGAGAGAGGATGGCATGGAGAGAAGAATTAGAGGATATGATAGAAAGAGTGAGAGAGAAGGAGATATGAGAGAGAGGGGGGGATGAGAGAGAGAGAGATTAGGGGAGATTAGGGGATATGATAGAAAGAATGAGAGAGAAGTGGAGAGAATGAGTGAGAGAGAAGGGGATAGGAGAGAGAGAGAGAGAGGGGATATGAGAGAGAGAGAGAGAGAGAGAGATTATGGGATATGATAGAAATAGTGAGAGAGAGATGGATGGAGAGAGAGAGATAGAGAGATTAGGGATATGATAGAAAGAGTGAGAGAGATGGAGAGAGAGAGATTATGAGATAGGAGAGAGAGATTAGGGGATATGATAGAAAGAGTTAGAGAGAAGGGGATATGAGAAATAGAGAGAGGAGATATGAGAGAGAGATTAGGAGATATGATAGAAAGAGTGAGAGAGAGATGGAGAGAATGAGAGAGAGGGTATGGGATGGAGAGAATAATTAAAGGATATGGTAGAATGAGTGAGAGAGAGAAGGGGATAGGAGAAAGAGAGGGGGATATGAGAGAGAGAGAGTGTGAAAGAGAGAAGGGGATAGGAGAAAGAGGGAGGGGGGATAGGAGAGATATAGAGAGGACAAAGAGAGATTAGTGGATATGATATAAAGAGTGAGAGAGAAGGGGATAGGAGAAAGAGAGATGGGGATAGGATAAAGAGAGAAAATAAGAGAGAGGGAGAGAGAGGATGGGCTGGAGACAAGGATTGGGGATATGATAGACACTTGTTAGTATAATACATAACTCTCTCTCTCTCTCTCTCTCTCTCTCTCTCTCTCTCTCTCTCTCTCCCTCCCTCCCTCCCTCAATCTAACCTTGTGAAGTAGTAATACAAAACCCAATCGGTTTTATAGAACATAATCAAGTTCTAAATGAATTTTTTATTTTCATAACCCAATCAAGTTATTTGAATCCAAAAAACCCAATCAGGTTATGGCTTGATGATAGCCTAGGAAAATGACCCAAAGGCTTGGGAGACTGTTTTCCCTCCATTTTTTTTTTCCTTTAGATAGTTTTTCATTTTCTAAGATGAATTATCATCTTTTTCTTCATCAAATATGCTAAAGGTGAAGTGTGCATCTCTAAAACCACCACCATAATCTTATAAATATTCTTAGCTTTCTAACCATATAATTTTTTCTTTTTTTGGACAACATTAATATTGTAAACCTTAATTACTTTTACCAATGCCTTGACATTCCTCACAAACATATGTCTATCATTTTTTTAATAACTTTTGAGATAATTAACCAAATTAAAAATAAATTACATATTATCGTTCTACACTTGATTATATACACATTTTTAAAAAAAAGTTTCCATTTTCAATTTTTTTGATGCAAGTTATGTTCAACACATGAACAAGTACCAAAATTTCAGGATGTAGTCTATACAATCATTTATAACAAATACATTACTCATCATAAAATTACAAATAAATGCATGACTTCTAGATATGATTCTTAACTATCATCCTACCAAAGGGATATGCAAAATACTAAATATAAATATGTCTTTTGTGTTGCACAAAAAAATAGCTATGTAATGTTTTCTAAAAAAATTAGGAACTTGTTCTTGTGTGCATAGGGTTTGACCCACCTAATCTTATCCATTTTGTAAAAGCTCTAGTAGTTTAGAAAGTATATTCAGAGTACTAGAATTTATATGTTTTACACATCTTGTAATTTTTAGTGGATGACCCTCAAATGTCTTGTCCAAGTTTAGTTTTATTTGATTTTAGAAAAAAGATGTCCTCTTATACTCCTTTTTGTACACCATCTTGGTGCACTCACTCTCAGAAAGGGGCTAATAGTCTAGATGACCATTTTTGGGTGATTACTTTTGCCCCTCTTTGACTAATGTGTGATCAATCAAGGAATACATGTTGTCAAAGAATGAAGAAGCCAAGCAAGTGGCAAAGTGATCTAACTCCAAAGAATGAAGTGCAGAGAGAGATAACAAATCGTGAATACATAGTCTATTAGCAGCAGTGCTAAATAATAGGAGAGAGAGGGAGAGAGAAAGAAAGACAATATCAAAACCCAAGATGAATGCTAATATGTTGATCAAAGTAAGAAGATAGATCAAGAGAAAATGGAAAGGTCAAGCATATGCTCCTAAGAAATAGACAGCCATAGCATGAAAGCAATTTGCAATGATGATAAAATATTCCTAGCCCCTCATGATTGAAATTGAAATGAGGTAGAGGAGGTGCATAAATGAGAAAAATATAATCAAATTGAGATAAAGTGAGTTCCATGATGAAAGATAAGAAATTAAAGCCAAAAAGTGACCACCAAGAAGTGACGAGATGTTCTAGTTTTGACTAAGTTTGACCAAGGAAGATAAAGAATTAAAATTAGGTCAAAAAGGAGAACAATGAAGCAAAAATGAAATGAAATGAGAAAAAAAGTGGAAACGATTAGAAATGATAAAGGAATTAAGAAATGATGAATGCCCTAGCAAAATTCAGAGATTAGATCTCAAAAGATTAGCTAACTACACACAGAAGGAGAAATGATAAAATGTTATTCTAGCCATTTAGATGAACTCAAATTTTTATTTCAATGCCAAAAATGCATCTAGGATGTTGAAATTAGCTAGGGGTGTAATTTTTGGACAATTTCGAGGAGTTCAAAAATTAAGTCAAAATTGTGTCGAAAGATTATATAAGGGGCCTGAGAGTCATTTTCAATTCATTTGTCTTCTTGTGATTTTGAGAGCTTTAAGAATTAGAGAGAGATATGATGGTGAAGGGGAGTATTTTGACTCATACACATCATTTTGAGCACAATCAATTGTATAATTGGCCTCCACAATATGGTGCCCTGGTGAGTTTTTCATTTTTTGTGCATTTTGGGTATTTTTAAAGCATTTTTGGTCTTTTTTGATAGGTTTCATAGGTTTTATATAAAATATCATGTGATACTATAGAAGTATCACACAATAGTTCTATAAAATATCGTGTGATACTTCTGGTATCAATATAGTATCATACAAATATTAGGGAAAGTGTCATATGATCATCACTCATTAGCCACATGATATAGTGTGAAGTATTGCATGGCTGAAAAGTAGTGCATGAATACTATGTGCAGTATTACACAATAGAAATGCAATTGGAATCATCGCACGGTTCCATTTTTTAGCACTGTTCTCATGTTTTTCATTTTTTAGTTTGGCTTTTGCACTTGCATAGTAGAGTAAGAGAATTTATGGTCTTGTTTTGATAAATCATAGAAAGTACTGACATGTTTTGCATGATCTAGGTGTGTAGATGGTTTTTTTTGGGCTGATCATAGGGCCTCCAAGGTTATGGGGTTAAGACTAGTACACTTTTTAGATGATGAGCAAGAAAGGGCACTAGAGACCATGGGATTTAGATGGCTCTTATGGTTGTCCCATATCTAGGACAACCATGGCCTTTTGATGGCATTGGCAGAGTGGTGACACTGTGAGCATAACACCTTCCATTTTCCCACTAGAGAGGCTGCCATCACACTAGTGGATGTATACCACATCCTATGAGTACCATGTCACAGAGACCCAGTAAGCATGATGACTATGTTTAGATTTTTTATTTTATTTTCCCTTTCTTTACTATGAGTATTGATATAAGTTTTTGTGTGTCATAGGTGTATTATGACTACACCCTAATAGATGGGAGGGTTGCAGTGCAGGAGTTGATCTAGGATGTCATCATTCTAGATAAACATCTGAGTTGGAAGAGACTAGTGGATGAGTATGGAGAATAGTATTTGGTGGCCTGTATAGTATGCCCTCTAGTGGCATAGGCCTTAGTGATAGACAAAAGCCAAAAGGGCTTCCCACTAGGATGGGGGAGACTGGTGATGGATCTGGTAGGGTGGTTGAGATAGATGTCATGGGGCTAGCCATCCTTGTGGACATGTACCACAAGCTACATGAGATAGTTTGCCAGAAGGGGAGTACATTGATGTGTGAGGCTATCTTAGCATAAGTATGCGCATGGGATTATATTGTGGTGATTTTTCCATGAGTGTATCCATGGGAGAGGAGATATTCATTCATTTACAGATACTCTATCTTTATAGCACAGCTGCACAATAGAGACATTACCTATTTTCAGAGATTATTTGATGAGGTTTCCTCCTTTTACTGGAGGTGTTATGTCAGATGTGATATTTGGGATGATGTTGTGGATGATCTTGGATATATGTTTTACAACACACCACTACCAAGAAGGCGCTTAGAGATTGTGGAATAGTTAATGATTAGTTGAGTTTGGAGACAATTTGGTGATGAAAGGAGGTGTCCACTAAGACTACTACCTACACTAGGTTGAGGGGGAGAGAGAGCCTTAGATGGCTACTGATGCTAGATTATATCACAGTAAGGTAGGATATAATGAGTCTATCACGGGAGAGATGGGACTACCTTTATGATGTCATGGATTCATAAATGGATCATGCCATTCCCTCAGTTCACTATTCCAAAAGCATTGTTGAGAGATGTGGGTCAGGGAGGGGATGGTGGTGATAATCATGGAGATTGTAGGGATAAAGGGAGAGGGAAAACAGCTTTAGGGGTGCATTGAATAGTCAAACTCAGTCATAGAGTTAGGTGGAGATGGAGGAGGTAGAGGAGGAGGAGGAGAGACTAGCTAGGTGATCATAGGTGGAGAGGCTCAAGGAGAAGAGGGAAAAGTGGAGGTAGGAGAATCTTATGGTTGGAGAGGGAGAGGATCCTTATGATGCTCAGATTAGGGCCTTAGAGGTAGAGGCTTAGTAGCTGAGGACAACTATTGCAATAAGAGATTAGTAGATGGTGGATGGGAGAGCAAATGCTGACAACCAAGAGAGATCCTTGTGAGAGGATCTGGAAAAGGCTCAACATGAGTCTAAGAGACTGGGAGCATAGGCAACACATTGTCACATAGTATACATAGCTATAGTTCCAACAAGAAAGTGGGTGCCTCTCTATTCAGAGAGGGTGGGAAGGTCATATCAGCCACCAGACAGGATGTGGGCACCCCCTCCATAGCCACATCCTACTCATGATGGGGGGATTCAGTCCTAAGTCTAGGGATAGAGCTAGGTTCATGCCCTTGTGGCACTTCTAATGTATATTTTGAGATATTTATCTAGATTTTGGATCCCATATTGTACATGTACTTGATTTATCATTATTTATGAGATACTAGATTTGATTTATAACATTGAGTACTTGTATCCTTTCTAGATCATGTGATAGATGTTTATGTGTATTTTAGCACTTGTCTTTATGTTTTCATGTGGTTTTTGATGTGTATACTCATCTTATGTTTATATACTCATAGATGTATGGATATATCTCTCTCATAGATGTTTTAGCTCTCATGTTATGATGTAGACTTGTGATTTGAAATTTTAGCACTTGGATAGATTAAATGTGATGATGAGATTAACCCCATGCGATGAAAATAATTAAAGAAGCATTAAATTGATAAGACCAAAAAGGAGCAAAAGACATGATTTAAGAGGAAGCAAGGAAAGGAGGTAAATGTAGTTAGCTAACATGTCTATAAAAGATAAAGAGAGAGAGAGAGAGAGAGAGATCTCAACATGCACTATGCAAAAGCTAAACTAGAATGACTCCTAAAATGAAAAATAGTATGCAAAGTTACAATTTCAAGGAATGCATTAGTAAACCCTAATTTTCATCTACGAGCTTTATTAGGGACATCAGAAGATCATACAATCATCACTAGTATGACTATGAAGACATATAGTCAAGATGACTAGTGTAGTTAGGTTCCCTAAGTTTAGTATAGAAATATTAAACTTATATCAAGGCATGAGCACTAGGATAATGTTGAAATCTGATTGAAAAGATCATTGTTAAGATAGATATTTGAAAGAGGGAGAATATTGAAGAAGACTATGTGTTTCCATCATTGTTTTGTCACTGATGTCAAACCTACTATTTGCTGGTAAGACAATTACTTTCAAGATTCAAGTACTATCACTTAGTTTATTGATGAAGAGGATTTGTTCAATAAGAGGTAACAATAGCACCTAGAGGAAAGGTTGAGTTATGATTATGTAATGAAGTACAAGGATTAGTTAAGATAGTTATGATATGATGTATTGTTAATCTACTTAAGGTTACAAAATGTTGGCTACACTTAGAAACTTTAGAAGAACAAGTTACAAAAAGTTTGTCTACCAAGCTTGACCAAGTGGACAGTAGGTGCTAAGAAAAGTTTGTGCAAGCCGAGAAGAAAGTCATTTGGAGCTACGTGAAAGAAAATTCTAGTGGATGTCGATCAAGATAGTTGATGTCGAGTAAATTTTAGTTAATGTCGAGCATCAGTAAACTTTAGTTGAAGCTGAGTGATTTTATAGTTGATGTTGAACAATTCAATATATGTCGAGCATCAAAAAGTTGACAATGTTGAGCTACTGCATTATGTTAAAGGCCAAAGATTTGCCAAATCTAAGCCAACAAGTTTATTTTCTTGAAGTTTGTGAACTAGGTGGAAGATAAAGTTGATGAGTTGGTGGCACAGAACTTGATGTAAAATCATTCTTAGAAAATTCAAATGGATTCTAGGAGAAGTTTCTAGAAAATACAAGATATGAAGTAGATACATTGTATCCTACCTAATCCATCTAAAACCCAAAATTGGAAAATGGAAAATGAGTAGAAAAAATATCCTAATTTCCTATTTATAGGAATGTTTGGTCATGAAGAAAAAGTTGTCATCTGCGAGAACCTAAGGAGGAGAAGGAGTTAAGGGTTTTTCTTCATCAAGTGACCCAAAAGAAGAGTCTACAATGGCATGTTAAGCAAGAAGGCTTAAGAAGATGAATGCTTGAAGGGTAAACAAGCTATCAGAGCTGCAAAGTATGAAGGCCAAGAAAAATTGAGGATTGAACATAGATCTATAATCTGTAAGAGAAGTTGTAAGTTGTATTAGATCAAAGCTCTACTGTTACTCTCTAACAATTGTATTAGTCTAGGGTAAATCCTTTGGATTAAGGTTGACCTAACAGTCATTTGTAAATATTTTAACTAGGTGGCATTCCAAGTGAATAACCTAAAGTCCTATAACAAGGCTCACCTCTAATAGGGTGATTAAAATCCCTTAACTGGGTCACATTTAACAATATGTATTGAAACCTTTAATAAGGCTAGCCTTTCACAGGGAATTACTTCAGAAGAGTGAAAAGGAGTAGCATGTTCTTGGTAGTTTTTCCCAAACTGGGTTTCCACATAAATCCTTGTGGCAAATGTTCTAATGAATCTGTTGTGTTTCATGCTTTACATTTCTATAAGTTTATTTGACAATAACATACATGTTTTAGTGATTACATAATGGATGCATGCATGGGTATGAATGTTTTATGGGTTCACTAAGTTATGAAAAGTTTTATTTATACATCTAGACCTTAGATAACTAAATCATCCCCACCACTCCCCCCCCCCCCCCCCCCCCCCCTCTCCCCCACCCCCATAGTTATTTTAAAGCATTCTAATAGATAACCCCCAAGTGTATTCTTGGGGAAATGGAAAAAGGATGATAAGTTTTAGATCCAAAATGTCAAGTAGGAAAAGCATGAATTCTCATGACACTTCAAGTCAAAAAAATATATCCATGAGAAAAAAAAAAGTAATGCATCGTCCCCCAATCTTCTAGTCCATGACATCCTTGAGAGACTATTAGGGGTGGAACACTCAACAAAGAAAACCATCATAGACAACACTCAAATAAAAATAAAGTCAATCAAATATCAGCAAGTTGAATGTGCAAGTGCGCATGTATAAGTCACATGATCATTTCCTTGGGAATTGAATCTACTAGTGAGAAATATCGTAGCTAGATTGTAGCTAAGGTATCTAAAAAGTTTTGAGAAATACTCGATTTCAAGGGAAGTGTTGAGAAACATTGTTGAGAAAGTTATCAAAGAAAACATCTACACAAAAAGAAACCCTAATAAGCTAAGTAGTTTGTGCCCCCTAGACCTAGATGAGAGTCAATTCCAAGCTAGGCAAGAAAAATTAAAAATGAGGTGAATGGATCATGAGCTCAAAGCAAGTTGTTTATAAACATAGGTGCAAGGGTCTCAAGCAGTGCTTATTTCCAAGTTTTCACTACTTGGTAGAGATTTTTTTTTCAAGGATTTTAATGATTTTTTTTGTATTTTTGAGGTTTTTGATTTTTGAGGTGATACATCAAAGCACCTATTGCTAGGTTTTTACTAAGATAATCATGTTCCATGACATTTTCTAATTTTAAGTATTTTTTCAAGACCATAGAATATGTACAAAGAGCTAAGCAATATGAACCTTAAGCATAGAACTATTTTAGATGGAGAATATTGATGGGTTTGGCGAGTTTTTCTCCCTTAGGTGTAGATAGTTGATATGAATTAGACCCAAAAGCAACAATAACAATGTAGGGACCTAGTTAGTTAGGTTCAAACTTCCCCTACTGTTCTTGATTTTTCTAATTTTTTGACTTTTCTCTAGGAACAAGGTTGCCAACTTTAAATTCATGGGGATGAACTTTCTTGTTATAACTTGCAGTCATATGTTTCTAGCAATCTCTCATGTGCTCAAAAGAATCCTTTTGACACTCATCTAGAGTCCTAAGCTTGTGAATCCTCATAGCCCTATAGTCCTCAACAATTATCAATCCTTGCAAAGAGACTCATAAAGAGGGAATCTCAACTTCTAATGGGAGGATAAGCCTCAGAACCATAGACCAACACAAAGGGTGTAGCCCAAGTGGGAGTCTATATGGTGATTTTATAGGCACATAGTACAAGATTAATAATCTATAGCTGTCAATCCCTTCTTGATTTGTGAACTGTCCTATGCAAAATTTTCAGCAGTGTTTTATTTGAGGCCTCGGCTTGGCCATTCCCTTAGGGATAGTAGATGGAGGACTAGTGTTGCTTGATTTTAAGCTTCTTGCAAAGTTTCCTAAGGTCCTTGTTCTTAAATTTCCCCACATTGTTAACTAATATAGAGGAGGGGATGCGATAGCAATAAGTAATGTGATTCAGTACAAACAAGGCAATGTGCTTGCCTTATTAGTAGAAAAAGGAATAAATTTGACCCACTTAGTGAAATATTCAGTTGCTCTAATAATAAAATTATGTCTGATGCATGAACTTGGATGAATCTTACCAACCAAGGCAAAGGCCCATTGCTAAAAAGGCTAGTGTATAATAGAGGGGATCAGCTCACACACCTAGGAGAATGAATCAAGTTGTCATGTAGTTGGCACTTCTTACAATATTTAGCATTTTGAATGACGTTAGCTTGCATAGTTGGCCAATAGTATCCTACCCTAAGAAATTTCTGAGAAAGTGCAAGGCCATTAGAATGTGACCCAAAAATATTGTTGTGAACTTTGACTACCATTTTTTCAGACTCATTTGTCTCTAGACACCTAAGAAGTATTTTTTATATGCTCTTCCTATACAGGTCACCAAAGATGAGGGTGTAATGAGAAGCATTACGAATAAGCTAACATTTTTTATTGCCTGTAAGATTATTGAGAATGATTTGGTCTCATAGATAGGATAAGATGGTGGAGTAATGGGATAAATCATGACCAACACTGGTGAAAATGACTCAGTTGTCAAGGGAATTATAGGTAGGATGACATAGCTCTTATACCTAGAATTTGAAGTGAGAATCATGCTCTTGTAATTGTAGGATAGATGCCAAAGTTTTCATAGCATCTACAGTCTTGTTTTCATCTCTAGGGATCTATCAAAAGGTGACAAAACTAAAGTAATTCCTTAGAGAATCTACCAATTTCTTATAGGTTATCAACTTATAATCCTTGGTTTGATACTCATTATTAACTTGATTGATGATATGTTGGCAATCTCTATAAATATGTAGCTCTATTATTTCCATTCAAGGACTAGCTTGATCCTATTAGTGAGAGTTTTGTATTTATCTATATTATTGATGCATGAAAATAGTAGCTTGCAAGATTTTAGAATAGTATAGTCATAAGGCATAACAAACATAATTATAGCACCAGCTCCATTTTGAGTATGCAACCCATCAAATAACATCTTCCAAATCCTTTATATAACATACATGATAGATGCATTAGGGAAATCAATCTGCATAAGAGTCTTATCCAGGATTGGGAATTCAACATGTTGATCAGTGATAACTTTTCATTTGATAGCCTTATGTTCAATGTATTGAATGTTAAATTATGAAAGAATCATCATCCTTTTTGCTATTTTTCTCATAAGTGCAACCTTACTTAAGAGATATTTCAAGGGATCAATTTTAGCAACAAGATGTGTGGTATATGAAAGCATGTATTGGCAATTTTTTTGGGATGCAAACACCACGCCAAGATAAGCTTTCTCAATATTGTTGTAATCATTCCCATAGGAAACCAATGTATGGCTAATGTAAAATATAACTCTTTCCTTCCCATTCTCATCATTTTGTGCTAATAAACCTCCTAGAGAATTTGTACTAGCTAAAATGCAAAGAATTAAAGATGACGATAGGTGTCTTTGCTATATTTTCTTTGATTTGGGCCTAGCTCTTCTCACACTCCTCCTCCCATATGCATATAGACCCTTTATGAAGGTTTTAGCTGAATGGTTGGGATCTATTAGCTAGTTGAGATATGAACATTCTAATGGATTGAAGACATCCTTGTAGACTTCTTAGTTAACTAATGTTTTTCAGAGATGGCATTTCCATAGTATCTTGTACTTTTTCTAGATCAACCTCTATGCCTTTAGCTGATATTACGTACCCAAGAAATTTCCTAGAAGTAACATAGAAAGAACATGTTTTGGATTTATCTTGAGTTGAAACTATTCCATATGGGACCCAACATCAAATTCAGATGTTTCATTATTTAGAATTTGCAAGGGTATCATCAACATAATCCTTTATGTTCTTATGCATCATGTTGTGAAAGATTGTAGTCATGGCACTTTGGTATGTAACACCTAAATTTTTTATCCCAAAGGGCATGATGTTCCAATAGAATGTACCTCATGCACAAGTGAAAGTTATTTTCTCTTGGTCTTTGAGAGCTATCTTAATATGGGTGTACCCTAAGAAGTCATCCATTAGAGAATACATTTCATAGCCTATGGTCACATCCACTATCATATCAATGTTTGGTAGCAAAAAATCATCCTTTAGGCATGCATTGTTTAAAGCCTTATAATC
Organism: Cupressus sempervirens; assembly: GCA_028749045.1. Lineage (NCBI taxonomy): Eukaryota > Viridiplantae > Streptophyta > Pinopsida > Cupressales > Cupressaceae > Cupressus > Cupressus sempervirens. The sequence goes on along the minus strand of CM053791.1, from coordinate 372,011,338 downwards.
TTTATAGACATGAATGGACTTGTTATGTTAAGAAATGGGCACTATATTATATATCCATTCTGCATAGTTGATAGCTCTTATGAACTTAACACTTAACAATTTTTCTAGCTCAGCTTTGACTAACAAGACAAAATAACGTTGCATCTTTCTTATTTTTTGCTTGATAGGTTTAACACCAAGAGTGATGCAAAGGTGATGCATAATGAGCTTTGTATCTAGGCCAAGAATATTAGCATAGATCCATGCAAATTTGATCTTTTTTCTTTAAAGAACTATGTGAATTGTTCTCTTTTTTGCCAATAAAGACTGAGCCAAATGTATAATCTTGGGAGATTCCTTAGTACCCAAGTTGATAAGTTGTGTCAATTCTATCAAAAATGATGATCTATCCTAAAAATAGCTTGGAAGACTACCTAATACCTCATCCTTGGGTGCTTCAAAGAGGTTTTTGCCCTTGGATACATCTTTGTTTTTACTCTTTTTTGGCTCAAATATCACCACAAAGTGGTTTTTTCCATTTGATCTATTTTCTTTCATTTTTCTTTTCAATTTATGACTGAGGTACTTGATCTCTATCTCATTCATGTTAACTGTCAATTCGCTGATGGAAGATACCATGAGTTTGATGGTATTTAGGTAGCATGTGATCTCATAATCATTTTGAAATGAAGGTAGCTAAGGTCTTTGGTTTTGAATAGACCAGTCTATGAGATTAGGGTTTAAAAGAGAAAGTGTAGTGGAGGCTTTGAGGTTATTGATGTGAAAGAAATAATCTCTAGCAATGAGAAATCTTGAGCCTATAGGGAAGGCTCCAAAGGAGTCTAGATCAAGATAAGTACTAGAATAATTAGCATAATCCACTAAGGCAAGTTACAGATCCAACTTATCGAACTCTACATGAGACTTATCAACTATGTTAGGTTGAGCAACATAGGCATGCACCACATCTACACCCACTTCACAAGAGGCATCAGAAAGGGATTCCAATTCATATTCTTGAGAATTAGTACTTTTTTCTCTAGCTACAAGTTGGGCAATATTTCTCCTAATTCTTTTTGCATTAGGATACTTAATGTTGGATTCATCCAATTTGGGTTGCCTGGAAGTAGATGCTTTAGTTTTTTAACCATTGAATAATATATCTTCCCCCAAAAGAAGGGTGATGGAGGGGACAAAATCACCTCCTGGAGTAGTTGTAGGTATAGGTTGAACCTTGTCCTTTGAATCACTTGTAGCAAGTGGAGGTTCTCTATCATAAATGGAAATATTTTCCTTGGCCCCAAAGCCTAAACTAGTTTTATCTTTATTCTTACAACCTTTTGTGTGAGTGATAGGCTCAATAAGAGCCTGTTTATTTCTACTCAAAGTTTTGTGACCCAAGTAACCCATCTTCTTAAGAAATAGATAACCTTTGTCATACTTGTTAGGAGTTATGCCATGATCGTTAAAGGCCTTGTGATTTGAGTTCTTAGCTAATCTATCTATGAAAAAGTTCACTTCATCAATGAAGGCATTTATAACATCCTTTAGTTTGAAAAAATTCTCAATATTGTGACCCTTGTTCCAATGGTAATTGAAAAATTGATTCTCTCCACCAATTGAGTTTTGTAAAAGGGTCATAAGGTTAGGATTTGTCAGGCAATTCGATAAGCTTATTAGCAAGAAAAAATTTCAAGACCATTTCATACGAGTCAACTATTGAGGTGTAAGTCCATCTGGGTTTAGATGGTTTCTTAACCTTGTCAAAATATTGTGTCTTTGTGGTCTCTTCTTGAGTTGTAGACACTCCTAAAACTAAGGAGATAACCTTTCACTTAACTAATGAGATATATATATATATATCATTAGTTAAGTGAAAGGTTATCATATATATATATATATATATATATATATATATATATATATATATATATATATATATATATATATATATATATATATATATATATATATATATATATATATATATATATATATATATCATTAGTTAAGTGAAAGGTTATCTCCTTAGTTTTAGGAGTGTCTATAACTCAATCATTGAGCACATACTTTTTTTTGTTACATGGATTACTCTTATCCTTCCCATTTTCATTGTCATTTTTATCCTTGTTTAAGATAATGTATCCCCTTTTTATAGAAACATCTTCAATACAATAGGTACTTTCAACCATGTCATTGAAGGTTCTAAAAAATTTCTTCCTAAGATCATAATACAATTCAAGCATGAGTGTGTTGACAAAGTTGTCAATCTTTTTAGTATCTAGATTTTTTGGGGGATATCTAGAATGTAATGCTCTCCACCATTACAAGCATATGGATAATCATTCTCCTTGTCTTTGTTTTATGTTGGAAAGATCCAACATAGAGATAGGGTGTTGTATGTTGTATAAATATTGTTGGATGAACCGATGCATGAGTTCATCAATTTTTTTAAGAGGAGGTGGCAACTTGGTAAAGCATTCCATTTCTTGTCCCCTTGAACTCCTAAGAAAGAGCCTCATGATGTATGTGTCCTCATGCATGAAATCCATGCTAAGAGCATAGAAGTGTCATACATGGTCATGTGATTCATCATTTCCATCATATTTATCATACTTGGGAGCCTTTATATCCTAAGGAAATGGCACCATGTAGATACTTATATCAAATGGGAGAGCACATATGGTTTCCAAAAAGAAGCTTTTGGCTTGCTCTCTTATTGTTTGTATTTGGGAAAGTTGACTTCATAGCTCTTACATTTCTTTCCTTAGGATCTCAGCTTTGATTGACTCTCTTCTCTAGATGATCCTTTGGATTTCATAATCACGAGGGATTTTCCATCCCTGATAAGTCATGTATTGAAAATATTGATCTATGTTTTTCTCTAAGGCTTTAGGCATACATTTTTGGAGATACTCATCTTGTTGGAATTTCATGAGATCTTCACTAATAACCTTATTATCTACCTCAATCTCATGTTGTGATTGTGAGGGTTTAGGTGATGAGGAACATCCTTTTGTAAGTGTCCTTGGAGATCTTGGAGAAGTGTTGTTCTCATCATTTTTACAAGGTGACTTATTCATAAATGAATTGCTACAGTTGGTGTGAGCATTACTATTTTCAAATTCATGTGCATGAGCACTAGTTTTAGTGTGTGGGTGAGACATTTTCGTAGCATCCATATGTCTAGCTTCTTCTAATCTTTCTTTATCTAGCCTAGCTTTCTCCTCTCTAAGTGTAAAGAATTATTCTAGGTTGCAGTTCCTCTCCTTGGGCTTCATGGCAAGTGAAACACTATTTGTAGCCCTAGGAGTGTTGAAGGGAGTATCAAAAAATTTGTTGAAGTGGTAAAGTGGGTTGTGACAAGTAGTGCTTTTAGCTTCTTCCTACTTATCAAGGATAGGTTTTTCCTCATAGAAATGCTTAGGAGTAAGTCTAGTAGTAGTGGGAAATTGTACAAAATTAAAAAAGGGATGGCTTCCTTGATCGACTGGGAGTCTAGTCACAACTGACATGTAAGGGCAAGTCTTTAGTATAATAAGATGACACAAAGCCTTCTTCAGCTTGTATACTTAAAAGAGTTCACTTGTCAAAAGATAAATTGGAGAGAATATCTTGTCAAAAGTGCCCAAGAATTTATGGTGCTAGTCATTTCGGCCAAGAGGTTGGTGAGAATCTTGATGGAAACTAGTTGAGTAGAGTAATCAAGTTTTGACAAGTAAGCAATAGAGACATTAAGTTCATATCCAAGAGACCAAACTCATTATTTCAGCTTAAGACAGTACCAAACATTATTTTTTATAGATAAGATCCTGGTGAGACCAACTATATGTACACTCAATTTGTGCACTTCTCTAAACCCTTCTATCCAAGGTATCCCATAGATTGGAATACTTGAATGTCAGCTTAGAGCTCCTTGGTTATGGAGTGCAAGAGGCATGAAATAAGCATGAAATGAGCTCTCAAATGAGCCTTGGAGATGCAACCCTTTCTAGTAAACCATGAAATGGAAGGTTCTTGAGACAAGAGAAAGAGTGCAAGTGTCTAAGAGAATTGTCAAACATGCAATGCAAGAATGAGCTATGCTAACATGGTATGCAAAGATGCAACTAAGCCAAACAAGATGAATTTATTACAACCATTGGTAATTAGACTATGTGAGCTATGATATAACAAAGAAAATTAATCTATACTAGATGAATCTAAGCTAAGATGGAGTATGCAAGAATGAGATAAGAAACAAGAAGTTCTCCACAAGTGATCTCAAGAAAAGCTATCAAGAAACCTGCAACATAGCAATACTCAAAAATTTGATCCTTAGAAAGTGAGAGAGCTCTCTATCTTTTAAAGGTGTATGAATAGTTGAGATCAATATCAAGAAATGGATGATCAAGGGTGGGGGTTGACTTTTTGCATGATCCATGTGCAAGATCAAGTCAACCAATGAAAATGAGTTAGCTTTTTATGTGATACAAAATCTTTTCCTTTTAATTTGTAAATAGGAAAAAGACTTTATGTGTACACATTGAGTGGGTTAAAATAATGGGATCTTTGATTTAATTAAAAGGATACATGTTCTTTTAATCAAATATGGACTTAGGATATTATATTCAACCTATAAGTTAATATCAAATAAATTGATTTTTAGCAATTTTTCCTAGGGAAAAAATTAATTAATTTAGCCAAAACGCTGAGAAGGGGGGTAATAGTCTAAATGAACATTTTTATGTGATTACAATTTCCCCTCTTTGACTAGTGTGTGATCAATCTAGGAACACATTATGTCAAAGAATACAAAAGCCGAGTAGGTAGCAATAGATAGAGAGATCTAATTTCAAAGAACAAAAATACAAAATTAGATAGCAAGTCCTAAATGTGCAGCCTAGTAGTGACAGTACTAAACACTAGGAGAGAGATGATATCAAAACTCAAGAAGAGACACAACATCAAGAGAAACACATAGATTTAGATAAAATGAAGAGATCAAGCATATGCTCCTAAGAAATAGATAGTTGTATCAAGCAATAATAGAGTATTTTTGCCCCCTTGGGATCAAAATTGAAATGAGGTAAAGGGAATACAGAAATGAGCAACATATAAGAAAATTGAGATATAGAAAAGTTCATGATGATAGATAAGTAATTAGAACCCAAGAGTGACCATAAGGAAATGATAGAATGCATCAATTTAACTAGAGTTCACCAAGAAGGATGTACTATGAAAATTAGGTCAAGTCAAGTAGAAAGATGATTTAGAAGTGAAAGATATAAATTGAGGTAGGTACAAAATGTAGAATGATGAAGACATGGAGAAATGAAGATGCCCCTACAAAGATTCAAAAATTAGACTTCAGAAGGTCACCTAACTATATAGAAGAAGGAAAAATTTTGAAATGCAATTTTGACTATCAATATGAACTTAGATTTTGATTTTGATCCTAAAAATTGATCCAGGATGTCAAAATTAGCCATGGGAGCAATTTTCGTAGAATTTTGAGGAGTTTGAAAAATGAGTCAAAAGGACTATATAAGGGGTCTAAGGGTCATTTTCAATTCATTTATCTTTTGTCATTTTGGAGAGCTCTTGAATGATTTTTATAGCAATCATGGCTTTAGCAGGTATTCTGATGCACATACACTATTTTTGTGTAGCCAACTGCACAACTAGCCACCCAAGTACTAGGGCCTAGTGAGTCTTCAAAAATCTTACACTTTTTGAGAATTTAACACATTTTTAATACAATTTTTGGTTTTTGAAAAATAAATCACGTGATAATTTAAAAATATTGCACAAATACTTTGAGAAGTATTGCATGATACTTATGTTACCCAAATTGTATTGCATTCTTTAGAAAGTTCTATTGTATCAATCATACCCATATGTCACATGACATGGTGTGAACTATCACCCACCATGAAAGTATTACACATGTATATAAAAAGTATCATGTAATACTTAATTAGCATAAAGTATCACCTAGATATTATAAAAAGTATTGCACAAGTATTTATTGAGCATTTTTTGAATGTTTAGTGTCAAATTTTGCATGTGTGAGTACTATTTTCTATTGTTTTGATCTATTTATGATGTTCTTGGTTTGTTTATAGTTGATACTGATGTTTTTGATGTTTGTCTAACTTGATTATGCAAATTGTCTTCCCTGCCCTTTGATCAAAGCCCCCAAGGTGGTGGGATTGTGCATCCTTCATCATCTAGAGGATGACAAGAAGGCTGCCATAAAAAGTATGGGATGCAAATGGTTATTACGCATGCCCCATAAATGGGAAAACTATGGTTTATTAATTGCATTAGCTAAGTGGTGGCATAGTGAGCATAATACCTTTCATTTTCCCATTGGTGAGGCCACCATCACTTTGGAGGACATTTATTGCATCTTTTGTGTGACATGCCATGTAGACCCTATGAGTATAATCATTATGTTTTGAGGTTTGTCTATTTTAGTTTCTAATTTCCATATGAGGTGTGTTGATGTGAGTTTGATTATGTCATAGGTTTACTATGATCAAACTCTAATAGAGGGGAGGTTATCAGTTCAATAGTTTTTCAAGGATGTCACCATCCTATACTATCGCTTGAGTTGGGAGAGGCTCATATATGAGTATGTTAATCAATATCCATTGCCCTACCTCATTTGTTCACTAGTTTCCCAGGCTCTTGTCACTAATAGGGGCTAGAAGGGCTTCCCTCTAGGATGGGTTGGATTGGTTAGAGACTTGGTGAGTCGATTGAGATGCATGGTGTGGAGGCCAGCTATCCTTGTAGATATGTACCACGAGCTATATGAGATAGTGTATTAAGATGGTAGGACTTGGGCATGTGGCACTGTATTGGTCCAGATATAGGCATGGAAGAAAATTATAGTGATCTAACCATAGGTGTAGCCATGAAATCACAGTGACCCATTTATTTATTAATATACAAGGTTCATCTTTTAGATTCATAGCAGTGATATGACCTATTATTGATATTTATTTGATGAGATCACATCCTTTTTTTGTTGACCATATTGCTAGTCTCATAGTGGTTGGACACATGGGAGATTAAGTACATGCAATATTGGTTGGGAGATACTCTAAGATCGCGGAGATATTTTCTATCATTCAAGTTTGGAGATAGTTTAGTTAGAGGTAGGTGATTTCAATGCAAACCACCACATATGCCCTCTTTCATAGAGCAGAGGACCGAGGGTGGCTTATCATGTTGGATTACTAAATGGCAGTGAGGGATACAATGACATTGATGAGGAAGTCATAGGACTACCACCCAGATTTTGATGATGCAGGGGCTGAGCCTTCCTATTTATATGAGATGTAGATACATCCTTTCCTATGGTTTACATAGCTAGATGCACCACCTTTGGTGGTAGGATAGGAGTCAGATGGTGGACATAGCGGATGGAGGTCGAGAGTAGTTCCAAATCTACTAGGGTGAGGTGGATGTGGGCCCAAGTCACTAGGGTTGAGGAGAGTGAGAAGGAGAAGGAGGAGCATCCATTGAGATTTAGAAGAGTAGAGAATGAAGCCATGGTAGGAGCAGCCTACCAGGAGTTGAGGAGACGATGATCAAGATGCTTGTATATGAGCACTAGAGGTAGAGGTGTAGGGGTTAAGGATGACCATAGCGATTAGAGACTATTAGTTGGTGAATTCTAGAATAGAGGTTGAGAGATGAGAATGGGTGCTAAGGGAGGATCTAGCATAGGTTTGGTAGGAGGTGGAGTGACAGGGATCATGGGAAGCCTATTATCATGGTGTATAAATTGCTACATTTCATGTGGATTAGCGGGTACCTATGTACTTAGAGAGAGATGATAGATTAGATCAACCACCATTGAGGGCACCAATAGCTCCTCCTCAAACATAGGCTACTAATTAGGGGGGGAGCTAGTCTTAGGTCTAGGACTAGGTCTAGGTTGATGTTCTTGTGATATTTTGTTGTACCATATGTATTTTGAGATAGTTATCCAAATTTTGGATCCCAAATTGTATATGCATTTTGACACACTATATATATGAGATATTAGATTTTATCGATGTATTTGTGTACTTGTCTCATTTTTTACTCATTTTTTGTATATTGTATATGGATATTTCAGCACTTATATTTATGTTTCAATGTGATGTTTTGGTTCCTACTCATGTTTATGTATGCTCAGTTTTATGTTTACATGCTCATGGATCTCCCTCATACATAGTTTAGCTCTCATGTATATGATGTAGAAATGAGTTTTGAAAATGTGATACATGGATAGATTATATGTGATAATTATATTATCCCCTTGTGATGATAGGTAAGAAAGAAAGTTGACATGGTCAACAAGAAGTGAAAGACATGAAAGAAAAGTGAGAAAAATATGAAAGCAGTTAGCTGACATGTCTGTCAGATAATAAGAGAGAGCTCTCCCCATATGAAAAATAAAAGACTAAGCTAGAATGATCCTATAATGCAAACTAGTATGAAAAATGGCTTACTTGCAAGGGACACAAAACATTTAGACTCTAATATCATCATTGAGCATTATAAGGGACATCAAAAGATAATACAATCATCACTAGTAGAACTATGAGGATATGAATATGATCTATGTTAGATAGGTATGTGGGAATCCAACCTAAGCATCAAAGACTTGTAAGTCAACATGACTAATACAATTAGATTCCCTAAGCTTAGTATAGCAAGATTACATGTATATCAAGGCATAAGCACCAAGATAACCCTCGAGTGCAATCTTGCAAAAATAGACTAGGATGATACATTGTAGGTCCAAAGTGTCAAGTAGGACAAGTATAAAGGCTCTCAACACCTTAAACTAAAAAAGTGTACCCACAAGTAGAAAACAAGTAAAACATGCCCCATGCCCCTAGTCTTCTAGTCCATGACATCCTCGAAAGACTATTGGGGGGAACACTTAGAAAATAAATCATCCTAGACAAAACACAAAGAAAATAAAGTTCATCATAGCTCAACAAGTTTAATGTTTAAGTGTGTGTGTGTGTCCTATGGCCATTTCTTTGAGACTTGAATCTGAAAGTGAGAAATATTGTAGCATCCTAGACTGTAGGTAAGGTATCAAAAAAGTGTTGAGGAACACTCAATGTCAAGGGGGGTAGTGTTGAAAAACATTATTGTGCATGAGTTTCCAAAGAAACCTAGTGCACAAGAAGACACTAACACACTAATAAGTTGTGCCCCTAAGATGAGGACAAGAGACAATTCCAAGCTAGTAAATGTAGTTGTGATAGTGGATGAGTGAGATTGATAGACATAGGTGTGAGGGTCTCAAGTAGCACCCATTTCCAAGTTTTCACCACTTGGTAGATTTTTTTTCAAGACATTTTTCAATTTTTTTGTATTTTTTATATTTTTTGGTGACACATTGAAGCATCTATTTCTAGGTGTTCACTAAGATGATCATTTTTTCAAGAAATTTTCTATTTTTTAGGATTTTTTTAGGATCAATATATATATATATATATATATATATATATATATATATATATATATATATATATATATATATATATATATATATATATATATATATATATATATATATATATATATATATATATATATATATATATATATATATATATATATATATATATATATATATATATATATATATATATATATATATATATATATATATATATATATATATATATATATATATATAGTTGAGTTGTGAGCATTAAGAATTGAATTTCTTCAGATGTAGAATGTTAATAGGCTAAGAAAGTTGTTCCCCTTCAGGTGTAGAAAGTTGATATGCACCAGATCCAAATGTTGTTGTGGCAATGTAAGGACCTGACCAATTAGGCTCAAATTTTCCTTTATGTTCCTTGTTTTGTTGATTCTTAGGGTTTTTTGGAAGCACAAGCTCACCCACTTAGAACTCACAATGATGGATCTTTTTATTGTAGGTAGTAAACATCCTTTTTTAAAAAGTGATCATGAGATCAAAAGAAGCCTTGTGGAACTCATCAAGGAATTCTAGCTCATGTACTATCATAGCCTTATGATCGTCATGAATTATCAACCCATGTAGGGAGACTTGCAAGGATGGAATCTCAAGTTCTAAAGGTAGGATAACCTCAAAGCTATAGGCTAGTGAAAAAGGTGTAGCCCCTGTACGAGTATGTATAGTAATCCTATAAGCCCATAGTTCTTGACTGATATATAGGTGCCAATCTCTAACTAAGTTGTGGACTGTTATGTATAAGATCCTGAGTAGTGTCTTTGTAGAGGCCTCAACTTGGTCATTCCCTTGGGAATAGTATATTGAGGACTAGTGTTGTTTGATCTTGAATTTCTTATAGAGTTATTTAAGGTCCTTACTTTTGAATTATTTTTCCATTATTAGTAATGATGAAGGATGGGATGCCATAGTGATAAATAATGTGGTTGAGAATAAACAAGGCAACATGCTTTCCTATAGCAATAGATAAGGGCACAACTTCAACCGCTTTTGTGTAGTATTATGTTATTGTAATAATGATTCTGTGGCCACTAGACAAACTTGGATGAATTTTCCCACTAGATCAAAGGTCCATTGTTGAAAAGGAAAATATGTAATAGAAGGTATAAGATTATGTTGAGGAGAATGAATCAAGTTACCATGAAGCTGACACTTCTTGCAAGATTTAGTATATCTAATAGCATCAACCTACATAGTTGGCCAATAGTAGCCTACCCTAAGTAGTTTTCAAGAAAGTGCAAGTCCATTAGAGTGTGCCCCACAAATGTCATCATGGACTTAGGCCAATGCCTTTTCAGATTTGTTTGGTTCTAGACACCTAAGAAGTGTTCCATCTAGACCCTTCCTATACAAGTTGTTGGTCATTTTTTACCTTCCTGCCAGAACTGCATATTTGAGTTCATATGTAGTAATAGTCACATGTATTTGAATATTCAAATTAACGCACACAAATAAATATTTTAAAAATTTAGAATAGATCTCATTTGCTAAAGTAAATGTGCACTTTAATATTTTTGTGATACTACAACTTTCCCTATCGTCAGATCTTCCTTGATCTAGGGTCATTGCTTTATCACTTTATGAAGTTTGAAGGGTATTATTGAAAGTGACATTATGATGCATGGACCTTGTGTTATCATTCCACTTGGTGGGTCACAAAAGTAAGACTTGTTATACTAGGTGGATTAGTATCAAACAATTGGCAAAAGGTAGCATTGTCATTGGTCAAGTTTTGACATGAATTGGTGCATTTTTCAAACCATCAAATGGACTAAGATCCATGGCTATCATTTTGTTGCTTTGTAGAATAGTGAGGTAGTTAAATGATGTGACAAAGTGAATTCTTGACACATGTACATGGCCAACCCATTTTGGAAGTTGGTAATGCAATTAGAAGTTGTAGTTAAGGGAAAAAGGTAGTCAAATGAAGTGTTTCGATCTTACAATGAAGTAAAGCCGTAAGATCGTAGGTGCAAATGATGAGACTGTAAAATCATGAAAAAAGGCTAAGTTAACCATGACCATAGGATCATAAGGGTTAAGTATTTACATTCTGATGATAAACTAGATTGTGATCATGAAATTGTAAGGTTAGTTAGCCATATCATAACATCACAAGGAAAGATTGAGAGTATCATGACCGAACAACAAGATAGATTGTAAGATTGTAAGGGCAGATTGGTAGGATTTTGATGCTAAGAAATACTAGTGTTTCATAAGATCATAAGAGAGGTAAAGAAGGGCTCGATATTAAGATAAGTTGGTGATTGTAAGATAGTAGAGGTTGCAGAGGGTGCCTTCGACCATGTGATAAAGCACCAAGCTAAAGATAATATGAGGGTTTTGACCTCATTTGATGACTATAGGATTGTAGGACATTGAGTTAACCATGAAGGCATTTCACTTGTCTAGTCTAGAAAAGAAAAGGGTCTTCAACCAATAGAATTATAGGAGAGATATGAACAAAGGTTGAATATGGTTGACTTGCTGATATTTCTAAATTAGCATCCTAATAAAAAAGAATAACAAGTTGTTTAAATTCAAATCCAATTTGCTCAATAAATTACTAGTTGTTTCAACTACCTCCTACACTTGATAAATGTAAAGGAGGACTCATTCATTGCTTAGTTATCCATTTACCTAGCAATCTTGTCTTCTCAAGGTTGTTCTTTTCAAAAAATATTTGATTTCCTATGTCTAGATTTGTTCTAGGATTTGATCTTCTAGATTTGCAATGATCTTTTTCTGAGCACTTAATGACAATGATTGTAGAGTAAATTTAGTTAGAAATATCTTAGTTATAAAAGGAAAGTTGTATTTTTTTCTTAGGGTTGACTCTTCTGTATTTCTTTGATATTTCTTTGCAAGTTCATTGTAAATTCCCTTTTTCTTTGAACCTAATGACATTCTGCCTTATCTCCTTCAGCCATTGATGATTGTATAAGATCTATTTGCCTCTCTTTAATGTTTAGTGGTTATCTACAATTTGCATGATTGTATCTCTTTTGGCCTATGAATGATATACAAGTGAATTCTCTTCTTCCTTGCATTATTCATTTTGGTTGTCTAATTTGCATGTGATTGTTGGATTTAAAAAAGTCTAAATCCATATATTCTTGATGTCATGACAGTTCAAGTGTGCATATATGGGCAGAGATTGGTTTGAACACTCTATTTTGGTGCATCACCTCCTTAGGATAGATTAGGTTAATTATTCTATTCTTTCCTTCTCCCTTTTCCTCTCCAAGAGTAGTTAGGTGCATCATAATAGTAAAGGAAGTCAACCTTCTCTAGAGACTCAACCTCATAGTTCAAGTTTGATAGGTTGGAGGTTGTTTCCATGTTTCATATGGTTGTCCTAAGGTAAAAATTTTGGATAAGGGTGCAAACTTTTGTAAAAACAATTTTTGTCATGCCTGGTGGGACCAATATTTAAGAAGATTTCAAGTTTACTGGTGTTAAAGAAGAATTTGAAAATTGATGTTGAGGAAATACTATTGCTCTTAGTATTCTAGGACTCCAAGAGGCTCATATCCAAGCACTTGGAAAATCTGCATCATTCATAGCTAGTTTCACACCATAGTTATTATGATTCATGCCCAAAGCTAAAACAAGGGCATCTCCTAAAGGTAAATTTTAGTACCAAGAGCTTTCATTTTCTGGTCCTAGAAGAAGAAAGACTAGAGTATCTTAATCACCAGTTAGGAGTACAAAGAAAATACATACCCCTGCAAGATCAATCTCTACTCCTCCTATTGCAAGATCTCAACCTAGAATACCCTCTATTCATATCAATAGGTCACTTATATGGCTAGAGCTCATGCTTTTTCCACCTTTAATGGTGGAAGTCCTCTCCTATTGGGAAAAGATATGACATACCAGTATTAGCTCTTAAAAGTATACCTAAGTTTACTAGTGAAACTTCTATTTCCCCCTTAGAACATATTCAAGAAGTAGCAAATGTTTGTAATATACATGGAATATCTGAAGATGATGTTGTAGTTAGACTTCTAGCCTCATCCTTGAAAGGAAAAGCACTAAAATAGTATAGAGGGTTTCCTCATAACTCTATAATAGATTGGGATGAGTTAGGAGCAGCCCTATGCAAACATTTTGACAATAAAAGTGATTGACTTTCACTTTTAGAATAGTTGACAACTATAAAAATAAAACCCAATGAATACATGACTAATTTTAACTATAGATTTCAAAAGACATGAGATAGAATACCTACTATGGTAAAGCCTACCCTTGGTAATTCCTTCTTACATTACCTCAGAGATTTCAATAGTGATATTTCCACTACGATGCAAACCATGAGAGGAGATACCTTACCTAATGCTTATAAAATAGTAATAAGGGAAAAAAACATATTGATACAAGGAGAAAAGTTAGCTCTAAGGCCTCCTCTGCCCTTCTTCCTTGATATGCCAAATCATCAACCAAAAATAGCCCCTATTCCCACACCTTTCATGTCACACGCTCTTGCTCTAGCCCCTTAAGCTTCCACCTCTTTAAATAGAATTAATGAAATTAAAGAGATGATGTAGGCTATGATGTAAAACATAGATAAGATATTTCAAGGCCAATAGAAAAAGCTAGAGGACAGTCTCTTGGTGATGCAGAAAGTTGGCAATAAGGTGGTGACTTTGGAAAAACAACAAGCTCAAGGTATTAAGGCTCCTTAGATAAAATATCAAACTCCAAATAATGGTAGGCCTTCAAATAAGAATCATGGTAACATGTTTTTGATAATAGTAGGCAGAATGGTCATGCTTCTACTTTAAGTACAAATCAAAGTAGGGCCATAGTCCCTCAAAACAATATGGCTCACGATCAGGATTTTTTCCCCTCCTAAAATTACTCGTATGCCTGTTGTATGTGTTAAAAGGCTAACTATTATTTACTTTTGACCACTCAAGATCCTGTAGTAGGACAGTCATATAATGAGAGTCAACCCAAAGATGCCTCACATATGCAAAGATAGGGTAATTTCTCCTTGATGAATCATCAAGAATAGGAACATTGTAACATAAACTAGGACTCCATTGCTCACAATACTAGGAGAAAAAGAAGAGTTATTGAAGATATCAAAGCAACAAATGATCAATCCAATGCTCCTCAACAATGAAGGCAGAATAATAGTAGAGGAGATATGAATGGCCCCCAAGTTATTCCATCTCAAACTCCTACACATACAACTCCTAAGGCTTCTACCAAAGCACCTAATGCCTAATTTAGTGTGCTAGAGTAGATGAAGAAGACAAACACAAATATTTCCATGTGGGATGTTGTTTCTACTATACCTACATAGAAGAGGTTGTTGTAGAAATAATTGGAGAGCACTAAACCAAATGATCAGCCATCAAGAGAAGAAAGTGCCACAAGCCTAGTACAACCATCAAGGGAGGTAGAAATAAGTAAAAATCTTAGACCTCCTCTATTTTATGTTTCTTTTATTACATGGGATAAACTAGTCCATAACTACATTATTGATTTAGGGTCTAGTAGTTTAATTATGCCTAAGTGTGTTGTTGATGCCTTAGAAATGAAATATGATCCCATTATTAAAGATGTACTATAGTTAGATGGTAGTACTATCAAGACTATAGGGATCCTTAGGAATGTTGAAATGGCCCTAAATGCATGCCTTGGTTGTATTGCAACTCAATATATATCAATTGCTAAGGTCAAGCCACACTTTTCCATTTGTCTCTCAAGAGACTTCACTACCCAAATATGTGGCTACATATCTTCTAATTGGTCATATATGTTTTTTAGAACAAGATATGTAACCAAGGCTTCAATCGGAGTAGAGCCCTTAGCCCTCCATCATATTAAGCCCTACACTTCTAATCTCATCAATATGAACTACACCATCCTAAAGATAGATGAAAATGACATAGTAAATGAGCCTACTGCTTTGGTAGAAAAGATACCTAATTTTCTCTTAGATAAGTGGGATAATGCATATTAGTTTGACTCTATATTAGAAACCCTTGAGAAAGGCCTTGGTACATACTATGTATCAGGAAAGAAGGCTCTTGTTGCTAATCTTATAAAGACACAAGAGGACACCAATGGCCTATGGAGCATGTACTTTGATAGATCAAGAAATAAAAATGGATTAGGGGCTAGTGTGATGTTGATTTCTCCTACACCAGAAATGTACTACTTCTCCTTTAGGATTTGATTCAGTTGTACAAATAATGTGGCTAAGTGTGAGGCATTGATCCAAGGTCTCTTACTTTCTCAAAAAAGAGGAATTCAAGCATTAAATGTATATAGAGATAGTAATTTGGTTGTTGATTAGGTAAGAAATAAGAATGTCACTAAGAATGGTTTTCTTAAGTCTTATAAATATAGAGTATGGGATTTTCTTGAAGGTTTCAATGCATTTAATATCCAAACCATCTCTAGGAAAGAAAATAGATATGCTGATAGACTTGCAGCAATTGGTGCATCTTATGATGTTCCAATGAGCCTTAAAGATAAAAGAAGTAGTAGATTAGAGTGGTGGTTAGGCCTACTATCCCTAATAATAATGTCAATTGGCAAGTCTTTGAATTTGATTCACAAATTGTGAGTTTCTTGTAGAATGAAGCAGAATTCTCAAATAGAAACCAGTTAAGGTTACATGACCAGTATGGAAATCAGATCATTAACCTCCACTCCAAAAAATTTCCTAAGAGTCTCATTACCTTAGAGAGTGTCTTCAATCCTGATGACCAAGCAAGAGATGGAGCTATAAACCTTGCTACAAGCAAGGATGGTCATATAATAGTCATGGTTGTTGATGGAGAGTCCTTAAACATGGGAAAGGTATATTTTTAGATTGAGCAAGAAATTTTTGTTCATCTATGTCAAGAATTTAATGACGTATTTTCTTCGGCATATGATTACTTAAAGGGTTTTGACCCAAGTTTGTTTTAGCATACCATAGATTTAATTGATGATGTCAAACTTGTTAGGAAATAATAGGGGCTATTGAATCCTAAGATTGAGCCATTAATGAGAAAAGAGTTATCCAAGCTGATTAAGGCTAATATAATTTTCCCTATGAAGAACTCATCATGGGTAGAAAACCTTGTCCCTATTAGGAAGAAGAATGGAGAAATCAGATTGTGTGTAGACTTTAGGGATCTTAACCAAGCCTCCCTTAAGGATCATCATCCCCTCCCTTCCATGGAACAAATATTGTCTAAGGTCAATAGTTCAGAGAGTTTTTCATTCCTTGATGGATTATTTGGTTACAACCAAGTGTTAGTCAAGGAGTCTGATTGACATAAGACAACCTTTACCACTAAATGGGGCACCTATACTTACAATATGATGCCATTTTACTAACAAATGCAGGTGCCACATTTCAAAAGCTAATGGAGATGGCCTTCAAGAACATGATTGAAAGGTTTGTGTCAGTATACCTTGATGATATTACAATGTATCAAAGGATGTATCATATCATTTGGGTCATCTCAAGCAAGTATTCATAAGAAGTAGAGAGTATGGAGTATCCCTAAATCCAAGAAAGTGTTTCTTTATTGCTAATCAAGGAAAATTATTAGGACACATTCTATCTAAGGATGGTCTGACCATTGATCTAGAGAAAACAAAGGCAATACTTGCTCTCTCTTCCTAGTCATAAAAAAGGGGCTCCAAAGTTTCTTTGTTAGGATAAATTTTGTAATAAGATTTATTCCTAATCTTGCTACCATGGTGAAACCTCTTATAGCCATGCTAAAAAAGAACATGGTCTTTTCATGGACCAAGGAAGGGAAAGCAAGTTTTGAAGAGATCAAGGTAGCCATGGCCTCAACCCCTACTCTCATCAATCCAAATTTTGAAAGGGATTTTATTCTTTATACCTTAGGTAGTGAATCAAGTATCTTAGCTATTTGACTAATCAAATGATAAGAATGAAGAGCAACCCATTGCCTTCTTTAGTGAAGGACTTAAGGTGTCATGCCCAAAAATATGGGGCAAAAACACACGTAATTTTTTTTTAAAGCAATAGTAATTAAATCCACTAAGTTTGATAAGTTTATTTCATAAGTTGAAGCATAGGTACATTGTAAGACATAACAGGTTCTCCTATCAATAACTTGGCATTCCATTTAGTTGTATACTCAACGTGTAGGAATAGGTCGTTAAATTTGAACATTTATTATTAAATTAATTTTGATGTTTGTTTCATTATTACTTTAATTCTAAATTTTATTTTATTTTTCATTTACTTTTCAATATTCCATGCATAAAGTTGATAAAACATTTAAATCTATTAACACTACTAGTACTAAAAGACTATTTTAAAAAAAACACTAACATTAAAACATTCTAATTTAATACAATTATTTACTTAATATGTAAAGTCTAAATTAAACTCTTATCATAACTAATTTATCTAATTATTTAAAATTAAATAAACTATCTAACATATACTTAAACAATATGAGTCAAGTAATAAAAATAACTAATTTTTAATAATAAAACTTTACACTCCTCCATAATAAGATATAATTTTTTTTTTAAATGACAAACTATATTTAACTAATAGAAAAATAAATCAAAACATCTTTTAAATCTAAACTAATATTAAATAAAAATTACAATTAATTAAAAATTAAAAACTTGACAAGAAACTTTATCTAATACTAATAAAATATCTTATCTCAACTGAAAAACTAACTATCTGCATAATACTAATATTTAAAATAATACTCACTATACTTTATTAACACTAAAATTTAAAATAACAAAACTAACTAAAACTTTATTAATACGAAATTCTAAATTAACAAACTAACTACAACTCTACTACCTAACCCCCCTATACTACCCTAACTAACCCACACCCTAACCATCTCCCTTGATCCCACTTTCTCACCACCACCCAATAAAAATATTGGGCATTTCCCCAAGTATTCCATGCGTACCAAGGGTTGCACATAGTCCCAAGTCAAACTAATATGTTTGTTGGGAAAAGAAATCACAAGCTTCCAGAAAGGATGATAATAAATGTTTTAATTTTGTCATACTTTATAATATGACTTTCCCAACTTAATTCCTTTCCAAAGGACAAGTCAAACTGACTTAAGGGCACGTGAGGTACTTACACCAGCTCACAATGGCCTTGTCAACACCTAAAATGGAGGAAGGATGTAAGTGTTTATGTTTTAAAGTTTTCTTGGTAAGTAAGGATAGAGACAAGGAGTTATGTTATAAAGTTAAGTAGTTAGGATATTAGGATATTTAGGATATTAAATATGTATTTTCATTCTTTTCTATTTTTATTTATTTGTTTAAATTTAAAAAAAGATGTTTGTAGAAATCAACAAGGATATTTAAGAGAATCTTCAATATTCTCTATTCAAAAGGGAAATTAACTTTTTCCCCATACAAAATCCAAAGAGCATATTTGCTCTAGGGGGTATTTTTTTTTCCAAGTCCATTTTTTTGTCTAAGCATAGATTTTCAATGCCAAAAATATTTTCATGCTAAGGGAAATTATAAATTTATATTTTTTTTCTCTAAGTGTTGGATTTGAGAAAAACATAACTATTTAACCAAGGGGGTTATATTTATTTTTTCTTCTTGTTGGATTATAAAATTGGATTAAAATGTGTTGTTGGTACAATAGCGTAAGATTACTTAACTTCCTAATAATTACAAAAAATACAATGAATTCAAAAACAAGCATTGAATTTTCTTTAACATACTTTGAACCTTAAATTGCATAATTGTATATCATCATTTTATCTAATTAATCTAAATCAAATGAATATGGTTATGAAACATAAGAATGTTGCAGGAAGAGTGGAACATCATTTTATTCATTTCTTGATACACACATACATATAACTAAATTACAAGAAGAAACTCATATGCAAGAATACTACTCATTTTTTTTTATTGAACTACCTAATTCAAAGGCTCTGTCGGGAAAGAACCAGGAAGAAAACCCAACATCAAAGCCATTTCCACAATAAGTTTAAAATAACATTTTTACATAGGATTATTATCCTGAGGAGAAATCTTCAAACATAATTGAATTTCAATAACAATTTTGAATTTCCTTCTTGGCTCCTTAATAGGGAAACCATTATGAAGTCTGCAACACATCAGGGCAATCATGGAGAGAACAATAACTAATTGGGAGACAATCAATCTTAACATGAAGAAAATTTTAACATTCACTCCTATCCAGGTTTGCACAATAGGTTCGTCATTGAACCAGACTAGGGAGAAGACGGATTTTTCCAATAGTAGATGTTGGCCACAATAACAGATGCCCTTTCAAGGCTATAAACTCAAAAAAATTTGTTCTTCCATTTCTTAAATTTTAAAAATCAAAACATGGTTTTGTGCTAACAAGTAGGGGCCCATAACACCCTACTCTCTCCCTCTCCTCATCCTAAGGAGAGACTCTGCACTATTGGAGTCCATCTAAAGACCTCCTCCCATACATGGCCACTTCTGCCCTATCCAAGGGTGAGTAATGCCAATACAACCCATACAATCCCTTCAAAAATAAAAATGAAATACTAAGGAAAAAACATTTAAGAAAAACCCATTTCAATCCCTCCCAAACATATTCAACAAACACACGAACATACATATGCAAATAAAATGACTTAAGCATGAAACATAACATGAACAAAAAGATCTTGAGGGATTCCTACCTTTATAATAAGGTTATGTCAATTGAACAATTTGAGATGAGCTTCCCTACCTTCTCCTTCTCCTTCAATCTTGAATTGGTCTCTAAAACTAAAGGTTGGGTGAACACCATTCCTCTTTCAAATTTGTCTCTAAATAAGATACTAACTCAACCACCTTCAAAATGTAATAACTCCCCCACTTGGTTAAGGTTCTAGAGACTTCTAACTCAACTTTTCATAAGGCTAACCTCAAGGTGGAGTTTAACTTATCCAACTCATGGTGAAACATTCAATTTTCATAATAAAGCAAAAATAGAATATTTGAGTGACCATAAAAATCAATAAAAGGGGCTAGAGGGGTGTAAAATGCCCCCAACCCATACCCATACCTCTTAGGTACTTAGTGTTGGTGTTTTAAAATGTTACAGGTTTTAAAATTACCCCGATGAGAACAAGACACATCTAGGGGTAGCTAACTCCCATTTTCAACATGCCATTTCAAACATCGGGCCAACTATAAGGCTTGACCCTTCTTCTACTTCAAGCTCTAAAAAACCTAGGTGGGTGGACCTAAGATTCAAATGATATGGTACCAATGCAAAAACATACTCTTGAATCTATTAAGCAAATAAAACCCTTATTTCTCCTATTAACTCATGCAATAACACAAATCTATTGTAGCAAATTGCAATTCTATGATATTCACAAGCTGAGTGAGGGCATTATGTTTTAGCTCTTCAACATGAAAGGGGAAAAACATTTGATTAATGATGTTGAATTCAACAAAACCCCTAATATGTTGCAGTAAGAACTAATGCTTCTATAGTTAATCAGTGCCTTATCTATTGGGAAATTCCATGAATCGATCACATACATATGGGTACTTGAGACATATGCGTATCTTTAGATATTTGATCTATCCCTTCACCTTGTAAATAGACATCTATGTTCAATCTAAATCTCATTCTTACGTGATATCCTTCTCAATAAACTTGCAACCCTATTGATTCCCTAAAGCATTTATATAACTCCTTGAGTTATAAGAAACAATGAAACAACATACAACCTTAAGGGACTACAACTATGACCTAGGCTCTTTGTTCAAAGATCAGAAAACATTACAACTTAGTGAGAAAGGAGACAAGATTTAAAATAAAACTCAATCATTTGTTGTTCTTTGTGTTAATTTCCCTGAAACAATACATTCATATGCATGAAATAAAAACATAACACACCTAATAGATCTGAACTTATTTTATAATATGCACTACTATTGTTCATACAAGAGAATTATGCTAAAAGAATGGTGTCACAATCAAGGAAACATGTCAAAAACTAGAACCAATGGTCTCACAGTGAAAAAATGGAACCCCTAATGCTATCACATCAATTAAACTTTTTCTTCCCAAAAATTGGAACCAATACAATGAGAAAGAAAAAGAATCATTTAGGAGAAATGAATTCCTGGATTTGATCAAAAAATGACAACTGTCCCCTCAGAATTCTTTTCCAAGAAGCTAAAAAAACCTCTCTCTACCCTCTCTCTGTAACTGCATATCAAATCCCCATCATTTGGCCTCTACAAGCAAGAAATATTTGAGATACTTGATGAGAATCATAACTAATTTTGAGGCCAAAATAAACTCAAGGCAAAAGTGAAAATTAGTTAAAATGGCCTCTAGAATGCAAGAAAACTGTTTAAAGTCAATTTTTCCCACATTCAAACTTCAAAAAGCCTTTATATCTACCCTCTAACCAATTTTGATGCTCCATGATGAAATTTTCTTGTTCTATTGAGAATGCCCTGAAATTTACAAATTCACTCATATACTAAATTAGTTAGAACCTATGCAGAAACTAACCCCATATTCAAAAAATTCAAATCGTCCTTGTTCCAACGATATATTGGAGTACCTATTTTGAGAAAAAATTTCCCCTATTTTGCCCCTTTGAAGTTCAGGCTTCCATCTCATGGCTTTGAATAGCACTTGAAAATTTCAAAAATTTGATATATTATAAAGTTTGAACTATGTCATTAAATCAAAATTTATTTAAAATGAATAGGTACGTCTATCTCAAAAGACAATAAAAAATTAATTTTATGACTTTGAAATTTCCTTCAATCTTCTATTTGGGTCAAACTTGGTTTGACCATTGGTGACACGTGTCCTCATGTGATTGGCTCTTTTCTTGCACAACTATCAAACCCCTCCAACTGGGTGCCACATGGCATCACTTGATTCATCCTTCTAGCTACCACATCAGCATGCCACCTCATCATACTATGTCATGGTCGCTATGTCGCTATGTTAACTGGCATGCAACTTCACCTTAGCAACATAGTGACATCTATCAAATCTACCACGTGGCAAGATCTGGTGTATCTGTGAGATCTACTCACCACATCACATCCTTCCTTGGAATTCATGCCACATGGTACCTTATGGTTGGTCTGATCATCCACATCATTGCTGAGTTATCTGTACACACTACCCAGCTGCCACTTGTCACTACCTGATTTGTCATTTGTAACTAGGTGGGACCCATGACCCTCTTGCCAAATTTTCATGGTTTTCTAATAGGTCGCTATGTTGCTATCGAAAAACCTTACCATTTTTTGGTGGCAACATAGCGCCTTGCCAAATTTTGGACTTTTTCAATGCACCTAATCATGCTGACATCACAATTTTGTATTGTGTGTTCCTTCAAAATTAAGGACATGGTCGCCTCCAGCTGTCAATGGTCAAGCCCACAAGCAAGCATTGGCTTTTCAAAAAATGTTGTCTCAAAGACAACTTATGGTATGAGTGCTATTGTATTTAAAACCTTGAATAGCCAATAACCCAGTAGATGTGGGATATATGGTTTTGACTATTTCTCCTATGCATGTTTTGGAATGCCTTCCTGTGACTATTGTATATAATGCAATCTTGCCCAATCATCATTGTGAACTATGGGATGCTATCAGATGCCACTCCCATTACAATCGATGCCCATCCCATCCACAAAAATAGTAATTTGTAAATATGCCCTTTAGATTAACATATAGGATGGTGAAGATCTAGAAATGCTTAAAGCGACCAAGAAAATCCATGGGATACACTCCCCTACAGATGCAAGATAGAGAGAATAGAAAGATTAAGAGGCATCAGTGCATGGGAGGTAGCAGGGGTTGTAATTTCCAGCTTTTCATTCCTTTGACAATGGAGGAGAAAACTGTATGAGTCTTCTTAGCATGCAGTGCCTTTGCTTCCTTTTCACATGGGCCTTCTTACCTTTCTTTGGTGTCTCTCTCATTTCCATCTTGCATGAGCTCTACCTTTTTATTTGTTGTGGCTTCCTTTTTAATGTTGAATTTTCTCCCTTGACTACTTCACATAGGGCTTGTTCCTACTACGACTTGTTTATTTTTAAAACTCCCCTGCCTCTCCATGTGTTTTTTGTTAATTTCACTTTATTCTCTATCAGATTCTTCCTTAATCTACCCATGATTTTGTGCATTAATCTCTTGTTTGGTGTGGTAATTATCTCTTTCATACACTGTGGCTTGGCTTTGTTTCTGTGTTGCAATGCCTACTTGCCAATTGTGGCTTCCTCTTTCTTTAGACGCTGATGGAAAAACTCCCCTTTAGTGGCTTCCATTTCTATAGATATTGTCCTAAACTCTCGATATTAGAAACTTTTGAGGTAGGAATGAATTAACTTCATGTTGTGGTGGAGTAGTTATTATCTGCATTATTAATGACAGCAAGATACATCAGCTAAGACACCTCTCCTTCTAGTGTGGCACATCTCTCTTGGCTACTTTAACATAGTCTTTTCCAAGTGACTTTTGTCTTTATATCCTTTGCTCATCTAAGTGGTTAATGCACTTTCAATCCTAATAGCACAATACAAAGGTCTGTACCATAGTACATAAGCCTCGAGGACACCAGACAATAGGTAAATGATTGCAAGAAACCATATTTTCACACCATAGCCTCTAACCCAAGCAATAGTCACTACAATAAAGTTTCATACAAGACATAGAGTAATTCCTAGCCAGCTAGCAAAGGAAATATACTGTAGTCTTTGTAGTTTAGCTTTGCACATCTAGTGTATTGGAAACTTGGTAGCAGCATGCCTTCACATTATGATGGAACTATTACCATGTTTCCTCCTCATAAGCCCTACACCTATCTTAAAACTATATGGAAGAAAAATTGATTTGCAAATTCCTCTATAAAACTTTCCACATTATAGTTTTAAATGAGCAAGTGGTAGTATCCCATTAACTTCTTTTAGTTTGATTTCCCTTTGATGCATTACAAACCTCAAAACTGGGATGACTCGGTTCAAGTTAAAATCACCAAACCATTAATCTCATCTTTTAAAACAACAACGTAGAAATGTGAAAAAATACACTATATTTATGATATATGGTGATCCAATTTAATAAGGATGATGACATGTGAAAATCTCCTTTTCAAAACTTACTCCAATTAATTATTCATGTAATCCCACATACTCACTTTCAAATGAGATGGTAATATATGTGCTGAAACAAATGCCTCTGTTACCTAGTCAGAACAAGTTTACCCTCATGCCTCAATCATATCATTGCCACCTATATCACCTTTGCATTATGATACTTTAATAAACCAAATTCATTCCAATTGCAATTAATCATATCAAAAACCTCATCATGCCTTATAGATCTGATGGCATTAGTTGGGCCCCAAAGTAGGTCTGGCTAAAAAAACATTCATTTCCAAATGACTAAAATATCAAAGTGCCCTACTAAACATCTTGCACTAATTTGAAGCGAAAATCCATCACTGAAAAATCATTAAAACTTGTTTTACCACTTATCTGCAAATTGCGACTTTCAGCTAACAAGGCATGTTGGTTGGCTTTAAAAACTAATCTAAACACTTGACCGGGCTCTAAAATTAGACACACCAACTCTATGTTCCATGCACTTTTACCTTGTCAAATCTTGTCTCATGATGAATTCTTAGTCAAAAGATATTGACTGTCGAAGTTGCCTTCTCAGAATTACCTACATGAAAACATGTTAGAAAACAACAAATTGCGTTCAGATTTGGCTTCAAAAACTAGGTAGACTGACACCTGGAAGAACAAAAATTGGGTTGTTGGCTCATTTTCATGAGGAGAGTATAAATCTAGGATTTGGGATCATGACAAATAACTAGGTGCATTTGGCAAGCAATCAAAGTAGGCTACTCATAATTTGTAAACTAGAAACACAGACAGAAAAACACCTTTTGCAAATGGAATTGACCTAGAAAAATGTGCAAACAGATTCATCAAGATTTGAAAATTGGCACACTTAAAGAATTTTTAGAGTACAACAGAGTGGTACAATCCATTTGATCTCATCTATCACAGATTTCAGGATATGACATCATGAATAGGGGTTCCAACAAATCTGCAATTGCTGACACTAGTAAAAAGTCAAAAATTGCATTTGGAATCGCATTTGAAAACTGATCAAACAGATTCGTCATAAGCTCAAACTTGAAACATAACAAGTCTCTAACCTCTAAAATGCAATGCAAAAGGAATTTTAGCATTTTGGTTAACTGGGTCAAAGTTATAACACGTCAAATAGGGCTTCCTAAAATTTAGAATAAATTACATCAGTATGACATCAGTAAATGACCAACTTTGATGGATTCAAAACCTAGTCAAACAGACTCAAAATGACTCAAAATCTAAAACATAGGCTCTTAGATATGGACAATAAACACTCCACAAGAAAAAAGTCACAAAACATTACTAGGTGCAAGATATTCAATTGCAAACATAGCCTCCTATCATTGTTTGACATAGGTAAAAATGCAAAATTAACAATTGCTCAAAAGAAGACTTCACAAAATAGCTCAAAATGTCAATTTAACTTCATGAAACAAGTGGACATACTAAATGGAAGGTGTTAGAAACATTAAACACCTCATGGGGCTCAAAGGTATAATCAGGTACACGTGTATTAAAAAGCACTTATGGGGCTTAATCTTTCAATGGTACTCAAAATCAAGGCTTCAATTTTGAGTCCCAACACTTAGTTTTCATATTTTTGGCTTCTAGGACTAATTAGGGACCTATCAAAAAGCTATAAAATTTTGGACTTCCTAACAACCCTAAAAAATGCATATTACTTACTAATCTTGATTAGGGTAATTAATCTTGATTACTAACTAATTAGTAAAAAGGTCACTAACCTAGTCCAACTTAGATCTTTAGGTTACTTGGTTAACCCTAACTATCAAGCTAAAATGCATATATGAGTCATGAATGTCAAGCAACACTATAAAATCACTATTACAACATTAACACTTATTAATTATAGAATGATACATTCATCCAATCCATGATACAAGTAAAATACGAACAATGGGCTTTGCATCTTTTATTAGACTCAACCCTGATTTCCACAAATCGTACATAGGGTTTAGTTTTGATTTTCTGTTAGATTTCCTAGCTAAAATATCCTACACACTCATTGCACACATCAGTAGCCCAAGAAAATCACACACACACACACACACACACACACACACACACACACACACACATATATATATGACTCATCAGGATAATCACATAACTCAAAACATAAATCTTATAACTAATTAGTTGTTTACCTCGTTTCTACTCATATTCTTAACCATTAAGATTGCATAATCAAAGTGTTAATTTTGTATTCACTTTCTACACTACTTCATCAATATACATGTTCATAAAACATTAAATAACATATTTAAACATCTGAAAGTAAAACATCACACAACATAAAATAACATAATAATGTTTAGTGTATCTGATAGTGTCTCAACATATCGAGTCATGAGTATCAAAATAATAATGTATCCACTATGCTCTGATGGGTTGGGGTGAGGCCTCACATAAGGAGTATGAAGATAAATATAGTTATGCAGAGAAGTAGGCCCTTGTAGTCCTAAGAGATTTGAAGAAATTTAGGCACCTTCTATCACACAACAAGATCCATTTGCTAGTGCCCCATGCCAGTGTGAAGGATTTCCTTCTAAGCAAAGATATTAGTAAGAAAAGAACAAGTTGGGTCACTAAGGTGATGGAGTATGATGTTGATATCAAAATCACCAAGTTGGTAAGAGCGAAAGGATTATGCAAATAGATGATCTCATCTCAGGAATCAGATGAGGAAGTTTCTATGGTATTGACTAAGTAGCAAGAAGCAATGAATGATAATCCAATAAATTACATATATGATATTATGGCCTTCTTGTCAGGCAATGGATATCCTCAAGGATTGGATAGAACTAAAAGAAGACAGTATAGGTTGCAGTCAATTCCTTATGTCATAGTTGATAGTATCCTTTTCAACAGGGATTTCAATAGAGCTTTGCTAAGATGTATTGATATAGATCAAGCTAATAGATTGATCAAAGAATTACATGATGGTCCTAATGGTGGCCACTTTTTAGTAAGAACAACTGCAATAAAGATCATGAGAGCTAGTTATTACTAGCCATCCTTGTTCAATGATTACCATAGATATGTTAGAAAATATGAAAAATGTGCTTTCCCTTCAGGTAAGCAAAGGCTTTCAGTTCTTCCACTTCATCCTATTCAAGTAGATCAACCTTTTCCCCAATGGGCATTTGATTTTATTGGTCCTATTAATCCTCATTCTAGCTTTGGTCATAAATGGATTCTAGCTACTATAGATTACTTTACCAAGTGGATAGAGGTAATTGCACTAAAAGATGCTACTAAGAATTCATTTATTGAATTCTTAGATGGAATTGTTACAAGGTTTTGTGTCCCTTCAACCATTATTTCAAACAATGCAAAATCTTTTGTAGGAGCTCAGATTTGTGTATGGGCAATTGATCATGGCATATACACTTGAGCACTTCTTCCAATTACTAGACCCAAGGTAATGGCTTGGCTGAGTCATCCAACAAAAATCTAATTAGGATAATGAAAATAACTATAAAAGATAATCAAAGGTTTTAGCACCAGAGATTTAGAACAACCCTTTGGGCTGACAGAATAACGCCTAAAAGG
Organism: Cupressus sempervirens; assembly: GCA_028749045.1. Classification (NCBI taxonomy): domain Eukaryota; kingdom Viridiplantae; phylum Streptophyta; class Pinopsida; order Cupressales; family Cupressaceae; genus Cupressus; species Cupressus sempervirens. Next base: position 371,983,144 of record CM053791.1, on the reverse strand, counting down.
GCTCTTGGAAACTATTCTTTCATGTTGGTGTATGGCAGGGAAGAAAGGCTTCCTATCTCATTAGAGTTTCCATCCCTAGAATTAGCCCATCAATTGGAACTAATTGAAAATGATGTTATGATATTAAAGATAGTATAATTGATGGAGTTGGAGGAGAAGAGACATCAAGCAATACAAACCTTGGAAACACATCAGCAACAGGTGAAGAAAATATTTGATAAGAAAGCTAGGTTTACAATTTTTAGAAAGGGTAATCTAATGCTAAAGTGGGATGAAGATAGGGAAAAATTGGGTAGGCACTCAAAATTTGATGCACTATGGAGTGGTCCTTATGTGATAGTCATTTGCAAACAAGCCAATACTTTTTAGTTGAGAGGGCCTAATGGTGAAATCTTGCCTATTCTAGTCAATGGACTATATCTCAAAACATGTCTCTAAAAGAAATGAGTGTTCATGTATATAGTTAGAGTAGTTTTCTTTCAGTTCTTTCTCATTTTCCAAGAAGAGTCAGGCATGGGTTGTCTCTCTATGAGATGAACAAGTTTTGAAGTCTTGCAGACATTGTAGAGGTGTGTTTTTCTATTTTAAGACTTCAACCCATTTTGTGAAGTATTATGTTGCAATAATGAATTTTTGGCCACTAGAAAAACTTAGATCAATTTTCCCCACTAAATCAAAGGGCCACTATTGAATAGACCAATATGTAATAGAAGGTATAAGCTTACATCAAGAAGCATGAATCAAGTTACCATGAAGCTGACACTTCTTGCAAGATTTAGCATATATAACGATGTCAGACTACATAGTTTGCCAATAGTAGCCTGCCCTAAGTAGTTTTCAAGAAAATGCAAGGCCATTAAAGTGTGCCCCACAAATGTCATCATGGACTTAGGCCAATGCCTTTTTAGACTCATCTAGTTCTAGACACCTAAGAAGTGTTCTGTCTAGACCCTTCCTATACAAGTTGTTGGTCATTTTTACCTTCTTGCCAAAATTGTATATTTGAATTCATATGTAGTAACGGTCACATGTAGTTGAATATTCAAATTAAGGAATTTTGGTGTAAACAAGTATTCACCATTTACACTTTACTTAGGTCAATGCATTATTTTATTATTTATTAGGTTGAGACTTAGGAGTTTGCATACTTTTATGAGTTGTCATTTTGACAACACAGAAGCAAGCAACTCTAATTTAGCACATGGTGTACAACACTAGAGTTTTCATAATTAACAGATTTGTCATGTAGATAACACAATTATTTTCACTCTTAATTAAGCACATAGTTTCTACAACTTTATTTTTTGTGCTACACCTTTGTAGGCTTATCCTCTCATCATCACACTTACTTCTGTGCTTAATGGAGGATAATCCACTCCTAGTGGACATGTGCTTGGTTGTACGACTTATTAGTGTTCTGACTCTTAGACATTCTAGAAGCATTTTAGAGGCTTTTATATACAAGCACTCCTAGTGTACATGGAAATCAATTGAATACTATATATTGTTATTCTGATCATACTCTGGTCTATTCTATGCTTGTGCTTGAGTTCTTTGATCTTGGTTGATTTTTTCCTAAGAAAAATTCTTACATGGTATTAGAGCTGAGGGAGATTCTCTTCACATAGCCATTAGAGACCTTGTTGCTTCATCTCTCAAAGGGACTCAATTCAGATCCAAAGTATTTTCATCCATTGGGAGTGTCTAGAGCCAAGTGGACCTTGCCATTACATCTAGAACATCAATTTGGTGAAAATTGACTATAAATACGCCTATATTAGGCCATCGTCTATTTTGAGAAAAAAAAATTTTGCAAACAGGTACCTGAAGGCCTGATTTGCAAATCTAGTATGGTCATTTATTATATCTATCAATTTATTTTCTAGATCTATGTTTTTCTCTATATTTTAGAAGATATTTTCAAAAAATAATTGTCCTATTCGGCCTGCAGAAAAATTATTTTGTCAGAACCAAGCGGTGAAACCTTGGCCCCCACAGGAATTATTACATTTTTACTTGGAAAGAATATTCCTCTAAATCTGACATATTCTTAAAAACATTAGTGAATATTCTAAAAATATCAGCATCAACCTCAACATTCCAGTTGAGATCACCAACCGGCAGGCACCTCACACTTTATTCAATGATCTGGTGGATTGTCTTTTAAAAAACTCTGAAATACCTTTCCTATTGCATGTGGGACTAAACTCCTTTGTCACCAAATGTTTTTACAAACTCCTCCTTCACCAGAACTTTCTTCACAATGCCTACAAAATCCAAGCCTCTAGCAATCCTTGACAAAGGTACCTGTCACGCATCATTATAGGCAGTGCACACGATTTTGGCACAATAGAATTTTGGCCAGCTGTCGATCACTAAAAATATAGACCTCTAGCACCAAACTCACAAATCCACTAGCGTTATCTTTTCTAGGCTTTGTATGCTAGTCATAAATGTTCATCTACCAGATCTTCCTGTCATGCATTGTACTAGACTACTAGCTCAGACCGTCCACTCAACAAGTGACACCTCCACGTCCACTGACCCAATTAGCAAATGCATCAATAGATAGGACACCATATGATCTAACTCATTTCCATGAAAGTTGCAAATACATCAAATCTGTACACCATGTATCAATTTGTACAAACACAGTCAGCAATACATATTGCCATGTCACCTTGAGAGGTGATTTTTTGTTGATGTAAGCAAGTCACTATCTTAAATTTTATGGCCATCTAACCATCATTTCCAAGATATTTTGAACTATTGTGACGATCGTTTGATTGTGAAATTTAACATCATTTTTTCCTCTTCAAACCTCTCTCCAGATTCAATCTTGATTTGATAGTCCGACATTGAGAGGCCATAACTCGGTCATATAGACTCCAAATCAGGTGCAATTTTTTTGATTTTGGGTAGAATTTCCTAAAAAAATTAGTGGTGCTATTTTTTTTGGTTTTGGTGCATGGATTTTTCAAAAATGGCATTTTTTGGTGATTGTACCTATCCAATCCTACATTTTACAACTTCAAACACTCTGTACGGGCTCATCTAGACTCCAAAATAGGTTTTTTTTTTTTGAAAGTGCATTTTTTTGGTCTACTTTCTAGATCTATAATCAGATTATAGGCATGTGTGGAGAAAAATACCACTTTAAGAAATAGATCATATTTTGCATTGTATTGCTTCAAAATTATTGTATTTATGAGCTACATTGTATAGTTCTAGATTTGAACTCCAAAATGAGGTTGTACATAGAAAAATTAGAAGCCCACTTTGTCCATTTTGATAAGTGGCCTATTGTAAACACACTACATATAAAGTGACAAAATATTTCATTTGGGAGGATTTTTTGATTGAGTGAAAAGTGGGGGGAGGGGGTTGTATTGTGTTTTGTGTCTCCTTGATATTGTGATCTTGCATTATGGGTTATATTTCAAAGTTAACTCCACATAATTATGCTACTTAGAAAGAAAACATAAAGGAACCATTGGTTGAAAAAGGTTTGTTGGGATATGTAACTAGTGCAGCAAAGAAACCTCATGTTGATGCTGATGAAGCTCAAAAGGAATACTAGCAATCCGAACAAGAAATGGCCCTAGGAACCTTGCTCAAGAATATCTCTAATCCTATCAAATATCATGTTAGGAAACTTGCCAATCTAATAGAGGTCTAGGCTAAACTTGAAGCATTATATGGGACCGTAGATGAAGATATGGCCTACACCATTGAGGACAAACTTCTCAAGTTGGATACTAGGAATTTTGACACCATCAAAGGTTATCTTACCCAAGTAGACATGTATAGGGCCCAACTTAAGGATTTTGGTGAACCCATCAAGGATGGAAATATGATCAAACATATAATGACTCATCTTCCACCTGAATATGCTCCTTTTGTTTCTAGTTATAATACTCACAAATTAACAATGGGTAGTGCCTACACTAAGCCTTCATTCGAGAAATATTTAGAAATGTTGGTATTAGAACATGACAATTTAGTGAGTATGAGAATTCTCCAGTCTTCCAAGACCAAAGCCTTGGTAGCTAATGAAGGGAATTCAAGTGGTAAAAATTCAAAAAAGAAGCAAAAGCAATGGAAGGCTAAGTCACAAGATGACACACAACAATCCTCCTCTAAACAAAAATCTTCTTCCACTCAACACTCTTCCTCACAACAAGGCAAGTCTTTCTCCAAAAATAATCAAAAGGGGAACAACTCCAACAACAAGGAGAAGAAAACTTGTGCCTATTGTAAGATGAATGGACAGGATGAATATGAGTGTAAGGATAAGTAGATTGATGAATTGGTAAACTTAATAAGGAAACACAAAATTGATGTACCAAATTCATATAATGACAAGGGATCTTCAACTACTTCAAAAGGTAAGGGAAAAGCTTTTGTAGCAAGTACAAACAATGTTGAGGAATGGGTTCTTGATTCATGAGCTACACATCATATGGGTGCTTCAAGGGAGCATTTGTCCTCTTTGAAACCATCAAATGTACCTTACATCTATAATCACCTAAAAATGATCATCTAGACTATTAGCCCCCTTTTCAACATTTTGGCTAAATTAATTTAATCATTTACCTAGACCAAATTGCTAATAATCAATTTATTTGATTATAACCTATAATTTGACTATGCTATCCTAAGTTCATTATTTGATTAAAATAACATGTCCCCTTTTAATTAAATAAAAGACCCCATTCTTCTAACCCACTTAAAGTGCACACATAAAGTCCTTTTTCTATTTTTCGATTAAAAGAAAAGGCTTAGTGACTTTTTTCTTATATGACAAGTCAACTTATATTCTATTAGTTGACTTGTGTGTGCACATGGATCACTCCTCTTTTCAAATTCCACTATTGATCATCCACCATCTTCATCTTGATCTCTACCATCTATACAACTTTAAAAAGGAGAGAGCTTTCCCCCTCAAATCCATCCCTCATTTGAATCTTGTTATGTTGCAGGTTTTCTAACAGGTTTCTTTGGAGCTTTGTGGAGAACTTCTCATTTCTTGTCTCATTCTCTCATTACCATTGCACACTAGTTTAGATTCATACTTACATGCTAGTTTAGTTATCTTCTTGCAATAATCTATCTCACATAGTTTAAATAATGGTATTATAACACTCTCATTCATATTTTAGTATAGCTGCATCTTGAATCTCCATTCTAGTTTAATCTTCCATCTCACATTACATACTTGAGGGATTCCTTGAGATGTTTTCACTCTTGCTCTTGTCTCAAAGAACCTCTCATTGCATGGTTTACTAGAAAGAAGCATGTTTCTAAGGCTTAGCTAAGAGCCTTCATGCTTGAATACTAGCCTCTTGCACTCTGTGGATAGGGAGCTCTAAGCCGGCATCCAAGCATTCCAACTCATGGAATCATTGGGATAGAATGGTTTAGAGTGTGACACATTTCTAGTGTACATTTTTGGCGTCCACCGTGGGGCATGAATCAAGTTTCTAGCTCCATTTTCTTTCATTTCTTATCTTTGGTTTTTTTATAGCAGCATATTAGATCTAATCAAGTGCTTTTGTAGAATTATCACTTTGGTTTTAAGGCCAACCCATAAGTAGATTGGTTTGAAGGCCAAAAATCTAGTTGGTTTAAAGATTTTCTCATATCTTTTAAATCGCTTGGATTTTGGTTCTGAATTTTTTTTTTACAAGTTGGGTATTTGTCCAAAATGTCTTAGTCCAATTTTTAGAGCATTTGGACATTATTTGTGGAAGTTATGATTTTTTCTTTATTTTTTATAAAAAGTTGTTTTTGATCACAAATCAGTGTATTTTTTTAAAAAACTTACATTTTTAGAAATATTTTTGAATTCTAAAGGGGGTACTTTCTTTGTGTTTTGACTTTTGACATCGTATTAGGGTTCAAAAGCCCGATTTGATAAATCTAGCATGTTTTGACAAAATGGGTCCTTAGGGCACAAATGAAGAGGATTTTTTGAATTTCTCACATTTTTGGAAAGCTCCTTGATTTTTATTAGGAGTCTCTTCTTTTCATTTCTATTTTTGAATCCAAAATCATAGCAAAAAAGTCTAATCTTGTTGACTAGGTCAAAAGCAAAGAGTAAAAATGAGAGCATTTGTGATTAGTTTGCACTTTCTTTACATACACTTGATTGGAAGATAACTTAGATATTTGAGGTAACTAACCACTTTTTATTGCAATATTTTATGTTATTTCACACTAACTTGTGGTGCTAACAAGTTGTGATTGCAAGTTTCCATTCTTGTGAAAAAAATTAAAATATTGCATAAAAAGAACGCATGTCAAAGCTTCAAATGCACAAGGGCTGCTAACGATTGTTTGTAGGGCTTCCCAATGCATAAAAACCAAATTTTTCTTGTTCTTTAATTTTACATGTGTGGCACATACTAGTTGTTTATTTTTAGGCACATTAAAACTTACAATTGGGATCTTTTGGTGATAGGTGAGTATGCTCTTCACCCTTGTGGTGAATCAGAAATCTTGACTTACCATTTGGTTTCAAGAGTAAGAGGCAATTGAATCTTCTTGGTGTGTTTGGAAGAAAAGGATTGGAATAGGAGAGTATGCTCTTCACCCTTGTGGTGAATTAGAAATTTTGACTTCCAAAAGTTGATCCACTCTTTGTGTAGTTTAAAATCCTTTAGAGGGCCTACTCTCAAACAACCTGAGAGGAACAACCTAAGTGGGGACTGTAATCACCTAAAAATGGTCATCTAGACTATTAGCCCCCTTTTCAACATTTTGGCTAAATTAATTTAATCATTTACCTAGACCAAATTGCTAATAATCAATTTATTTGATTATAACCTATAGTTTGACTATACTATCCTAAGTTCATTATTTGATTAAAAGAACATGTCCCCTTTTAATTAAATAAAAGACCCCATTCTTGTAACCCACTTAAAGTGCACACATAAAGTCCTTTTTCTATTTTGCAATTAAAAGAAAAGGCTTTGTGACTTTTGTCTTATATGACAAGTCAACTTATATTCTATTGGTTGACTTATGTGTGCACATGGATCACACCTATTTTTGAATTCCACTATTGATCATTCACCATCTTCATCTTGATCTCTACCGTTCGTATGACTTTAAAAGGGAGAGAGCTTTCCCCCTTAAAGGATCCCATCCTCATTTTGAATATTGTTATGCTGCAGGTTTTCTAACAGGTTTATTTGGAGCTTTTTGGAGAACTTCTATTTCTTGTCTACATTCTCTCATCCATGGCATCATGACATTCTAGCTTAGCTTAGCTTTCATTTTTACATGTAGCTTAATCTCACATAGCTTAATATTTGGATTGTAACACTCTCATTCATTCTTAAAATAGCTGCACTTTTCATATTCATTTTAGTTTAATCTTTAGTTGCATTGCATTTTTGAGGAACTCCTTGGGACATTTGCATTCTTGCATCTTGTCTTTGGAACCTCCCATTGCATGGTTTACTAGCAAGAAGAGTATCCCTAAGGCTCATCTGAGAGCCTTCTTATTCTTGAAATATACTCTCTTGCACTCCATGGATAGGGAACTCTAAGCAGGCATCCAAGCATTCCAAACTCATGAAATCGTTTGGATAGAAAGGTTTAGAGTGAGACACTTTCGAGTGTACAGGGACAAGATGATTACCTGGCTCTTCCAATGCATTATAAATTCAAGGCTACCAAGGACACAAAACCTTGGTAGATGTAGCATTTATCTTCGCCTAGTGTGATCGCTTATGGGATTTCGACCATAGGGAGATCACTAGGCAAGAATGCTTAAGGTACTCTTATGGTCGTCAGATCGGTTACTCATCGCAAGGTGAGGTGTCTCATAATTGAGAACAAGAGGAACACTATGAATAGAAGCCCTATCTAAACACCCTAAGTTAGTAACTACCTTTTTTAGCTGCTCAACTTCTTGGTACAAGGATCGATCCTAGTGGTCTACCCGGATCACCCCAAGATTTTACACTCACCATCTATGTTCCCTTGGTTATGCTTATGGCATTTCCATTACAAAGCCAATATCTCTTGTGGGAAACCACTTGGTGTGAGGCGAAGGAGCATCAAGTGTGGACCAAATTGTTGAGTAATGAACCATGTCCTTTAGGTAGATATTACTTGATGTGTTCTCAAATGTGGTATACCTGTGAAAATCTTTTGAACATGCACATGACGATAATTCTAAGGATTTCTTTTGAGACCTTAGATATGCTTGTATCATGCAAGGTTGCTTTGTCCCTTGCTTGATTGTTTGAAGACTACTCCATGTGTCACTATCTTGCTTGGAAAGAATTTTTTTTTGAACATCAAACTTGCTATGCTATCAACTATTGTCAAACTTTGTCAACCAAGTCAATGCATCAAGTCTTAACATTTTTCTTGTGTTGCTTGCTAAGGGCAGTCCCATCATTTGATTTTTATTTTCTATGTCTCTAGTTCTTGAACATGATTACAGTGGCTCTTTGGTCTTAGTGCTCTTGTTCTTTTTGTCTTCATGGTCTATGTCTACTTGCTAGTTATCCTTTTTCTGAAATGGTTACCTTGATTTCTTGACTGCACTCTTGGGTTGGAGAGTTGTTCACTTGTCACCCTACTTTCTCTATCTATTTGGCTATTTGGGCATCTTGCCTAGCTATTGACTTGATTCATTCATGTCGTAAGTTTCTTGGACATATTTTTTGACAAGTCACTTTATACTCTCTCTACTATCTTGGCAAGTGAACACTCTACCTCCTATAGTTTCAACATCAAGTTATCTTCTAGGCTCTTTTATGCTTGGCCTTGCATCTAAAACTATGGGATGTAAACCTTGTGCTACCAAACTTCAACCAAATCTAGATGATCATGATATCCTCCATGTCACTAAAGAGTTTCAAGATCTATATGCACAATACAAAGAAATAGAAGAGACAAATGATCTTTCTTACCTTCATCTCTCTAAGCACATGATGGAAACGAAGTCTAAACTTGAGAAAAGGTTAGAAGAGAAGATTACATCATTACATGAATCTTCCTTAAGGTCTTTACATGCATGTGAGTCACCTTCTTTAAGGTTATACTCTTCTTCTAGGTCTACATATTCTACTCCAAGCCATCAAATGTCTTCATCTTCTAGATCTAAAGACCTCCTTAGAGAGAAATAAAGTGATACCTCCTTTGATCCTATGCCAAGTTTTCATGAAAAACCTATCTTTGACCAATATGATGAAGACACGGATGCATGCTATTCACTTGAGAAACAACAAGAAGATCCTAAACATATTTTTGAGAGGACTTTTACTCCCTTGGAACATTCTTATGATTACATTTTGCAAACACTTCTTGAAACTAAGCTCATCATGTTGCCTAATTCTAGCTCCTATGGAAATCCTTTCTTGGATGCTTATTGTGCTTATCATCAATCTAATAACCATGCTACTTTTGATTGTATACAACTGAAACATAAAATCAAAGATCTCATTGATGATGAGATTGTTGATCCTAGAACCTCTAGTGACTCATGTGGTGAAGATACTTCTCTTGAGCAAGATTACTTTGATGAACCTATGTCTAGTAGTGTCTCCTTTACATCTTCCACTTCTTCCAACACTCATGCATCTACCAACACTTCAAATCTTTTCAACATGCCTCCATCAAATAAAGAACCTAATTCTTTCCATATTGACTACGTGTATCCTCAAGGGCTACCTCTAAAAGAAACTCAAGCTAACCTTCACTTGGCTGCAAACCTTTTCCATGCTACTAATCCTAAACATCCTCAATTTTCATGCACTACTATGCCTAATCCAAGCACTACTCTATTCACTCTTCATTCTCCCTTGTCCTTAGAAGTGGCTCCATGTCAAGAGGACTCTCAAAAAGAAAAAGCTATAAATGTCAAGAAAGATCAAGATCAAGTACCCTTTCATCTCTTTTGAGATTTTTCCCCTCCATATCCTATGTCTTTTCCATCCCCCAAGTATGATGAAGATACCACTTCCATTATCTCCCTTGAGCTTACTGAAAATTATGAGAAAATTTTTCTTCCTATGCTATCCAAAGCTACTTGTCAAGATCAAAGCATCCCCTCATGTTCTACTTCTCCATATCCACTTAAAAATTGTGCTCAAGCTTCAAGTGCTTCTATTAAAAATTTTCAAAGCTACTCATGAGTCTATTGATGGCTTTGACCATGTTGCTCACTCTAAAGATGTTGATATCCCTTCTCACTATCCATTTGCATATCCTAATTCTATCCTTGGTACTCATCCATTAGAGCTAAAGCCTTCAAACCTTCCATATATATTGGGACCTTATGTTCCTTCATCTCCTACACTTTCCACTCCTAGCTCTCCCATCATACCTCAAGATCAACAAAGACGATCATCCTTGATGAATTATCACCCATCTATCCATCTAAACCAGTCATATCATCCTTATTCATCCACAAATCCCAAGTCCTTTGGAAGTGAGAATAAACATAAGAATCCATTGAAAAATAAAGATCACTATGTCCCATCTAATCGACATGTGAATGCTAAGAAGGAGAATGCACAAAAGAGACCACAAAGGTCCACTATTAAAAAAGCTAAATCAAAGAAAATATGGGTTCCTAAACCCATTATTGAAGAAATTTTTTTTGAAGTATCCAAAGGAAAATCTAAAGCTATATGGATTCCCAAGTCTCTTTTAGAAGACTTGAATATTGAAAATACTTCAAAGTTGACATTCAAGCTTCCAAAGGCTTCCATTCCATCTTCTTCTAAAAATATTTCTATAAATATTCCAAAGCCTTCCACTCCAATTTTTTCCAAATCTCTTCTACCACCTCATAGATCTAAACCTCAAGATACTTCATCCATGATTCCTCCATCATTCCAATGCCATTCAAGGTGTGTGTCAATGTTGATCTTGTCCAATATTTCAACTACCCTCATGAAATCCTCTAAAGCTTACACTTACTTTCTATACATGAACTATTATCCTCTGTATACTCTTCCTACTACCATTTCTCTTTCATCACCCTATCATCATCTTTGAGCATACCTTTCTATGGTCTTGGCTTATCATGACTTATCTTTTCTATAGGAGCACTATCTACATTCAAATAGCTTGAGCTCTTTCTAAAAATTCAAAAGAAAAAAAGCAAAACAACAAAAAAAAAAAGGTGCCTTGGTGAAAACTACTTCTTGTGGCACCTTGGTAGCAAAAGTAAAGAGAAATAAATGAGTCCTATGGTGAAAACTACATCTTGTGGTACCTTGGATAAGTACCATGATGAATACCTAGTAAATAGGCATCATGCATAATTCTTCCATCATCCATCTATCCCCTCTTCTCTCTTTGATCTTGACAATGTTAAGCTATCTTTGCATATTGGCTATCTTATCCATGAGATTCTCTATTTGTGCTCTCCCATTCACTTATAGCCTCTATCTTGAGCTTTATTCTTATTGCTCTATCCCATTACTATCCTATCTAGTTGACCTCTAAGTCTTGATCACAATAAATAAAATATGGTTCTCATAGGCCTCTTGACATGTCTACTCTCTTGGATTGCACGCTTTCATGCTATCTTTCTCATTGGCTTCCACTGCTTATCCTACATGTTATCTTACTCATTGGCTTCCATCACTTATCTTATATGCTATCACACGTTTTGGCTTCATCGCTTATCCTACATGCTATCTTTCTCATTACTTCCATTGCTTATCCAAAATATGCTTCATATGACTATTTTACCTCTTTCCCTAGCTTGGGTACTCTTGAAGAGTCAGTCCTTGAGGATCACTTTTACTTGCTTCATACTCCTTTCTTATCCATCTTTGCTTATCCAGTAGCTTGTTTCTCCATCGTGTCCTATACCTTGCTAGACATTAGGATAAAATGATGTGATCTTGCTCGAGAACTAGTAATCTCTAAAAACCTTCTAAAAAATCCAAAAAAATCATATATGATGCTGAAAAAATCCTAAAAATTAGAAAATGTCTTGAAAAAAATGATAATCTTAGTGAAAATCTAGAAATAGGCACTTTGATGTATCACCAAAAAAAATTAAAAATACAAAAATACAAAAAAATTTGAAAAATGTCCTGAAAAAAAAGAAATATGTTAAGTGGTGAAAACCTAGAAACATGTACTACTTGAAACCCTTGCACCTATGTCTATCAGTCTCAATCACTTACTTCACTACACATTTCCTGGCTTGGAATTGTTTCTTTTCATTGTCTCAGGGGCATAACTACTTAGCCTATTGAGGTATTCTTGTGCATTAGGGTTTCTTTGAAAACTCACAAAACAATGTTTCTCAACACTTCCCCCACCTTGACATCAAGTGTTTTTTAACATTTTTTAGATAGTTTACCTACAGTCTCCGATGTCATGATATTTCTCACTATCAGAATCAAGTCTTGAAGAAATGGCCAAGTGACTTACACACACGCACTTTAACACTTAAAGAACTGAGCTATGTTGATCTTTATCTACTTTGTGTGCTATCTATGATGATTTCTTTACTGTATGTTCCATCCCTAATGGTCTTTCAAGGATGTCATTGACTAGAAGACTGGGGGCATGGTGCATATTTTCTTGATTTCTGCTTGTGGGTATACTTTGTTTGTCTATAGTGTTGTAAGCATTTATGCTTGACCTATTCAACATTTTGACTTACAAATGTATCATCCTTGACTATTTTGCAAGACTACACTTTGTGTTTATCTTGGCACTTATGCCTTGATACAGGTGTAATCTTGCTAAATTAAACTTAGGGAATCTAATCTTGTAGTTATCTTGACTTACATGTCTCTGATGCTTAGATTGGATTTCCACATACCTATCTGATATCGATCATATTCATATCCTAATAGTTATACTAGTGATGGTTGTATGATCTCATGATGTCCCTAATAAATGCTCAATGATGAAATTAAGAGTCTAAATGTTATGCGCTTCTTTCTGGTAAACCACTTTTCATATTAGCTTGCATTTTAGGTTCATTTTCTAGCTTAGTCTTGCATTCTTGCATATAGGGAGAGCTCTCTCTTCATCTTTTCACAGACATATCAGCTAACTCCTTTCATATATTTCTTTACTTTCTTCTTGTTCATGTCTTTTCACCTTCTTAATCTTTTGTTTCATCTCTTTTCTATCTTATCATCACATTATATAAAGTTTTGACCTCTTAAATAATTTCAACGTCCTAGATTCATTTTCGAGATTGAAATCCAAATTTGAGTTCATCTTGATGGTCAAAATTGTCTTGTAAAATTCTACTTTCTTCTGAGCAATTACTTGACCTTTTGAGATCTAATCTCTGAATCATCACTGGGGCATCTTCATTTCTTCATGTCTTCACCATTTCCATGCTTCATATCTACTTAAATTCAACCTTTTCACATCTAAAATCATCTTTCTACTAGATTTGACCTAATTTTACACTGTGTCCTTCATGGTCAACTCTAGTCAAACTGGGGCATTTTATCACTGTCTTATAGTCATTCTTGGGCTCTAATCATTTATCTTTCATATCAGACATTGCTATATCTCAATTTTCTCATGTCTAGCTAGTTTCTACATCCTCTTACCTCATTTCAATTTCGATCCCAAGGGGGCAGAAATACTCTATTGCTAATTGTTGCAGCTATCTATTTCTTAGGAGCATTTGTTTGACCTTATCACTTGCTCTCGATCTATTCACTTTTCTAGTTGTTAGAATTTTTTTTGGATCCTAACATCATCTTCCTAGTGTTCAGTACTACCACTATTAGGCTGTGCATTCAGGACTTCCTATCTATTTCTGCATTTCATTCTTTGAAATCATATATCTATATTTATCACCGCCTACCTGGCTTTCTATTTTCTTTGACATAATGTTTTCCCAGATTGTTTGGACATTAGTTAAAGAGGGGCAAATGTAATCACCTAAAAATGGTCATCTAGACTATTAGCCCCCTTTTCAACATTTTGGCTAAATTAATTTAATCATTTACCTAGACCAAATTGCTAATAATCAATTTATTTGATTATAACCTATAGTTTGACTATGCTATCCTAAATTCATTATTTGATTAAAAGAACATGTCCCCTTTTAATTAAATAAAAGACCACATTCTTCTAACCCACTTAAAGTGCATACATAAAGTCCTTTTTCTATTTTTCAATTAAAAGAAAAGGCTTTGTGACTTTTGTCTTATATGACAAGTCAGTTTATATTCTATTGGTTGACTTGTGTGTGCACATGGATCGCTCCTCTTTTCAAATTCCACTATTGATCATCCACCATCTTCATCTTGATCTCTACCATCTATAAGAATTTAAAAGGGAGAGATCTTTCTCCCTCAAATCCATCCCTCATTTGAATATTGTTATGCTACAGGTTTTCTAACAGGTTTCTTTGGAGCTTTGTGTAGAACTTCTCATTTCTTGTCTCATTACCATTGCACACTAGTTTAGATTTATACTTACATGCTAGTTTAGTTATCTTCTTGCAATAATCTATCTCACATAGTTTAAATAATGGTATTGTAACACTCTCATTCATATTTTAGTATAGCTGCATCTTGCATCTCCGTTCTAGTTTAATCTTCCATCTCGCATTACATACTTGAGGGATTCCTTGAGATATTTGTACTCTTGCTCTTGTCTCAAAGAACCTCTTGTTGCATGGTTTACTAGCAAGAAGCATGTTTCTAAGGCTTAGTTGAGAGCCTTCATGCTTGAATACTAGCCTCTTGCACTCCGTGGATAGGGAGCTCTAAGCTGGCATCCAAGCATTCCAACTCATGGAATCGTTGGGATAGAATGGTTTAGACTGTGACACATTTCTAGTGTACAACATCTATGTGGGCAATGACACTTAAGTGGAATTTGAAGGGAAAGGGAATGTTGAGTTGGAAAATGGCATCTTCAAGTATGTTCTAAATGTTCCTAACCTTAACACCAACCTTCTCTCCATCTACCAAATAACTCACTATGGATGTGGCAACAAAGTGGAGTTCCTTCCTAATACAATTGTGGTGAAAAATCTCAAGGATAATTCTATGGTGGCAATTGGAAAGGCTAATCATGAGACAATACTTTACTCTTTTTCTCATTTTGTGCCTAAGTCCACTTCCCTTGCCTTATTGACTGATTCAAATTCACAAAGTAAATTATGGCATGAGAGATTTGGACATCTCAATTATCACTACCTTCAACAACTTAGCAGCAAGGATATGGTCATTTGTCTACCTCAAGTCAAGTATTCAGAGGGTGTATGTCTAGGTTGTGAAGTAGGCAAGCATCATAAAGAGAAATTTGACAAGGGGAAGTCTTGGAAGGCTACTACTATTCTTGACTTGGTTCATAGTGATGTAGCTGGCCCATTTTTAGTACCATCTTTTGGAAAGGCTTGCTATGTTCTCACCTTTATTGATGAATTTTCATGCTACAGTTGGGTCTTCTTTCTTGCTCATAAGAGTGAGGTATTTGATAATTTTATCACCTTCAAAGCTTAAGTTGAGAAAAAATTAGGGAAAGCCATCAACATTCTATGAATAGATAATGGCAGGGAATATGTCAACTGCAGGCTTATAGAATTTTGCACTCATAAGGGTATGAATCTTCAACATTCAGTTGCCTACATGCTATAGTGGAATGGTATTGCTGAAAGGAAGAATATAATCCTTAAGGAGATGACCACTTGTATGCTTCAACATAAGTCTTTAGATCAAGTGTTTTGGGTAGAAGCCATGTGTTGTGCCATTTACATCCAAAATAGAAGTCCCCATAAGGCCTTAGATGGAATTACACCTTTTGAGGCATGGTGTGGAAAAAAACCAAGTGTAAAGCACTTTAAATTTTTTGGTTTTCCAACATGGGCAAGGATACCTTCACAAAAGTGAAAGGAATTAGAAACCCAAAGAAAACCTTGTATATTTTTTGGATATCCTAATCATCTTAAGGCATACAAACTCATGGATCCAGAGACACATTAAATCTTTTTTGAGACGAGAGTTCACTTTGAAAAAACTACTCCAAGTTTGGCCTCTTCAACTCCTCCTTTTTCCTCCTTCATGGAAAGTGATAATAGTGATGATAGTGACTCAAAAGATGATATTCCTTCAACTTTGACTCACAAGACACCACCTTCGCAGGGTCCACAAATAGTTGATGACATTCCTTCTTCTTCCACTAAACCTCATTGGGCACAAAAAACCCTTGATTCAGTAGGTTCATTGGTAGGGAATCCTTTAGAAACTTGGAGGACAAGGTCATGACACAAATCATTTCCACATGCTTATATTGTGATTGCATTAGGGATTCTAGAATGGGATAGGGCCATGGAGGAAGAATATAACTCTTTGATGAAAAAAGACACTTGGGACTTAGTTCCCCTTCCTAAGGGAAGAAAGTTGATTCGATGTAAGTGGATCTATCAAACAAAATTTGTAGGGGTGGAAGTGTGGATAAGCATAAGGCTAGACTAGTTGCCAAAGGTTTCTCATAGGTTTTGGGTATTGACTATACATAGACTTTTGCACCAGTCACCAGGATGAACTCCATTCACTTGACACTAGCTATTGACGTAGCTCATGGTTGGGTTGTACATCAAATGGATGTAAAGAGTGCCTTTTTGAATGGTGATCTTCATGAGGAGATTTATATGGAGCAGCCATAGGGGTTCATATAGATTCTACTATGGTTTGCAGATTGAAGAAGTCTTTCTATGGTCTTAAGTAGGCTCCTCAAGCTTGGTATGCCAAGATGGATTCCTTCCTACTCTCAGTAAGATTCACCATGTATCATTCTAATTAAAATGTCTAAATTCTTCATAGGGATGACTCACACTTGATACTAATACTTTATGTAGATGACTTGATCATTATAAGAAGTACTTCATCCATCATTTCTAGTTTCAAGACCTCTTTGTAGGATAGATTTTCTATGATAGACTTCAGTTTACTATATTATTTCCTTGGTATTGAGAGCACATAGTATTTAGTAGGGATCACACTCTCTCAACCCAAGTATGCTCTTGACTTGCTTTCTCGATTTCACATGAGTGACTGCAAGCCTACTCCTACTCCCTTTCTTTGAGGTGTCAAGTTAGAGGCCAAGTGTACCACTCCACTTGTTGATGCTACATTATATAGATAGTTAGTTGGGATTCTCATCTACTTGACACATAGACACCCTAATATAGCTTTTTTATTTAGCATGGTTTCTCACTTCATGCAAGAGCCACATTAGCTTCATTGGAAGGCCACCAAATGCATCTTGCACTACATACAAGGTACACATACACATGGGATACATTATATAGTAGGTACAAGACTTCATCTAGTTGGCTATATCAGACTCATACTATGCAAGGGACCTTGGTTCTCACAAGTCTACTTTAGGTGACATGTTTCACCTTAGTTCTAGCCCTATTTTTTGGTAGAGTAAGAAGCAAAATAATGTTATTCTTTCTTCAACTAAGGCTGAGTATCGAGGAGTTTCCAATGTAGCTACATAGGCTCTTTGGTTACAACACATCCTGAAGGAGTTTGGTTTGATCTACCTAAACCTACAGTTATACATTGTGACAATTAGAGTGCCATTGAGATCTCTAAACATCCAGCTCAACATCAATGGACTAAACACATTGAGGTTCATATGCACTACATCAAAGAGTTAATCCATGAGCACATCATTGCATTACAATATTGTCCTACAGTAGAGCAAGTCACAGATATCTTCACCAAACCCTTCATTGAGGTTAAGTATATTCATTTGTAGAATCTCTTGGGGGTGTGGGATGTTGTAGAAAGGGAAGTCCCTTGACTTCTCTCTTCTTTCTTCTAGGAGGAATCTTTTCCTCATCTGATGTCTTCTTCTCTCTCATCTTCTTTATTGTACTTATCTCTCTTTTTGGAGGAGGGTTTTTCCCATGATGTTTCCCCTCTTTCTCCACTTTATGAGAGATTCATTGCATCACATTCTATGTAGAGCATTTCTTTTCTACATGGGTACCTAACATGGCCTCATAGTCGGGACCCATCATGCATTTGTGAGCTTAAGTGCATTCCCCTAAGTTGCACTTAAGGGGGGGTGTTGGTGTAAATAAGTATTCAATTTTTACACTTAATTTTACTTAGATCAATGCATTATTTTATTATTTATTAGGTTGACACTTAGGAGTTTGCATACTTTTATGAGTTGTCATGTTGACAACACAGAAGTAAGCAACTCTAATTCAGCACATAGTCTCTACAACACTAGAGTTTGCATAATTAACTGAGTTGTCATGTATACAACATAGGTATTTGTACTCTTAATTAAGCACATGGTGTCTACAACATTATTTTTCATGCTACACCTTTGTAGACTTATCCTCTCATCATCACACTTAATGGAGGATAATCCACTCCTGGTGGACATGTGCTTGGTTGTAAGGCTTATCAGTGTGTTGACTCCTAGACATTCTAGAACCATTCCAAAGGCCTTTATATACAAGCACTCCTAGTGTACTTAGACATCAATAGAATACTATATATTGTTATTCTAATCATACTCTGGTCTATTCTGTGCTTATGCTTGAGTTCCTTGATCTTGGGTGATTTTTCCCTAAGGAAAATTCTTACAAGGCACACAAATAAATATTTTACAATTTTATGATATATCTCATTTCCTAAAGTAACTACACACTTTAATATTTATGTAGGCCTGCAACTTTCCCTACCATCAGATCTTCCTAGATCTATAGTCATTACTTTATCACTTTATGAAGTCTCAAGGGTTTTATGGAAAGAAACAATGCAATGTGTAGACCTTGTGTCATCATTCCCCTTGGTGGGTCGCAAAAGTAAGACTTGTCAGCCTAGGTGGATCACTATTAGACAATTAACAAAAGACAACATTCTCATTGGTCAAGGTCTAACATGAATTAGTGCATTTTTGGGACAGTTAGATGGATTAAGATACATGGTTATCATTTTTTCACTTTGCAGAATAGTGATGTAGTTAAATGATGTGACAAAGTGAAGTATTGACACGTGTACATGGTGGGACCATTTTGGAAGGTATTGATGCAATTAGCAGTTGTAGTTAAGGGAATTAGGTAGTCAAATGAAGTGTTCTAATTTTACAATAAAGCAACATCATAAGATCGTAGGTGCAAATGATAAGACTGTCGAAGTTACGACAAAAGGCTAAGTTAAGTGTAATCATAGGATCATAAGGGTTAAGTGTTTACATTTTGATGTTATGCTAGACTATGATCATGAGATTGTAAGATCAGTTATCCATATCGTAATATCACAAGGAAAAATTGAGGGTCCCACAACTAGACGACGAGGTAGATTGTAAGGGCAGATTGGTAGGCTTTCGATGCTACAAAATACTGGTGTATCATAAGATCATAAGAGGGGTAAATGGAGGGATTGATATTAAGATAAGTTGGTTATTGTAAGATCATAAAGGTTACAGAGGGTTCCTTCAATCATGAGATACATTGGCAATCATAAGATCATAAAGACCAAGCACCAATCTGAAGATGATATGAGGATTTTGACCTCATTTGACAATCATAGGATCATAGGACTTTGATTTAACCATGAATGCATTTCACTTGTCTAGGTTGGAAAAGAAAAGGGTCTTCGACCAATAGAATTGCAGGAAAGATATGCATAGAGGTTGAATATAGTTAACTTGCTAATAATTTTGAATTAGCATGCTGATGACAAAGAATATCAAGTTGTTTAAATACAAATCCAATCTACTAAATCAATTATTGGTTGTTTCAACTACCTCCTATCTTGATAAATGCAAAGGAGCACTCATTCATTTCCTAGTTATCCATTACCTAGCTATGCATTTAATAGTTATTGTTCTTGTCTTCGCAAGGTTTTTCTTTTAGCAAAATATTTGATTTCCTACAACTTGATTTGTTCCAATATCTAATCTTCCAGATTTGTAGTGATTGTTCTCTGGGCACTTAATGATAGTGGTTGTAGAGAAACTTCGATGAGAAATATCTCAGTTATAAAAGCAAATTTTTAATTTTTTCTTAAAGTTGACTCTACTTTGTTTCTCTGATATTGCTCTACAAGTTCACTATAAATTCCCTTTGCCTTTGAACCTAATGACATTCAGCCTTATCTCCTTCACCCATTGATGCTTTTGTAAGATCTATTTGCCTCTCTTTAATGTTTTATGGCTATCTACAATTAGCATGATTGTATCTCTTTTGGCCTATGAATGATATATAAGTGAATTCTCTTCTTCCTTGTGTTGTTCATTTGGTTTCCTAATCTGCATGTGGTTGTTGGATTTAAACAAGTCTAAATCCATATATTCTTGATGGCATGATAGTTCAAGTGTGCATATATTAGTAGAAATTGGTTTGAACGCTCTATTTTGGTGCATCACCTCCTTAGGATAGATTAGGTTAATGATTTTATGCTTTCCTTCTCCATTTTCCTCTCCAAGAGTAGTTAGGTGCATCCTAATAGTAAAGGAAGCTAGCCTTCTCCAAAGACTCAACCTCATAGTTCAAGTCCCACAGCTTAGAGGTTGTTTCCATGTTTCACAAGGTTGTCCTTAGGCAAAAACTTTAGACAAGGATGCAAAATTTTGTGACAACACAAGCCATCAGAGATAATGGTATAGTGTGAGGCACTGTGAAGGAGTTGACATTTTTGGTTTCACATGATAATTTTAGGAATGATTAGATCACACAGGTAGGAGTAAATGGTGGAGTAATGGGAGGATTCATGATTGACAATAGTGTAGATCACATGATTTTTGGAGGATTCATATGTGGGATGACATAATTCTTCCACCAGGAACTGAAAACATGATTTATGTTTGTGCAACTGAAGAATAGATGCTAGGGTGTCCATAGCATCTACAAGCTTATTTTCTACTCTAGGAATTGGTTGAAATGTCACAAATGTGAAGTAGTTCTATAGAGCATCAATCAATTTATTTTAGTGTAGAGACTTGTCATCTTTGGTTTGATAATTATTATTAATTCAGTTAATAATAAGTTGGGAGTCTCCATAGGTGTATATCTCTATGATCCTCCATTCTAAAGCTATTTTGATCTCATTAGTTAAGGCCTCATACTCTAATATATTGTTAGTGCATGATAATAGGAGTTTATAGAACTCTGGGATAGTGTATCCATTAGGTGTGACAAAAAAATGTTTGCACCAACCCCATTCTAGATGTGTGAGTTGTCAAAATAAATCTTCCATGTTCTTTTAGTGGCATACATGATGGAAGTATCAAGAAATTCAATCTGCATAGGAGTGGTATCCTACAATACAAAGTTAGCAAGTTGATTGGCTATGACTTTCCCCTTGATAGATTTGTATTTGAAGTACTAAATGTCAAATTTGGAGAGAATCGTCATCTATTTAGCAAGATGTCTGGTAAGCATGGCTTTTCAAAGTAAACATTTGAGGGGATCAATCTTTTCAATAAGGTGCACTATATGGGTAAGCATGTCATGTCTAAGCTTTTGAGATGCAAATACCACTACAAGGAAAGCCTTTTCAATGTTGTTGTAATTCACTTCATAAGGCACCAAAGTGTGACTAATGTAGTAAATAACACATTCTTTTGTAGTCTCATCACTTTGTGCTAGCAATGCTCATAAATAAGATTCTATAGTAGAGATGTATAAGATCAAAGATTTCTCTAGTATGGGTGGCATCAATACTAGACAAAGCAACCTTGTCAACACAAATACGTTTGAAGTCTCAAAAATTAAACCCTATGAATACCAACACCATGTGTATGATCAAAATGTTTTCATGAGTCTAGCACTTCAAAAACATGCCAAGAAGAACTACCTAAAGGTCATAGCTCATTACTCAACATCTTGGCCCACACTCAATGCCCTTTTTCCTCACACAAAGTGGTTTCCCATAATAGATGTTGGCTTTGTCATGAAAGTGCTATTAACACAATAGAAGGGACACAAATGGTGAGTGTAAAATCTTTGGGGTGATCTAGGTAGTCCACTATGATCGATCCTTACACGAAGATGTTGAGTGCATAATAAAGGTAGCTTCCAAATCCTAAAGTGGCTAGCACCTTATCATAGGACACCCTATCTTGTGATAGATAATAGACCTCATGGCCACAAGAATACCTTAAGCATTCTCACTTACTATTTTCCTCATGATCACAATCCCACAATTACTTCCACTAAATAAATACAAGTGATATGCCCCTCAAGGATTTGGTATTTTTCAAGGGGTTTGTGATTATAGTGGGTCAAGTTAGCTGTGTTGTTCTCATTCCTACTTTGGGTTGATTCTATTGGTATCTTTCCACCAGTAGAAAGCCCTTTAAAGGTAAAATCTCACTAAGAGACTAAAACAAAATTGATCTACACCAAAGAGATCAAGATTTATGATTCACCCAAAGGGTGAAGAGCATACTCTACTATAACTCAGTGCTTCCTCCAAACATGCCAAGAAGATTAATTAACACCACTAAAAAGTGGAATATACTGCTCACTTTCTTTGATCCAATAATGGGTCAAGATTTATGCTTCACTCCTAAGTTTTATATGCCTAGAAAGAAAATAACTAGTAGATGTCACACATAGAAATGAAAGAAAACATAAAACACACTTGGTTTTTCTTTTCTTTTCTTGGA
Organism: Cupressus sempervirens; assembly: GCA_028749045.1. Lineage (NCBI taxonomy): Eukaryota > Viridiplantae > Streptophyta > Pinopsida > Cupressales > Cupressaceae > Cupressus > Cupressus sempervirens. The sequence goes on along the minus strand of CM053791.1, from coordinate 371,960,524 downwards.
CAGTCCTACAAAAAGATTAGTGGCTCTTTTTAGAAAATATAAGTCTGCATGCATTATTTTAATGAGCAAATAAGCCAAAAATTTAGAAAAACCCTATAAAATAAATATGTTAGTGTATCAAAAGGGTTAGCCAAATGTGATAAACTTGCAAAAGCCCACTGGTCAGACATAAATAAACCAAACCCAAAAAAATGCTCAAAGAACTCAAAATGATAAAAAAAAAATTGAGACACATATCTATTGTGAACTAGATGATAATTTCTACTACATAAATATCAAATGACACTTCCCAATATAGCCAGGTGATATAATTTACCTAGGTGATACTCTGTCTCTTAGTATGATATTTTACAAAACTGTAATGCAAAAGAATATTAAACAACATGATACTTTAACTGGTAAAGTATCACACCACTATAGAATGAAATATTGTATGATACTAGAAAATTATCTCATGATAATTTTGTCTGCAAAAAAATAAAATAGACAAAAATAGTAAGAAATAAAGTGACAAAAATGAAAAAAGAAGGGAAAAATAGAGATGTCCACCCCCACAGTGGGAACTAAAAATGTATACTCAAAAGGGTGCACTTCTCTAAGTCCTTCTATCCAAGGGATCTCATATATTGAGACCCTTGAATGGAAACATAGAGCTCCCTAGTCATGACATACAAAAGGTACAAGCATGAATAAAATGGCTCTCAAATGAGCATAAGACTATAGTCCCTTGCAAGTACACCATGAAATGGGAGATTTTAAGACAATACCAAGGATTCTAGTGTCTAGGAATCCACATGCAATGTGATGCAAATGAAGGCTAAGCTATCAAATGAGATATGGAAAAAAAACTAACTAGCAAAATGAGAGTATTACAATTCTTCTAATTAAATTAGATGTGTTATCCTAATACATAAAAATGAAACTATACTAATGCAACATGATGTTAAACTACCATGATATGCAAGTGAGACTATGAGGCCACAAGTTCTTCCAAAATCTCCAAGAGTACCTAGAAAAACATGCAACATAATAATAGTACAAGAATATTGATCCAAGATGAAGAGAGATCCCTCTTTTAAAGAAGTATGGATGGTGGAGATCATGAAATAAAAGGATCTAATCAAGGGTGAGGGGTTGATTTTTACATGATCCATGTGCACAAGTATTTCCACCAATCACAAAGAGTTGACTTTTGTGTCTCCATTTGAGACAAAAAGACTTTTCTTTTATTTTTGAAGTGGGAAAATGCTTTTATATGTGTAATTTAGGATAAGAGATGACTAGCATCTTTTATTTAATTAAAGGGGGGGAATTTTCCTTTTTATTAGATAAGAAATAAGGATATAGTAGCAAAACTATAGGATAAAATTAAATAAATTGATTTTTGAAGGTTTGATTAAAAAAATAAATGATTTAATTATTTAGCAAAAATGTTGAGAAGGGGTTAATAGTCAAGATGACCATTTTTGGGTGATTAAAACATGGCATCTTGTGTAATTATGAGCCAAATTCTAAGTCATGTTTGGACCTATTTCTAAGAGTGCATGATCTTTTGTTGTCCCTTTCTTGGGTTTTGGTTTACTCTTCCACGATTGGACCTATATTTAATTAAATGCTTGACTAGCCAACTTGTGGCTTAGATGGCTATATAAGAATCCTTGTTAGATATAGGAAATCATCAACTTAGAGAGAAGAAGATAAAATATTTGATATTGGACTCTGATTTTGTAATTCTCATTATATTTGGCCACAACTCAAAAGGCCTCACAACCAGGCATGTTACTTTCTTATATGTGAAGTAAATAATTACAGCGATTGTGATGTTGCATATGGCCTCTTGTTCCTTGTTGATTGTTTGAGTAAAGCTTATTTATGTATCTCTTACCAAAGGTAGCTCAGGTTTGCCTCCATTAACACCCTACCCTTATGTCAAGTGGTATTAGAGAAAAGTTCTTTCTTGTGGCTCAGATCATAAAGAACCTTATTGATTTGGAAAGTACAGTGGTAGATCTGGAATCTGACCTATAACTTGTAGAAAGTTTTGGTCATGTTGGAGCTATTGTCAAGATGGTTTGTGGTAGAGGAAATGCCAATAATGCTATTATGGATATGTTGAGGTAGATTGCAACAAGACTTTAAGTTGTTGAGTCATCCCAGAGAACAGATGTACATCTTGAAGATATGAGTGACGATGAAGAAGAAACACATAATCCCAATCCTAAACCTAAGGTTGAATAAGAAGAAGAAAGGCTTTTGAGATTTTCTTCTAGAGTTAACACTAGACCTATTGTTGAAGTTTCTTTCTATGATGAATACTTGAGACTAATGTAGTATTGGATTGGATCTCTAAGATGGACAAGTACTTTGAGCATGAAGGTACTCCTAATAATAAGAACGTAAAGATAGTAGTAACAAAGTTGAAGGGTCATGCTTCACTTTGGTGGGATCATTTTGAAATTGAAAGGCAAAAGAGAAGAAAATAAAATATCAAGACATGGGCCAAAATGATTGGAAAGACAAAGAAGAATTTTGTCCTTGAAGATTACTAAGTCAACTTTTTGAGGAAAATGAAGAATTTGAGGTAAAAAGACATGAGTGTGAAATAATATACTGAGGAATTCTACAAGTTTGATATCAAATCTAGACATGTTGATGATGAAATTGAGAAAGTGCATAGATACCTAAATTTTTTGAGGATATCAATTCAAGATGAGATCAACTATGTTAGAATGGATAGTGTGGAAGAAGCATATTGATATACATTGAAGATTGAAGAAATATTGGCATAGAAACATGATCAAAAGACAAAGGTAGAAGTGGAAGATTTCAAAGAAGCAAAGGCATAACATATGGAGAAGGTAGCATTTCTAACAATGCAATGCAAGATAAAGGAAATTCATAATGTAAAGAAGAACCTTCTATGAAAAGATGTAATTATACTAGAGGTAGCTATGTTGGTTACCCTATGAATAATAATGATGGAAAGAGAGGAAATATCCTTGTTTAAGGAAACTTGTTTCAAGTGTGGAGAAGAAGGACATGGAGCTTTTAAATGTACTAACTCTAGAAAAAATATTTGAGGTAGTTAAAGAAACACTTTTTCTTTTAAAGAAGTTGATGAAACACCTAATGAACCTAAAAGTAGTGAGAACTTAATGTTGCAAAGAGTCTTGTGGAATAAAGAAATTTGTGAAGAACCTATTTTGAGAATAATTTTTTTCAAAAATTAATGTAATATATTTAGAAAATATTGCGAACTAACTCATTGATAGTGGAATTTAGTTTTTGAGGAGCTAGTAAACAAGTTGCAGTTGTGGAGATTGAGACATCCTAAACCTTACCATGTTACTGTGATCTAGAAGGGGCATAATTTACTTGTAAGTGAACAATGCCTTGTTAAATTAAAATTGGGAATCATAATGATAAATTCTTGTGTGATATCATGTCTATGTCTTGTTTTCATATGATTTGGGTAGACCTTGGTAGTATGATAGACAAGATTTGCATGATGGTAGACTAAATCAATATACTATTTGGGTTTATGGAAGAAAAAAGTATTATTTCCTTTGGTTGAGAATATTTAAGAGAATCAATGTACCACTATTAGAGTATGTTTGGCTGATGGAAAATAGTTTGCTAAAGATATGAAGAAACAAAATGTTTGTTTTTCTTTGGTTCCTAGAAATACTGAGAAACAAGATGAACTAGAACATGCACCTTAGATTGAATCTTTATTGGAAAAAAATTTAGACATCATTTCTAATAGTGTACCTAATGGTTTATCTCATGTGATAAGTATATAGTAGTCATTTTATGGATTTGATACCTAGAGCTAGTAGTCCTAGTAAAACATCACAAAGGCTTACACCTGTTGAAAATGTTGATTTGAATAGACAAGTGCAAGAATTTTTTGAGAAAGTTTTGATTAGAGAAATTTTGAGTCATTATTTTGTACCTTTCAGATTAGCACTTAAGAAGAATGGAGAATGGAAAATGTGCATTGATTCTAGAGCTATAAACAAGATAACCATGAAGTATATATTTCTATTAGCTAGGATGGATGACATAAATGGATTCTTTGAGTAAAGAAAAGTAGTTTAAAAATATTGATTTGAAGAGTGGTTATCATTATATCATAATTAGAGAAGGAGATGAGTGGAGAGTTACTTTTAAGATTGATGAGGGTTTGTATGAATGGTTGGTTATGCCTTTCGGTTTAACTAAAACACCTAATACTTTTAATGAATGAAGTTCTAAAGAAATTCTTGGGTAAGTTTATGATTGTATACCTTCATGACATTCTAATATTAAGTAAAATTAAAGAGGAACACATTGAGCATATTAGACAAGTATTACAAAGATTGAAAGAGGAGAAATTTTTTATTAACTTGAAGAAATGTCCATTTATGAAGAAAGAAATTGTGTACCTTGGTTTTGTTATTTTAGCTTATGTTTTGAAGATGGATCCTAAAAAAATAAAACCTAATATTGATTGGACTATGCATGATAATGTTGGAGAAGTTAGATCATTTCATGGATTGTCAAGTTTTTATAGGAAGTTTATCTAAAATTTTAGTTTTATTTGCAATGCTATGACTGAGACTATGAGAAGGGATAAAAAGGATTTCAAATAGACATGTGGAGCACAAAAGATATTTTAAACATTGAAACAAAAGATTGCAAAATTACCTACACTTGTTTTTCCTAATTTTAGTAAATTTTTTCAAGTTGAATGTGATATTAGCATAAGTGTTATAGAATCTATTTTGAGTCAAGAAGGAAGGCCTATATCTTTGTTTAGTAAAAATTTGAATGATGCTAAGAGAAAATATTTAGTTTATGATCTAGAATTCTATGCTATTATTAAAGTTTTGAAAAACTAGAGGCATTATTTGATGACTAAATATTTTGTGTTCTACACTAACCATAAAGCTTTGTAGTATTTGGGAAGTTAGAATAAGTTGAACTAGAGACAAGTAAAATGGGTTGAGTACTTGTAGAAATTTTCTTTTTATCAAAGCATAAGAGTGGACAGTTAAATAAAGTTGTTGATTCTTTATACCAAAGAAGAAATTTTCTGACATAAATGAGAGTTGAGGCATTTGGTTTTGATGATTTGAAGTACTTATATGGAACTGATTTTGGTTTTGTGGAACCTTGGAAAACTTTTAAAGAATAGATATTGATTACTTCATTTAGGAAGACATTTTGTTTAAAAGATTTCAATTGTGCATACCTAGAACATCTATGAGAGATAACATCATGAAGGAGAAGCATAGTGTCAGACTTGCAAGACACATTAGGATTGATAAAATTGTAAAAATTGATTTTTGATAGGTACTTTTGGCTACATATATATATATAAGGATATGTAGAGATTGGTTAGAGGTTGCAAAATTTGTTAAACAATAAAAGGAACTAGTCATAATTTGGGATTGTATTCAACATTTCCTATACCTAGTAAACCTTGGGAAGATATCAATATGGACTTTATTCTTGGTTTGCCTAGAACTTAAAGAGGTAATGAATCTATTTTTGTAGTGGTTGACATATTTTCAAAGATGGCTCATTTCATAACTTGTAAGAAGACATCTAATGTAGTCCATGTGGTTGAATTATTGTTTAAGGAAGTGATAAGATTGCATGATTTACCTAAGACTATTGTTTCAAATAGAGATACTAAATTTACTAGTTAATTCTAGAACACACTTTGGAAGAAGATGAATATAGAGTTGAAGTTTAGTTCATTATTTCATTCACAAAAAGATGGAAAAACTGAGGTTATGAACAAAAGTTTGGGTTACTTGTTGAGATGTTTTATTGGGGACAAGCCTACTAATTGGGATTTGGTTTTGGCACAAGCAGAGTTTGCATATAACAATTTGTGGATAGAACTAAGAAGACACATTTTGAGATTTTTAGTGGGATGAATCCTAAGGGAACTACTAAATTAAGGGATTTGGCTACTGATGTTAAAAGAAGTGTTGAAGCTGAGGAATTTATAGATTTCATAAAGACTTGACATGAGAACGTAAAAGGAAATTCAGAGAATAGTATTTTTGGAATAATAAGAGAGTGATAGTAGATAAAATAAAGAGACATAAATATTTTGAAGCTGGAGAAGAGGTTATGATTCATATGAAGAAGAACATTTCCAGTTGATACCTATAGTAAGTTGAAAATAAAGAAATTTGATCCTTGTAAAAATATGAGAAAGTTTGATAGTGGAAATGCTTTTGAAATTGAATTACCAGAAGACATGGATATTTCACCTATATTCAATATTGTAGATATCTTTAAGTATTTGAACTAGATGATGAATTGAAAGAGAACCAAGATTATCCTAAGAAGAATATAGATGATATTAAGAGGAACTTGAATTTAAAAAAAAGTAAAAGATAGACGATATGAAGAGGAACTTGAATTAAAAATAAGTAAGAGAACTAGAGGAAAAGACTACATGAAATACCTAGTTCAGTAGATAGACAAACCAGTGGAAGACAGTTCACGGATTACATAGGTTGAGTTGAATCTTTATGATTCAGGTTAGAATATCAAGAATTCCTTATGTGGTAATTAGTTCTTTATTATTCTCGAATATCTGATGTAGGAGCATCTTTGGTCTTTGAGCAATCTTGCACCAACCAAAAATATTTCTTATTTTCTATATCATTCTTCTCTTGGAAAAGTATCTATTTTTTCTTTTGGTTTCAATCTATGCACAATTAATATCATGTCAAGGACCTATCCTTCATCCTTTCCCTAAGTGTGTGCTTCCTAATGTTTTATATTCTTCAAGTTCTGTGTCATTCTTTGTGGTCTTTGTTTCCTCTAGTTTTCATCCAATGAGGCGCATTGTTTTCTGTGGAGAAATTTTGTATGATGATGTACCATCTTGCATAGTTGGGATTTGACTCATAACTTGTGACTGGACCTATTCCTAAGATTGCATGATCTTTTGTTTTCCTTTGCTTAGGTTTTGTTTTACTCTTCCAAGAGTACACCTATAATGTAATTTCTTAACTAGCCAATTTGTGGCTTATCTAGCTATATAAGAAGCTTAGTTAGATGTAGAAATCATTAGCTTAGAGAGAAAAAGATAGAATATGTGAGCTTTTACTCTAATTTTTTAATTCTCATTATATTTAGCCGTAACTAAAAAGGCCTCACAATTTGACATGTTGTTTTCTTACATGTGAAGTGAAATAATTACACCTATTAAGATGTCACAAATTATGACCTCTTGTTCTTTTTTTATTTTTTGAGTAAAGCTTTCATATGTAAGTCTTAGTAAGGGTAGCTTAGGTTTGCCTCATTTAGCATCCTATCCTTGTGCCAATTATCCACTAATCAAAAGTATCTTGTGAAATATATTGAGCTATTAGGAGTTTATAACATCCTTATACTGTATCTATCCTAGTTAGAGGACTAGGCCTTATTAGAAGCCTCAAACCTACTAGGATGTTTTATTTTAAAATAAAAATAAAGATGAGTCCACTACTCAAACATGCACATATAACTATGAAATGCTATCAGTAGAGATAGATATAAAAAACCTTTCATTGTGTTGATATCTTATGTATCTAACTAGTCTTTGTAGTTCCTCTTCAAAATTGTAAATACGACTTTTTTTCTCTTCTCTAACATCAAACTTGCATTTTTATCAATCATAAAAAGTTCCAAAATAAATATTATTTTATTACAATACAATGCCATACTTCACTAAGAAAAATTCCTTGCCTTTATACCAAAACTCTTTATAAGTCGAGTTTGTGCTACCTTGCATGTTACCAAATATTCAAATAAAGTTTTTGCACATGTCAATTAACATCTAAGATTTTGTCCCACCTTGTTGAACAATTATTTTGTTAAACCAAAATAATTCCTTAACCAAAAACTCATTATAATGTTGTTTTCTCTATTATGCCTTATTAACCTAATATTGATAAAAAAATTTCATAAATAACACAAAAATTGATAACACTTTTAGCGTTCTTGGACACATGTCATAAATTTTCCATACTACCTTTTTTAAGTGTACAAGTCTGCACCTCCTTCCTATGAAGCTCTTTGAACAAAAGTCTCTTCCATTTTCATAGTTTCCCTTTATCATACTTAATACAATTTTGCAATTCAAACTTCATATTTTCTTGACATCTTAAAGTAGACTCGATAAGTGAAAAACCTAATACTTTTCATTACCAAAATTTCCAAAAATCTCACCCTTTAGTATTGATGGACACATATGGGAAACATTGGCTAAGTAAAAAAAATTCAAAATTTGGTGGCAAAAACAAAATTTTAAAATTGTGGATCATCTTTATTGATATACCATCTTTTACATACATATTGTACTTCCCCTTAGACTATGCTCTAACTTATATCTACATTTACAATACACACAATACTTACAATTTTTCTTACCTATCACTCCCCTTTTGACATCAATGACAAAGGTGAAGCAAAAACTACACATGACAAAAATTTGGTGTCTTTTTCTTCTACCCTCAAGCTAATTTGTTTCCCATAACACTTAAATAATCAGAAAATTTTATCTTTGAATGCTTTAAATCCTCATCCCATGAATTTTTCACTTCTTCTACAACAATGATGAATCCACATAATCCATAGGCTAACAATTTTGTTGCATTAGATCAGTATATGAAAACTTCTCATATGATTATTTTGCTTCCAAAAGTGTATCTATCTATTTCTGAATTAAATCTAGCTTAGGTGTCAAGTGACCTCTTATAAAATTCAATTTATTCAATTCTATGTCCTTATCATGTTGTAACATTATAAGTTCATCACTTTCTTTGCCAATCTTTTGATCAAACTCAATGAGTTTTCTATCATTATTCTTTAGATCATCAATCATCTTCTCAATTTCTTGCTCCTTTTATTTTATGGCATATGTAGTGGAAAAGGTGTGCTTATATGCTAAAGAAAAATCAGCATACAAATTCATCCCTTCTTAAATGTATTTTCTCATTTCTTTTATTCAAGTATCCAAAACTATCGAGTCACTTTTGAAGTTATCACACACTATATTAAAAAGTCTATCATCATGGAATGTTTGCACTTTAATTTTCACTACCTCTTCAAGAGTAAAATAATAGTTGTTAAGTTCTTCTATTATCTTTTTTTCTCTTTTCTCTATATTTTGTTCAATTTGTTGTACAAGGAAAGGTAAAGTACTTTGTGATTTCTCAATAGTTAAAGAAATCTTTGTACATTCTTGCTCATTTTGCTTGATTCCTCTACTATCTTCCCAATAGAAAAAGTTGATAACTAAATGTACTTTTGAATATTCATGTTTCTAGTAAATATATTTGTAACATCTTATGGTAAATTTTAAATTAATGCTTCAAATGGTGATTTTGAAGTACTACCTAGTGTCTTAATAGTTTTCTTAGGAGGTGTCTCCAACACTATGATCTATATTTCCTTGTTGATTTCATCTTTTCTATGTACTAAAACCTCTATCCTTTGATTTGGTGCTAAAAATTTCTCAATCATGGTCTGAAATGGTTACATATCCATCATATTTTTCTATTCTTGTTTCTTTTGTTTTCCTTTCTCTTCTTCCTTGTCCTTTTCTACTTCTTTCTATTCCACTTGTGCCTCAAGTTGCATTGATGAATTAGTTACCTCATGTCCTTGTCCTTGTGATTTGATGTCTACACACTCAAAGCTAGGTGGTGATATTGAAAAACTTGGATATGGCCAAGTAAAAAATAGTCCTTTAGAAGTCTTCTCACTTTGTTGAATGCTTAGGTCTTTATGACCTTTACTCTCTTTCTCTTCAAGATTTTCTTTCCCATCTTATTTTTCTCCCTCATTACTAGAATAATCTTAAATATTATTGCTAATCAAATTACCAACAGAAAATTCTAAATAGTCTTTGCATGGGTTTATTGTAGTGTTGATAGTAATTTAAACTACATCTATAAACATGGAAGTATTTGTGTGTACAAAAAGTGTCACACTTCTATAAACCATTATTCTTGAGAGAACCCATGGAAGAGGGAGTCTCAAGAGGTGGATTATAGCTCTCTATCTATGATGTGCAAAGGTGCAAAAGAATAGTATGGTGGCTATCAAATGAACCAAGTTATGAAACCCTTGAAAGGTGCACCATAGAATGAGAGATTCAAAGAGTAGAGGCAAGAGTGCCAATATCCAAGAATCTAGAATAAAATGCAATGCAAATCCAAGCTAACAAACAGAACTAAGCTAAAGCATAAAGGAAACTAAGTTGAAAAGTATGTCATAGTGTAAGTATAATGAGAGCTAAGCTAAAATGCAATAATGCAATAATGCTCCAAGTCTCCAAAATCACCAAGAAAACCTACAACATAACAATAGCATGAGAGACCTTGACAAAAGAACCCACTATGATGAGCTCATTGACCCGGCTCTTTTGGTCATCTCTGACAATGTGCGGGAAATTGGCTTCAACTTCCTGAATAATGCAAAGAATAGCTTGATTGACAACTTTCATTCCATCAAGTGGCTTTTTCAAGAAATTGAGGCTCTGAAGGACAAGAGCAACCAACCCATCAACCAGGATTCTAACAAGGACCAAGAAGCTAGAGGAAGCAAAGACCAAGTGGGGAGCCAGGAGAAAGACAGAGGCCAGGTCTCCCGTGACCATCAGGATGACAAACTCACCCAGCTTGAGTAGAAGGTCCAAAGGCTAGATTTTGTCCACCAAATTATCACCAAATAGATAGTGGACACCCTTCACACCTTGAATGAGAATATTGTTAATCTGGAGGAATATCTAACTACTATTGGCCTTGAAATGGATGTGGAGAAGAACACAGAGCAAGAATTCAACTGGGTTGAATTTCAAAAAGAGGCCAGTGACTAGGTGAATCAGGGGAACCAGATGAACACTCCTACCAAGACTCAAGAGGGCGTGGCCAGTTAGAAGGATAATGATGCTACAGAAACCCTATAGGCCATGGACATGGATGGACACTAGCTTGTTCACCTGGCTTTTCTTTTCTATCTCTGGCCTTTGTAATTTAGCTTTGGGCCTTCTTTTGTCTCCGGCCTTTTGTGGTAGTTTTTTGTTTGTTTAGTCTGTTTCATCTCGCTCTTTTTGCTGTAAAACTTTTGGTTTCAGGATCCCTGTAAAACCTGTTTTACCTAATAAAAAACAATAACATGAGAGACTAAGATTTTTGAATGAGGAGAGAGCCCTCCCTTTTAAAGAAAAATGGATGGTAGAAATCAAGAGGCAAAAGAGGCATAATCAAGGGAGAAGAATGCATCTTGAGTGATCCATGTGCGCAATCATCTCAACTAATCACAATTAATGGTTGATTTTTTATAGGGTTTGAAATGTGTGGAGAAGAATTAAAGTTATTTTAAAAATAAAAGATTCTTCTTACATAGAAAATTTTGTATTCATGTATAAACCAAAATGCATTTTCTTTTATATTCTAAAATGGGAATAATGCTTTATGTGTGCAGACTTAGGATAAGTGGGAAGTGGGGTTTTTATTTAATTAAAATGGGGACATGTTCATTTAATTAAATATGAACTTAGGATAAAGTGGTCAAAAAATAGGATAAAATCACATAAATGAATTTTTGCAGATTTGATCAAGGATAAGCATTAGATAAATTATGCGAAAATACCAAAAAGGGGGCTCATAGTCTAGATGACCATTTTTGGGTGATAACATTTTTCCCTCTTTGACTAATGTGTGGTCAATCTGGAATACATGATGTCAAAGAATACATAAGCAAAGTAGACAACAATAGATAGAGAGATTTAATTCTGAAGAACAAAATGTAGAAAGAGATAGCATGTCCTGAATGTATAGTCTGATAGCAATAGTTTTGAACACTAGGATAGAGAGAATATCAGAACTCAAGAAGAGTGCTAACACCAAAAAAAGTAGATAGATCAAGAGAAAATAGATAGTTGTAGAAGAAAGCAATTTGCAACAATGATAGAATATTCCTGCCTCCTCAAGATTAATAAAAATGAGATAGAGGAGATGCAAAAATAAGCTAGATTTGATCAAATCAAAACAAAGAAAAGTTCATGATAATAGATAAAAGATTAAAACTAAAGTGTGACCACCAAGAAATGAAGATATTCCCCAGATTGACTAACTTTGACCAAGAAAGATAAAGCATAAGAATTAGGTCAAAGAAAGAAGAAATGACATGAGACAAAATAGAAATGAAAGGAAAGAGTGGAAAAGAGTAGAAATGATGAATAAGTGATGATTTTCCCAACAAGATTCAAATATTAAGCCTCAATAGGTTAGCCAACTACATAGACGAAGGAAAAAATTTTGATTAGCAAGATAAACTTGAATTTGGATTTCAATCCCAAAAATGGATCTGAGATGTCAAGAATAGAAAAGATAGGTCAAAAGAATAGATGAGATGGTAAGATAGAAAATAAGAGAGAAATAGGAAAGAAGAGATAAGATAAGATCAAGAAGAGGCAAGAGAAGGATGAACATAGTTAGCTAACAAGTCCATGACAGATAAAGAAGAGAGCTCTTTCAACATGAAAAATGCAATGCATTCTATACAAGCTATCATGAAAAGGTGCATTTGCAAGGGTTGCATAAGTAGGTCCTAGTTTTTATCATCAAGCCTTATTAGGGACATTGAAAGATCATATAACCATTGCTAGGATGAACTGTGGAGAAATGAATATGATCTATATCAGATTGAAATGTGGGAACCCAACCTATGCATCAAAGACATATAGATCAAGTTGAATATGCAGTTAAATTCCCTAAGTTTAGTATAGAAAGATCACACATGTATCAAGGCATAAGTGCCAAGATAACCTCTAAGTGTGGTCTTGCAAAAAAATTCAAGGATGATACATTGCAGGTCCAAAGTGTCAAGTAGGACAAGCATGAATTCTCTAACACCTTGGACTAACAAAGTATACCCACAAACAAAAAGAAAGTAAACATGCCCCATGTCCCCAATCTTCTAGTTTATGACATCCTCACAAGACTATTAGGGAGGGAAAACATAGCAAAGAAATTATCCTAAAAAACACACAAAGAAAGATAAAATTCATCATAGCTCATCAGTTTAAATGTTTAAGTGTGTGTGTGTGTAGCTGACTTGGTAATTTCTTCAAGACTTGATTCTAATAGTGATAAATATCATAACATCTAAAACTATAGGTAAGCTATCTAAAAAGTGTTGAGAAACACTTGATGTCAAGGGGGGGTAGTATTGAGAAACACTATTTTGTGAATTTCCAAAGAAATCCTAATGCACAAGGAGGCCTCAATAGGCTAAGAAGTTGTGCCCCTGAGATGAGGACAATAAAAATTCCAAGCTAGGAAATGTGGTGCAAAGTGAATGATTGAGACTGATAGACATAAGTGCAAGGGTCTCAGGTAGTGCCTATTTCTAGGTTTTCACCACTTGGCAACATTTGTTTTAGGAATTTTTTCAATTTTTTTAATATTTTTGTATTTTATATTTTTATTTTTATTTTTCAGAATGATTTAGAGATTACTCACTCTTAAGCAAGATTGAATCATTTATCCCAATGTATAGGAAGGTGTAGGACATGATGGAGTAGCAAGCTGGTGGATAAGTAGAGATGGATAGGAAAGGAATATGAAGTGAATAAAAGTGATCCTCAAGGACTAGCTCCTCAAGAGTAGTCAAGCTAGGGAAAGATAGCCATATTAAGTAGGTTTTGGATAAGAAATGGAAGCAATGAGAAAGATAGCATGTAGGACAAATAGTGAAGCCAACAAGTGAGATATCATGAAGTGTGTAGTCCAAAAGAGTAGGCATGCCAAGAGACCTGTAAGAACCATTTTTTTTCTTTATTTTGATCAAGACCATGGGGTCAACTAGATAGGATAGCAATGGGATTGAGAAATAAGAATGAAGTTGGATATTAAGGCTATAAGTGAACAAGAAATCATTATATGTAAGCTTGTGGATAAGATAGCCAATACAAAGAAATAGCTCAACATTGTCAAGATCAAGGAGAGAAGAGGGGATAGATGGATGGTGGAAGAATTATGCATGACACCTATTTTACCAAGTTTTCATCATGGTACATATCCAAGGTGCCACAAGAAGAGGTTTGTAGATTGTAGAATAAATTTATTTACTTTTGATACCAAGGTGCCACAAGAAGTGGTTTTCACCAAGGAACTTTTTTTTTTTCTTTTTTTATGAATTTTGAATTTTGAATTTTTTATTTTAATTTTTAATTTTTAGAAAGAGCTCAAGCTTTTTTGATTTGGTTAGTGATCCAATAGGAAGGATAAGTCATGATAAGCCAAGACTATAGAAAGGTATGCTCAAAGATGTTGATAGGGTGATGGAAGGGAGATAATGGTAGGAAGAGTATATGGAGGATACAAGTTCATGTATAGAAATTAAGTGTAAGCCTTAGAGGATTTTTGAGGGTAGCTAAAATATTGGGCAAGATCAACATCAACACACACCTTGAAGGTTGTTGAAATGATGGAGGAATTATGGAGGAAATAGCTTGAGGTTTAGATGTATGAGGTGGTAGGAAAATTTTAGAAGAAGATGGAGTAGAAGCCTTTGGAATTTTTTAATGAAGATGTTTGGAAGAATATGGAGTGGAAGCCTTTTAAAGCTTGAATGTCAACTTAGATTTATGTTCAATATAAAAGTCTTTCAAGAGAGACTTGGGAATCCATATAGCTTTAGATTTTCCTTTGGATACTTTAGAAAACATTTCTTCAATGATGGATTTAGGAACTCATATTTTCTTTTATTTAGCTCTTTGGGTAGTGGACCTTTGTGGTCTCTTGAATACTTTTTCTTTCTTTCTATTCACATGTCGATTAGATGAGACATAGTGATCTTTATTTTTCAATGGATTCTTGAATTTTTTATGTTGATCATCCAAATTTCTTCTAAAAGACTTGGCACTTTTGGATTAATAAGGCTGATATGACCAATTCATGTGGATAGATGAATGAAGATTCATCAAGGATGAGTTTCTTTGTTGATATTGGGGTATGATAGGAGAGCTAGGAGAAGAAGTAGGAGACGGATGAATCTAAGGTCCCAACATGGATGAAGGTTTGAATACTTTATCTTAGATGGATAAGGACCAAGGATATATTTAGAAGATGCAATGGGATAGTGGATAAGGATATCAACATCTTTAGAGTGAACAACATGAATAAGGCCAGTAATAGACTCATGAGTATCTTTTATGGGAGCAATAGTTTTAGTAGTAGAATTTAAAGCTTGAACATAGTTTTGAAGTGGACATGGAGAAGTAGAACAAGAAGGGATACTTTGATCTTGAGAAGTTTATTTAGATAACATAGGCATATAAATTTTCTCATAATTTTTAGTAAGTTCAATGGGATAGTGGAAGTAATGTCTTCATCATACTTAGGAGGTGGGTAAGATATAAGATATGGAGGGGTGACATCTTGAAGGAGATGAAAGGGTTCTTGATCTTGATCATTCTTGATATTTGTAGCTTTATCTTTTTCAGAGTCCTCTTGACATGGAGCCACTTCTAAGGACATGATAAAATATGAGGTTTACGTGATAGGATCTTCAAGAGGTAATGGGGGATTAGATGTTGTAAGTAGTAGATGTAGAGGTAGTCCTTAAGGGTATGTATAGTCAATATGGAAAGCATTAGGTTCTTTGTTTGATGGAGGCATCTTGAAAGGCTTAAATTTTAGGAAGTTTGTACATGTGGGAATAATTTAAGGTATCAAGGAAACTACCACTAGACATAGGTTCATAAACATGATATTGCTCAAGAGAAGTTTACATGTCACATGAGTCATTAGAGGTATCAATAATCCATCATCAATAAGATCTTGGACTTTATGCTTCATCTCAATGTAATATGAAGTATTATGTTCATTATGTTGATGATAAACACAATAGATATCCAAGAATGGGTTTACATATGAGCTAGACTTAGGCAATGTGATGAGCTTAGTACCAATAAGTGCTTGCAAAATGTCATTATAAGAATATTCTGAGTAAAATTCCTCTCAAAACTATACCTAGGATATTTCTTTTTTTTCTCAAGTGAATAGAATTCATCCATATTCATCATTATCTTGGTCAAAGATAGGTCCATCATGAAAATGTGACATAGGCTCAAAGGAGGTATCACTTATGTGTTCCTAAAGAGGTCTTTAAATCTAGAAGGTGAAGACATTTGATATCTTGGAGTAGAATATGTATACCTTGAAGATGATGACCCATGTGTATGTAAAGGTCTTAAGGGAGATTTATTTAAGAATTCAATCTTCTCCTCTAACCTTTTCTCAAGTTTAGACTACATTTCTATGCAGTTAGAGAGATGAAGGTAAGAAAGATCATTTGTCTCTTCTAGTTCTTTGTATTGATCATATAGATCTTGAAACTCTTTAGTGGCATGGAGGATAACATGATCATCTAGATTTGGTTAAGATTTGGTAGCGCAAGGTTTGAATGCAATAGTAGTAGATATATAATCAAGCATGAAGGAGACTAAAGGAAGCTAAGAAGGTGACACAAGATAATTTGATGTCCAAACTAGAGAGGTAGAGTGTTCACTTGCCAAAATAGTAAAGATAAAGTTACTTGTAAAGAAAGTGTCCAAGAAACTTACAACACTAGTGACTCAAGTCAAGAGCTAGGGAAGAAGCCAAATAGCCAAATAGATAGATCAAACAGGGTGACAAGTGAACAACTATCCCAACCCAAGAGTGTAGTCAAGAAATCAAGGTAACCATTTCAACAAAAAGATAACTAGCAAGTAGATATAGATCATGAAGATATAAAGACCAATAGCACTAGGACCAAAGAACTAGTTTAATCATGTTCAAGCACTAGAGACATAAAAAATAAAAGTCAAATGATGAGACTCCCCTTAGAAAGAAACACAAGCAAATGTTTGCACTTGATGTTTTGACTTTGTTGACAAAGTTTTGACAATAGTTGATAGCATAGAAAGTTTGATGTTCAAAAGCAATCTTTTTTCCAAGAAAAGATAATGATGCATGGAGTAGTCTTCAAGAAATAAAGCAAGGGAAAAAGAAACCTTGCATGATACAAGCATATGTGAGGTCTCAAAAGAAATCCCTACAACTAGCATCATGTGTATGTTCAAAAGATTTCTACAAGTCTAGCACATTCGAAGACACATCAAGAAATATCTACCTAAAGGACGTACTTCATTACTCAACAACTTGGCCCACACTAAGTGCTCCTTCACCTCACACCAAGTGGTTGCCCACAAGAAATATTGGATTTTTCATTGAAATACCACAAGCATAACTAAGGGAATGCAAATGGTGAGTGTGAAATTTTGGGGTGATCTGGGTGGTCCACTGGGATTGATCCTTGCACCAAGAAGTTGAGCAAAAAAAAGGGTAGCTACTAACTTAGAGTGTTTAGAAAGGTCTTCCATTCATAATGTTCCTATTGCACTCAATTATAGGACACCCCACCTTGTGGTGGGTAGCAGACCTCATGGCCACAAGAGAACCTTAAGTGTTATTGCTTAGTATTTTCCTCGTGGTCCCAATCCCACAAGTACTCAGACTAAGCAAAGACAAACACTAAATCTACCAATGTTTTGTGTCCTTGATATCCTTGAGATTATAGTGGATTGCAATACTCAGGTTTTCTTGTCTCCACTTGGGTCATTCCTCTTGGTTGCCTATGAGAAGACCCTCTAAAGTATGCTAACCAAATAGGTTGGATCCACTTTCAAGAGTCAAGATTTTTGATTCACCGTGCAAGTGAAGATCATATTCTCCTATCTTGATTATTTCCCCCCAAACATGCCAAAAAGTCTCAATTGATCCCTTTGCTTTCAAAATCCAAAGGCAAGTCAAGATTTTTGATTCACCACAAGGGTGAAGAGCATACTCTCATATTACCAAAGAATACCAATCAAAATTTTAATGTGCTTATGAAATGAAAAGAACTGGTAGAATGTCACACATGGAATAAAATAAATACAATAAAGTGTTTGGTTTTTATGCTTTGGGCAGCCCTGCAAACAAGTGTCAGTAGCCCTTGTGCATTTGAAGCTTTGACATGCATTCTTTTTAGCATGAAATGAGAAACTTCCTACAAAACAACCAAGGTTAGGGCATAATAACCAAGTAAGATCTGAAACAAAAAGTGGTTAGTTGCCTCAAAAATCCAAGTTATCTTTCAACCAAATGTATGCAAGGAAAGTGCAAGCTAATCCCAAATGCTCTCAATTTTACTCTTTGCTTTTGACCTAGTCAATAAGATTGGACCTCTTTGCTATGATTTCAGATCCAAAAATAGAAATGCAAAGAAGATACTCTTCCTAAAAACTAGAGAGCTTTACAAAAATGTAAGTAATTTAGAAACATCTCTTCATTTGTGCCCTAGGGACCCATTTTGTCGAAATAGATCAAATTTTTCAAATCAATTTTTAAGCTCAAATATGAGTTCAAAATTCAAAACACAAAGAACTAACCCCCATTATAATTTAGAGACCTTTCTAAAAATGTAAGTGTTTCCTAGAAGTTACTGATTTGTGACCAGAAATGATTTTTTTATGAAAAACAAAGAAAAATCCATAACTAATGCAAATCAAGTTACACTGATCTAAAAATTGAACTGAGACATTTTAGATGCATCCCCAACCTATTAAAAAAATTTACATTCAAACTCAAAGTGTTTTGGAATATATGCTCAAATCCATGAAAACTAGGGTTTTGGCCTTCAAACAAATTTGAACAGGGGTTTGCCCTAAAACCAAAGTAAGAAACCAGCAAAACCACTTGATTAAATCCAAGAAGTTGCTATAAAAACCTAGAAATGATAATGTAACCAAGATTTAAGAAATAAAATAGAGCTATAATTTTGGTTCTAGCCCACAATGGGCACCAAAAATGTGTGTACAAAAAGTGTCACACTTCTATAAACCATTATTCTTGAGAGAACTCATGGAAGAGGGAGTCTCAAGGGGTAGATTATAGCTCTCTATCTATGATGTGGAAAGGTGCAAAATAATAGTATGGTGGCTCTCAAATGAACCAAATTATGCAACCCTTGCAAGGTGCACCATAGAATGAGAGATTCAAAGAGTAGATACAAGAGTGTCAATATCCTAGAATGTACAATAAAATGCACTGAAAATGCAAGCTATTCTAAATGAAATGCAAGCTAACAAAGAAAACTAAGCTAAAGTATAAAGGAAACTAAGCTAAAAACTATGCCATAATGTAAGTATAATGAGAGCTAAGCTAAAATGCAAGAGTGCAAGAATGCTCCAAGTCTCCAAAATAACCAAGAAAACCTATAGCATAATAATAGCATGAGAGAATAAGATTTTTGAATGAGGAGAGAGCCCTCCCTTTTTAGTAGAAATTAGAGGAAAAAGAGGCATAATTAAGGGAGGAGAATGCATCTTGAGTGATCCATGTGCACAAGCATCTCAACCAATCACAATTAATGGTTGACTTTTGAGAGGGTTTGAAATGTGAGAAGGAGAATCAAAGTTATTTTAAAAATAGAAGATTCCTCTCACATAGAAATTTGTGCATTCATGTATAAAAAAAATGTCTTTTCTTTTACATTCTAAAATAGGAATAATGCTTTATGTGTGCACACTTAGGAGAAGTGGGAAGTGGGGATTTTTATTTAATTAAAAGGGGACATGTTCTTTTGATTAAATATGAACTTAGGATAAAGTGGTCAAACAATAGGATAAAATCATATAAATGAATTTTTGTAGATTTGATCAAGGATAAGCATTAGATAAATTATGCAAAATAGATAGAAAGGGGGCTCATAGTTTGGATGACCATTTTTTGGGTGATTATAGTATTATCCATCTAATTTACAAATTAAGTATTATCCTATGTTTCCATCATAGTATTATCTTCCTATGGTTTCTCTTCTTCTACTGTAGTTTGAAAAACACCAAGCTCACTCAATCCTTGGTAGACTACCTTTCCTGTCTTAGTTTTAACTTCTTCATAAAGTCCTCCCATCAATTTGATAGCTCTATTTTCATCTCTCAAGAGTGGGTGTAATCTCTTCTTAATTATCTCTAGTTATTCATCACTTTCAATTATACAACATTTATAAATAACAAGTTCTTTGAGTTTCTTTTCTTCTTCTACTACTCTAAATCTTGAATTATTTAATCTTTCATGCATTTCTTTTGCTAAGGTACCATGAAGACTAATAAGGGTGCTTCTAAAATTGATCATGTATTTATGAAATGTATATCTAGGTTCCTCCTTTGATTAGGATCATAGTTTTCATAAAATTTATTAAACTTTTCCAGATTACTACCATTCATAATCATCTCATTCAACTTACCAATCTCAAGTTTCCAATTCTTCTTCTTTCCACTACTACTTGGCTCAGGCTAATCTTTTTTTGGTTGATCTTGACGCAATGTATTTTTGCTCTCATGTTTTGAGTCTCATATTTTTCTTCACTTTGACTCTTTCTTCCTTTATAGACAGCTTCAATATTTGATTTCTTCTTGGGTCTGAGTCTAGCTACCTTTTCTTTTATCCTCTTAGACCGCTTAGGTTATTTTACTTTCTCTTGTTTAATATTTTTCCTTAATGCAACTAGTGGCTTCTCTATAGGAAAGGTCCTTATATACCTTCTAGTAGATGGAGATGGTGCTAACCATGCATGATTTATTTTCACTTCTTCTTGAGGTGGTGACTATTCAACTATTAATTTAGGCATCACTAGTGCTATAGAGGTTCTACGAGTAGAATCAATATTTTTTTTTTTAACAAATAAAATATTTTATTATCCACTAGCTCTCATCTCAAATGCATTTTTCTTTTCTTCCTCAAATTGTTCACTTTTCATCCATGAATCCTTAAGCATAAGACCAATCTTCTTACCAACTCTTTGCTTTGCTTCCTAGTTATATAACTTTTTGGACTAACCACCAATGTTTCCCTTTGAGATTCATGACAAGGCTTAACCACCCCCTGTGTTGTATAAGTCTAGTGGTTGTATCAGGCATTGAATGGTCGATCTTTTAATGCAACAACAAATCTAGCTTGTAACAAGTGATATCAGAGATTGGTCACAGATTCAAATCTCCTTGGGTAATGCTGAGGGGGGGATTGTTGGACTAAAGGCCAATGTTTCCCTTTGAGATTCATGACATGTCTTAACCGCCCCTGTGTTGTATAAGTCTAGTGGTTTTATCGAGCATTGAAGGGTTGATCTTTTGGTACAATAAAAACTCTAGCTTGTAACACAACGTGTTGTCACTTCACTATATTTTTCTTCATAAGTACCCCATTTAGTACATTCCTCATCTCTTTCTAATTCTAGAATTAACTTAGCATAACCTTCAACCATTTTTTCAATGACCTCATAACCCATAGGATCAATGTATTTAACTCTAGGTTCAACTGCTTCCACACAAGTAAATTCTATCTCTACCATAAAGCATATATCATCTTCATATTGATGGAAATCTGATTGAAAAAGCTCATTGTTGAAGATCAAAGAGGGAGATTGTTGCAAAGAAGGAAGATTTTTGTAAAAGAATTTTTTCAACCATTGTTTTGTTATTAATGTCAAACCTGCCATTTGTATGGATGATATTTGCTTATAAAATCCAAGTACTATCACTAAGTTGATTGATGAAGAGGATTTGATCAACAAGATGTAACAAGAGCACCTAAGGGAAAGGTCGAGTTATGATGTTGTAATGAAGTGAAAGGAGCAGTCAAGACAATGGTTAAGTAATGTATTGATGACATACTTAAAGATACAGAGGTTGGTCACACTTAGAAACATTGGAGGAAGAAGTTGTAACAAGGTTGACTGCAAAACTTAAACTAAGATATTTAGTGGATGTCAAGCAAGTTAGTTGAAGCTGAGAAAATTCTTAGTAGAAGCTGAGTAATAGAAATTTCTAGTGTGTGCCGAGTGAAGATCAGGTGTCGAGCATTAAAAAAAATTCAGTTGGTGCCCAATGATCTACAGGTGTCAAGCATCAAGAAAAATATAGTTGATGTCGAGTAACATAGTGGGTGCCAAGCACCAGTATTTCAATAGTGTCGAGCTACTGCATTATTTCAAAAGATGAATATTTTCCAAATCTAAGCCAACATAGTGGTTACATTGAATTTTTTGAATGAGTTGGAAGATAAGGATGATGATTTGGTGGCATAGAATCCTATGTAAACCATTTTTGGGAAAATTCTAAAGGATTATTCAAGAAGTTTCTAGAGGAAATAGAATATGGGTTAGATGCAATGAATCCTACCTAATCCATGTGAATTGGAAATTAAAGAATGGAAGAATTGAGCGAGAAAAGGTACTCCAAGATTTCTATTTAAGAAGTCATAAGACCAAGAAGAGAGCTACTGATATTGTTGCCACTAAAGAGCCAAATCTGTAAAGTAGTTAGAAAGGTGTCAAGGATGAGACATCTAGAAGAAGGGAAAGCATAGATGCTCTTCTTCTATGAGTGGTCATGAAGAGATTATTGCACTAGTAGATTGAGTGTGGAGACTCAAGGAGACAAAGCTTGAAAGAAGGGCAAGCTGTCAAGAGTTGCAAAAATTGAAGGCCAGGTAAGGGTATGAGCTGAGAAGTGATCTAAGATCTACAAGATAAGTTGTATGTTGTTGTTAGGTCAAGATTTTCTAATACTCTCTAGCAATTGTATTGGATCTGAAAATTCTATAGACTTAGGTTGGCTTAACAGCCATTTGTAAATCCTTTAACAGGGTGGCATTCCAAGTGAATGTTCTAAAGTCCTCTAACCAAGCCCACTTCTAACAAGGTGCTTAAATCATCTAACAAGGTCACATTTAACAATGTGTTGTAAGCCTTTATCAGGGCAGGCCTTTCATATAGCATCACTTCAAAAGAGTGAGAATTGAGTAGCATGTGACTAGTGGGTTTTTCGCAAATTGGGTTTCCATGTAAATCACTATGTCATGTGTTGATTTCTTATGTTTTATGCTTGCATGTTGATTTATAGTAACTTGCTAATTAGATTAGTTCAAGCATGGATGAATGAATGGTTGAGTGGATCCACTATACCTAGTGAAAAGTTTGAATAGGACATCTAGACTTTGAATAATTGATTCACCCCCCCTCTCAGTTATTCTAAAGAATTTCTAACAATTGGTATAAGAGAAATTTGCTGATTTAGTTTCAAGGTACTAGAAGTAGAAAGATCAAGATGTCCAAGAGAGAAGTTCCCAAGCTCAACAAAGACAACTTTGTTGCATGGTAGAATTTGATGAAATTGCACCTTGGATAAATAGGTGACTATGCACAAACCTCAATTGAAATAGAACATGTAACTCTAGCAGGACCCCTTACTATAGATGATTTGAATAAAAGGAAGGAGCATAACCAAGCAATGTTGGAGATTGCCTCTACACTTAGCTATGCAGAATATGATGACATCAAAGACTGTGACACTGTATTCAAAATGTGGAAAACCTTGTTAGAAATCCATGGAGGAGATCAAAATGTTCATAGAGCAAAGAGAGAAAGCCAAAGAGGAAAGTTTGATGACATGAAGATGGAGGAAGGTGAAAATGCTATTCAGTATGCTACAAAAATGAAAGAAGTGGTGAGTGCAATAAGAAGTCTAGGTGGACAATTGGAAGAAGAAACAACCATCAAAAAATACTTAAGAACTCTACTCCCTACTAACCTTTGAAGGAATAGTTGGAAGACTTGCTACATTTGAGCTATCCAATTGTGAAAACTACAAACCTAAGAACCTTGAATCTGATTTCAAGGCCAAAATGACAATAAAAGATACTAAGGAGGACACTTCAAGAAAGAAAAGAAGAAAAGGAAAACATGCTTCCAGTGATAGCAGCATAGATGAGGAAGATGTGGAACAGTTAGAAGCACTACTAGCTAGGAGATTCAATAGAGGTAAAGGCAAATTCAAAGGTAAGCTCCCTATCATACATTTCAATTGCAATGAAGTAGGTCATATAGCTACAAGATGTACATAGAAGAAGAACTACAAAGAAGGAAACAAGTACAGGATAAAAAAGAGAAGATGACAACAAAGAGCAAGACAAGAGATGCTACATTGTTGAAGAAGACTCTGATGAAAATGATGATCAAGTAGTCTATGTAGCCATTAAGGATGAATCAGACAAAGATGAAGATGAAGCAATGACATTGGTTACCTATGTGAACAAGAATGACAAGTGCATCATAGATAGTGGATGCTCACATCACATGATAGGAGATAAGAGTAAGTTCATTACCTTTACTCAATATGATGGAAATTATGTCAGATTTGGTACTAATACCCCATGTCAAATCAAAGGAAAAGGCTCTATAAAACTTACAGAGAAAATTTCATGTGATAATGCATACTACATTGAAGGATTAAACTATAACTTGTTGAGTGTATCACAGTTAGGCAATATAGGTTGCAAAGTTGAATTTGGAAACAAAACTACCAAGATCTATGACACTAATGGAAAGTTGATAGGAAAGGGTGAACAAACTAGGAGTAATCTATTTTACCTAGATATGGTAGATGCAACATGTCTTATTGTTAGACTTGATGATGTGTGGTTGTGGCATAAAAGGTTGTGTCATGTGAACTTTGATAATCTGATTAGCATCAGCAAGGAAAAGAAGGTTAGAGGGTTGCCCAAGTTGAAGAAACCTGAAAACACAATGTGTAAACAATGTCAACTAGGGAAGATGACTAGGTCTAGTTTCAAAAGAAAACTATACGCTTCCAATGAAGTACTAGAGTTAGTCCATATAGACTTATGTGGCCCAATACAAGTGCGAAGCTACCTAGGAGATAGATACATAATGCTATTTGTAGATGACTACTCCAGGATGATGACTGATATATTCTTAAAGAAAAAATCTGATGCATTTCAAATGTTCAACTGGTATTTGGCTAGAGTTGAGAAGAAAATAGGAAAGAACCTAAAATGCCTAAGGTTAGATAGAGGAGGTGAGTTCACATCAAGAGAGATTGAAACATTCTGCAATGATAAAGGTATCAAAAGGCAAACATTAGCACCAAGAACTCCACTGTAAAATGGTATTGCTAAAAGGAGGAATAGGTCAGTGATTGACTATGCTAGAAGTTTGATGGTGGAGAAAAACATTGCACTAAAGTACTGGAGAGAAGCTGTAAGTACTATAGTCTACACACTGAATAGAGTTCAAGTCAAGAAAGGTAAAAATGTAACACCTTTTGAATTATGGTATGGTCATTGACCTAATTATAAACATTTCAAAGTATTTGGTTGTAAATGCTATATTCTAAAAGATATAAGAAATGGCAAGTTTGATGCAAAAAGTGATGAAGGTATGTTCCTTAGATACTCCACTAGAAGCAAGGCGTGTAAGTGTTTGAATACTAACACTAACAAAGTTGTGGAGAGTGCAAATGTAAATTTTGATGAGCATGCAAAAGTTTAGGTTGATGAGTCAAATCAAATAGAGGATCATAGATCTTTTGTATACTTCCATGAAGGAATGACAGTTGAAGACAATGTTGCAAACCAATTTGGGAATCAGCAACAAACTTTAGTATCTGTCGAGTCTCAACCTATGAATGTCGAGCTACATTCAGAAGCTGAGCTGCAAAATGTAGAAAATGCATGTTCTAATTTTGAAAATAGTATGCAAGAAAGGAATGATGAAATGCCAGATGAAGAAGAATGAAATGACTCTAAAGTTGAAGGATCAAACATGGAAAGAAGCACTAAACCCAAATTAGACAAGTACGTAAGAAGACATCACCCTACAGATCAAATCGTTGGTCACAAGAATGCAAGACCAATGACAAGGAATAGGCTCAAAAGTGAATCATGTCTGCTAAGAAAAGTTAAACCTAAAATAGTAAAAGATGCACTACAAGATGATGACTGGTATAAAGCCATGCAAGAAGAGATAGATCAGATTGAGAAGAGATAGATCAAATTGAGAAAAACAAAACATGGTCTCTAGTTCCTAGACCAGCTGATAAGAATGTGATTGGTACCAAATGGGTGTTTGGAAACAAACTTGATGAGAATGGTGAGATAACAAGAAACAAAGCCAGATTAGTGTGCAAAGGCTATGCACAAGAAGAAGGGCTGAATCATGGAGAGACATTTGCCCCTGTTGCAAGAATGGAAGGAGTAAGAACATTACTTGCATATGCTACATATAAAGGTTTCAAAGTCTACCAAATGCATGTGAAGTCTACTTTTTTGAATGGTATATTGGAAGAGGAAGTCTATATAGAAAAACTAGAGGGGTTTTTTGATGAGAAGAACAAGGACATGGTCTACAAGCTACACAAAGCACTTTATGGATTAAAGCAAACACCTAGAGCATGGTATGAGAGGTTGCATAAATATCTTGTAAAGATAGGATTTGAAAGAATAGATGACAATAGCAACTTGTGCATCAAAGCTGAAGATGGTAAAGACATTTTGATATCAGAAATATTTGTTGATGATATAATATTTGGAGGAAAAGATGTTTTATGCAAAGATTTTGCAGAACAAATGAAACATGAATTTGAGATGTCAATGTTTGGAGAAATTAAATTCTTTGTTGGATTACAAGTACACTAGTTGAAGAATGGAATATTTGTAACCCAATCCAAATACATCAAGGAAGTACTCAAAACATTTGGGTTAGAAGACTCAAAACTAGTCAGCACGCCAATGGCAACAGGCCATAAGCTATCCAAAAATGATGAGTCTACTGAAATAAATTAGACATTGTATAGGTCAATGATTGGAAAGCTACAATATGTTGTACATAGTGGACCAAACATTGCATTAGTTGTTTTTCAATAGTAGCAAGATTTTCTGCAAACTCAAGAGAAAATCACTTAATGGTAGTAAAGAGAATAATGAGATGCCTGAAAGGAATTAATGACTTTGGTTTATACTACAAGA
Organism: Cupressus sempervirens; assembly: GCA_028749045.1. Taxonomy (NCBI): domain Eukaryota; kingdom Viridiplantae; phylum Streptophyta; class Pinopsida; order Cupressales; family Cupressaceae; genus Cupressus; species Cupressus sempervirens. The sequence continues at coordinate 371,933,606 of CM053791.1, read as the reverse complement.
GAAATGAGAAGTTTGAACTGAAAGCTTACACTGATGTAGATTGGGGAGGTAACGTTGATGGTAGAAAAAGTACTAGTGGAGGAGCACTTTTCTTAGAAAAGAGGTTGATTACATGGACTAGCAAAAAGCAAAGCTACACCTCACAGTCTAATGCTGAAGCTGAATATGTGGTAGCTACTATAAACTACAACAATATTGTATGGGTCAAACATTTGTTGCAAGGTATAAAGGAAGAGTTAATTGAGCCTATGATACTTTATTGTGATAATACAAGTGCTATTAACATATCAAAGAATCCAGTAATGCATGCTAAAAACTAAGCATATTGCAATCAAGTATCGCTATGTAAGAGAGTTGGTGAAAGACAAAAAAGTGAAGATGGAATATGTTAGTTCAAAGGAACAAATTGTTGATATCATCACAAAAGCACTACCAAAAGATGGTTTTGAGTATCTTAGAGGAAAGTTAGGGGTGATACCCCTAGCTAAGGCTACTTGAACCAAAAAGCAAGTATGCCCTACATCAAATAAGCTGAATGTTGAAGATTTTATATATGGATGCAGAGGATATTTACTTTGGGATCCATGCCCAAAGTAGTAGAGGTACTGAAATTTAAAATCAGTCACAAGCAAGGTGACAGAGAGAGACATTGAATAAACATATTAAAGATTTTGATATGTCTTTGTCATTGTTGTCAAAAAGGGAGAAGTAGACAACTTATCAACAACTATTGAAGATAAAGAATCAAAAAAGGAGAGATAGTAGAAAACTAATCAAATAAAGATAGAGGGAGATTTCAAAGGTTGATCAGAACAATAGAAGTTAAGCAATACTAAGGGAGAAAGACAAAGAACAAGGATACGGTAGCAAAGAGGGAGAAGCTAAAATGAAGCAATCAAAATAGTAGAAGGAGATGTGATGTTACAATTTACTTTTTTGCATTTGACTCATTGTTCTAACCTAGTAAGCTTGTGGTTGAATAGTTTGGTCTAGTGTTGATCAGTTTGGTTTTCCATCAATGCCAAAGAGGGAGATTGTTAAAAATCTGATTGAAAAAGCTCATTATTGAAGATCAAAGAGGGAGATTGTTGCAAAGAAGGAAGATTATTTTAAAAGAATTTTTTCGATCATTGTTTTGTTATTGATATCAAACCTATTATTTGTAGGGATGATATTTCCTTATAAGATCCAAGTATTATCACTAAGTTGATTGATGAAGAGGATTCGATCAACAAGATTTAAAAAGAGCACCTAAGGGAAAGGTTGAGTTATGATGTTGTAATGAAGTGCAAGGATCGATTAAGCAATGTATTGATGATATACTTGAAGATACAGAGGTTGGTCACACTTAGAAACATTCAAGGAAGAAGTTGTAACAAGGTTGATTGCAAAACTTAAACTAAGATCTTTAGTGGATGTTGAGTAAGTTAGTTGAAGCCAAGAAAATTCTCAATAGAAGCTAAGTAACAAAAATTTCAAGTGTGTGTCGAGTGAAGATCAGGTGTTGAGTATCAGAAAAAATTTCAATTGGTGTTGAGTGATCTTCAAGTGCTGAGCATCAGGAAAAGCATAGTTGATGCCGAGTAACACAGTGGGTACTGAGCACCAGTATTTCAATAGTGCCAAGCTATTGCATTATTTCAAAAGATGAAGATTTTCCAAATCTAAGCCAACATAGTGATTACATTGAATTTTGTGAATGAGTTGGAAGATAAGGATGATGAGTTGGTGGCACAGAATCCTATGTAAACCATTTTTGGGTGAGTTCTAAAGGATTATTCAAGAAGTTTCTAGAGGAAACAAAATATGGGTTAGATGCAATGAATCCTACCTAATCCATGTGAATTGGAAATCAAAGAATGGAAGAATCAAGTGGGAAAAGGTACTCCAAGACTTCTATTTAAGAATTCATAAGACCAAGAAGAGAGTTGTTGATATTGTTGTTGCTAAAGAGCCAAATCATCAAAGTAGTTAGAAAGGTGTCAAGGAGGAGACATCTAGGAGAAGGGAGAGCATAGAGGCTTTGCTTCTATGAGTGGTCATCAAGAGATGATTGCATTGGTACATTGAGTGTGGAGACTCAAGGAAACAAAGCTTGAAAGAAGGGCAAGTTGTTAAGAGTTGCAAAAATTGAAGGCCAGGAAAGGGTATGAGTTGAGAAGTGATTTGAGATCTACAAGATAAGTTGTATGTTGTAGTTAGGTCAATATTTTCTAATACTCTCGAGCAATTGTATTAGATCTGAAAATCCTATGGACTTAGGTTGGCTTAACAGTTATTTGTAAATCCTTTAACAAGGTGACATTCCAAGTGAATGTTCTAAAGTCCTCTAACTAGGCCCACTTCTAACAGGGTGGTTAAATCCTCTAACAAGGTCACAATGAGCAGTGTGTTGTAAGCCTTTAACAAGGTAGGCCTTTCAGAGGGCATCACTTCAGAAGAGTGAGAATTGAGTAGCATGTTACTAGTGGTTTTTCCCAAATTGGATTTCTACATAAATCACTATGTCATGTGTTGATTTCTTATGTGTTATGCTTGCATGTTGATTTATAGTAACTTGCTGATTAGATTAGTTAGAGCATGGATGAATGAATGGTTGAATGGATCCACTATACCTAATGAAAAGTTTGAATAGGACATCTGGACTTTGAATATTTGATTCATCCCCCCCCCCCCCCCAACCTCTCAGTTATTCTAAAGCATTTCTAACACATACTTCTCAGCAAATGATGCAAGTACCCTTACACTTTTTATTATCTCAAACTAGAAATATTTTATCATTTTGTTGATATTCTTTGTCATAATTACTAAACCAGTGAATAATAAAATCCATTGTACATCTATTAAAATTCCATTCATTTGTAAGCTTGTTTGAAAATATCTTCATGACATGAAAGAAAAGGTGAGTTATCATATATTCAAATATAAATCTAAGATGCTTATATTTATCAATTCTTGAAATATTGTCCAACAATTATTGTTTCACAATTTTACATATGTTCACTTTAACTTTGTCTGATATTATCTTATAAGAAATGTGGATAAATCCAACTAATATAGATTCCTCCTTATAACTATAAATCATCTTATAACCAATGATTTTACTAATAAGTCTCAGATCACTTTGTTCAATCTTTCTCAACATCATACCTATGTCATCCCAAATTGATTTAGTGTTTGATTAACAAGCTTCTTTTCATTTTTCTCATTAATAGGCATAATTCCTTCATTACTCAAACCAATAACTTATGGAATTAATTCATTGGTTATCATTACTAGTATATCTCCTATACAAAACATATGATCATGAATTCTACTCAAAATAACTCTAGTCCACTCAAGTTGATCAAATTCCTCATGGAACATGTACTTTGTTATGTTTAACCATCCCAAATGTTCAAACCCTTTTTTGAAAGATAAATCATTATTATAAACTTTATTGATGTCCTCATGAATATCAATATCTCCAATTGATTCAAAATTACAATGGATATAATTACAAATATCCTCAACAAGTGAAACCCTACCTAGAATTTAAGAAAATGCTCTTGTTAGATTATCTCCCAAAGACATGAAAGGTTATTTATTAAACTTATACCTAGGACTTTCCTTAACATCACACACCAGTAGAGTTTTCATTTCCACAATTTAACCTCAAAATAAAAGAAAATAATAATTTCACAAAATGATAAAATACCTTTTAAATCACAATTAGGGTTTTGCATAAAATTCTTTCAAATTTATTGCAAATGTTGCAAATATACTTTAATTTACTTTGCTAAGATGTTTTAGTCTTCAATCATTCAAATGGTGATCAATTAACTCAAAATTAGTCCTTAAATCATCACCAAAATTGCATCTTCATTAATTGCACAAGTGTGTACATCAAAAAAGTTGATACATAATCCAATAAGCTCAAAATTATTTGTGACCTCACATATGACCATAACTTCTTTTGAAAAATTAACCTTAGCATAAACTCATCCATTCCAAGCTACCATTAATTGTGTGGAACTTAATTCTTCCATCAAGGGGGTCTAATGATTATCTAGTGCAATATCCCATGTTTTAAGATTGCAAAAATGATTGTTCAAGTTGATGTAGGGGGTTCAGTACTTGGTATTGTTCCAATATTATTCTTAGATGTATCTTTAGTCTTTTCATCCCATACCTTAGTATTTGTAGGTGATCCTTCTCTAACAAATGTTTTATCAAGACTTTCTACTTACTTTCCTTTCACACTTTAATTCCTTGTTGCATTGTTGTTTATATTTTGTCTAGGGTTAAGTGTCCTCATATTCATGTTAGGTGTTCTCATGTTATTGAAATTGTTCAATCTATATAAAAAATTATGTCCCAAATTATTGTAAAGATGGCATTCCATAACTCTGTTTCTATATCTAGGTTCAAACTGATTAGTCTATAATCTACAATCTCTAGTAATATTTCCAAATTGTTTCACTAATAACACATAAATCTATTTTTGATAATATTTGTTTCTCCCAGTGATTTACTAGTTGCAATCTTAGTCCTTTCATGCATACCATTATCAAATCTAGGTAACCTATATTTATTAGATCTATGACCATAAATAAAGAAATTATAACAATAATTGGAAAAGGGTTTAGAATGCTTACTTATGCAGTTCTTCTTCATTGGTCCAAGATGATTACATGCACAGAACCTTCCATTAAATTGTTTATTTGTATCTTTAAGTTTTATAGGTTGAATAAGTACTTCTTGTCTTAGATATTCTTGATGACTAGGTTGTTGGTCTACAAGATCTTGTTCCTCGATAACTTTAGATCCTTTACATGATTCTCCTTAAACATGTCCATTTCATGTTTTGTCTCCAATAGGATTTTTTTTCCATAATCTACCCATCAAGCTTTCCAGTGCTTGAATATAACTTCTCAAGATGTTTCTATTAGGATTAAACTATGAACAAAAATAACAATTACATGTAAATATAAAAAATATCAAAAAATAATAGATCACAAAAAAGAACATGAGATACCAAGATTTAACATGGTTCACCCAATCCCTAGGCTACATCCACCAAACAAAAAGTTTGATATTATTACAATCCAGTGATTACAACCTGATTACAATTAGTAATCCCTTACAGCTCAATACTGTTGCAAGAACCAATTTTTGCATCACAACAAATGAAACAATCCCTAACCCTGAGCTCTTTTATATGATTATTTGTACTGCTTTAGGGTTACAATTAATAATTACATGTCAACCCAAAATCTCGATAAAATAGGGCCCAAAATTATTTTTTTAGAGCCCCAAAGAATTTATAAAGTATGTACAGTGTTTTCCTAATCAGTCACCACAAACTAATAGTTTCTTAGTTTGTGTAAGTTCTCCTTTAATAATGATGTTGTACTTCTCAAGTTTTTCAAATTGTTACTTTGTAGTCTCAAGTTTACATATCACTTTAGTAAGTTAATGTTAGAATTCTTTAAAATAACTGAGAGGGGGGGTGAATCAGTTATTCAAGGTCCAATGATGTCCAATACAACTTTTTCTACAAATCCTTAGTGGCACCTAACTGAAATTATCATGTATGCAATTGAAAATTAAACAACCATGAAAAGTAAACATGCATAACACCATAACACTAAGGATTTGATAACCTAGAAACCCTTCAGGAATAAGAAGGTAAAACTGGAGTGGGGATGATACCCACAAAATAACAGCACAATTGATTTCAACCACTTCTGATGGTCTGCCCTGTTAAAGGCTACAACACATTGTTAAATGTGACCTTGTTAAAGGATTTAAGAACATTCAACTTGGAATGTCACCTTGTTAAAGGATTTACATAGAGCTGTCAGGCTCACCCAAGTCCATGAAATTTACAGTCACCTTCTCAAAAGAATCTTTCATCCCTCTCTAAGGATCTCCTATCCTCCTCCTAAGCATCTCTTATCCTTCTCTTAAGGATCTCTTATCCTTCTCTTAAGGATCTTTTTATCCTTCTCTTGGGGATCTCTTTATCCTTTTCCTAAGGCTTATCCACCTAACTATTAAGCTAACCTAGCAATGTAGGGTTTCAATATCTAATACAATGGTAAGAAATTATTAGAAGGGTTTTGACCTGATACAGATTGCAACTTGAACCTTACAGATTTCATAATGCTCTTTAGTCCTTTTCTTTGCTTGGCTTTCTTCCCTTGCAGTGCTGATATCTTGTTCACCCTTCAAGATCTGTCTCCTTGAGTTCTTCCACTCGTTATGCCAAAGTACTCTGTGGTCGCTTGATCAACTCAGAGTCTTGATGCTCTATTCTTACTCCTCTTGGCTTCTTCACATGACTGCACTTATGACCAACTCCCTCTCATGCATGCTCATTTGATCTCTCACCTATAACTCCTTATAAAGAAGTTTTGTTCTCAATTTCTTGCTCAAATCTTAATTTTCTCTTGAGAAAATGGTATTATTTTCCCTCCAATTTGCTTCTTCTAGAAACTTCATGATAAATCCATTAGCATTTGCCAAAAATGTTTTACATAGTGTTCTGTGCCACCAGTTCATCATTCTTATCTTCTATCTAGTTCACATAATTCTAGATAACTACCATGTCGGCTCAGATCTGGTGAATCTTTGATTCTTCAAAATAATGCAGCAACTTGACATCATTGGTTTACTGATGCTTGGCACCTTCTGTGTTACTCAACTTCTTAACGTTATTTAGTGGTGCTCAGCACTTGACACATTTTGGCTCGGCAGTTGTATCTTGCTCGGCACCTATAGAAATTTTGTGTCACTCGGCACTTGATCTTCATTCAGCACCTGAAGACTGCTTGGCACCTAAAGATCACTCGGCACACACTAAGTTGAACTTGCTCAGCTTCAACTAAGAATCTGTTCGACACTAACTAGAACTTAGTTAATCCTTACATCTTTGATATGTCTTAGTGTGTTCATCCTTTGTGTCTTAGAGTATGTCATCAATACACTATTTCATCAATGGCTTAGCTAATCCTTATACTTCATTACAACATCATAACTTCAACCTTTCTCTAGGTACTCTAGTTACATCTTATTGATTGCCACCTCCTTGTCAATTAACCAATTGATAGTTTTTGGATCACTAAAGCAATTGTCATTCTTGCAAGTAGAAAGTTTGACATCAATGACAAAATAATGATTGAAAACATTCTTTACCAGTTCCATTATTCTTTTCATTCATGATCTTTTCAATCATTTCCAACAATCTCCCTCTTTGGCATTGATGGCAAACCAAACTGATCAAATGATTAAGTTGATCAACTTAGTTACCACCAAAATTTGAATCCTTTGTTATTTTGCTTCTCCCTCTGGACTATTGCATCCTTACTCTATATTCGTGATCCTTCATATATATCTCCCTCTTACTTTGTATTGATCAATTTCTCATATATCTCCCTCTTTGACATAAATGCCAAAGATGTAGCATCTTCAACATGCTTAAATATAAATTTTGCATCTCATGTTTTCTCCCTCTGTCACCAGGCTTGTGACTGATCTGGAATTTCTACTCCTGTTGTCATCCTCTGCATCATTCTTCTAATATTTCAATGGTCTACTCCGATTGGTGCAGGGCAGCCTCTTTGTTGCTTTAGACTACTTGGTTTAGGGGCATTACCCCCAACTTGCCTCTAAGATATTCATAAGCATCCTTGGGCAATGGTTTGGTGAAGATATCTGCAATTTGTTCCTTTGTGTGAATGTACTCCATCTTCACTTGTTTGTCTTCCACCAATTCTATGACATAGCGATACTTGATTGCAATATGCTTGGGTTTTGCATGCATTACTAGATTCTTGGATATGTTTATAGCACTTGTATTATCACAATATAGTATCACAGGTTTGGTTACTTCTTTCATTCCTTTCAATAGATGTTTAAGCTAGACAATGTTTGTGCAATTGACTGTTGCTGCCACATATTCTACTTTTGCAGTGGACTGAGATGTGCATTTTTGTTTCTTGCTAGTCCAAGTAACTAGCCTTTTACCTAAGAATAATGCTCCTCCACTTGTACTTTTCTTGTCATCAATGTTTCCTCCCCAATCTGCATCTGTGTATGCATTGACCTCAAACTTCTCATTCTTTTTATAATATAGGCCAAAATCATCAGTTCCTTTAAGATACCTTGTTATCCTTTTTACTACCATGAGATGATTTTCTCTAGGATTGGCAGAGAATCTCGCCACTATTCCAACTGCTAGTGCTATGTCTGGTCTTCTATGTACAACATATTGAAGTTTTCCAATCATGGATCTATACATTGTTTGATTGACTTCAGCTGATTCATCATTTTTAGATAGCTTATGTCCTATTGTCATTGGTGTGTTGATAGGTTTGGAGTCTTCCAATCCAAACTTCTTGAGTATCTCTTCTTCTGATTTGATGTACATGTTATTGTTATCATCAGTTCTTTCAAATCCTATTTGCACTAGATACTTATGAAGTCTTTCATACCAAGCTCTAGGGGCTTGCTTTAATCCATATAGAGCCTTGTGTAATTTTCATACCTTTTTTTTGTTCTTTTCATCAACAAAACCTTTTGGTTGCTCTATGTAGACTTCCTCTTCAAGTATACCATTCAAAAATGTAGACTTTACATCCATTTGATAGACTTTAAATCCTTTAAAGGCTGCATATGCCAATAAGGTCCTTACTCCTTCCATTCTGGAAATTGGAGCAAAAGTTTCTCCATAGTCTATTCCTTCTTCTTGTGCATAGCCTTTGCAAACTAGTCTTGCCTTATTACTTGTGATTTCACCATTTTCATCTAACTTGTTTCTAAACACCCACTTGGTTCCAATCACATTCTTATCAACTAGTCTTGAGACTAAGGTCCATGTCTTGTTCTTTTCAATTTGTTCTATTTCTTCTTTCATAGCATTATACTAGTCATCATTTGTTATGGCTTCACTTACTATTTTTGGTTCCATTTTGCTGAGCAGACATGTTTCATTTCTAAGTCTATTCCTTTTCATTGGTCCTGCCTCTTTGTTTCCAATAATTTGATCTGCAGGATGATGTCTTATTACATACTTTGCCAATGTTGGTTCTTTCCTTGTTTGCATGTTGTCTCCTTCAAAATCTGGATCTTCATGTATATTTTCATCACATATTTGTTCATTTCCTTCATGTTGACTATTATTAGAATCTGAGTGAATATTTTCTGCATTCTACAGCTCGGCTTTTGAATGTGTCTGTGATTCGGCAAATATTGGATTTTATTGTTGATTGTCATTCTGAGTTGCAACTTCGCCATTATTAGGCATACCTTCATAAAAGTATACAAAGGTCCCGTATTCTTCTACTTTCTTAGTATCTTCAATACTTTGAACTTCTGCAAGCTCATCAAATTTCACATTTGTGCTTTCTACTACTTTGTTGGTGTTAACATTCAAGCACTTATAAGCTTTGCTTCTAGTAGAATAACCAAGAAATGTGCCTTCCTCACTCTTTGCATCAAACTTTCCATTTCTAGTATCTTTATATATATAGAATTTACATCCAAATATTTTGAAATGTTTTACATTAGGAGAATGCCCATACCATTATTCAAAAAGTTTTGCATGTGTACCTTTCTTGACTTGAACTCTATTGAGTGTGTAGACTGCGGTGCTTACAGCTTCTCTCCAGTACTTGAGTGCAACATTTTTCTCCATCATTAAGGTCCTAGCACAGTCAATAAGTGATCTATTTCTTCTCTCTGCTATACCATTCTAAGGTGGAGTCCTAGGTGTTGATGTCTATCTTTTGATTCCTCTTTCATTGTAGAACTCTTCAAATTCTCTTGATGTGAATTTGCCTCCTCTATCAGATCTGAGACATTTTGGGCTCTTCCCAGTCTCTTTCTCTACTCTTGTGAAGTACCATGTGAACATTTGAAATGCATTTGATTTTAATTTTAGGAACATGATGGTCATTATCCTTAAATATTCATCTACAAATAGCATTATGAATTTGTCACCTTTGTAGCTTTGTACTTCAATAGGACTACACAAGTCAGTATGAACTAGCTCCAATACTTCATTAGAAGCATAAGCCTTGCTTTTGAAAGTTGACTTGGTCATCTTTCCTAGTTGACATTGTTTGCACATGGTGTTATCAGGCTTCTTCAACTTGGGTAGACCTCTAACTTTCTTCATCTTGCTGATGCTTATCAGATTGTCAAAATTTGCATGGCATAGCCTCTTGTGCCATAACCATACATCATCAGTTTGAACAATAAGACAAGAAGCATCTTCCATATCTAGGTAAAACAAATTACTCTTAGTCTAATCACCTTTTCCTAATAGACTTCCTTGAGAATCATAAATCTTAGCAACTCCTTTTTCAAATTTAACCTTACATCCTATGTTGCCTAACTGTGAGACACTTAACAAGTTATAATTCAGTCCTTCAATATAGTATGCATTATCAAATGATATATTTTCAGTAAGCTTGATACTACCTTTCCCTTTGATCTAACATGGTGCATTGTTACCAAATCTAACACCATTTCCTTCATATTGAATAAAGGTAATGAACTTATTTTTGTCTCTAGTCATGTGATGAGAGCATCCATTGTCTATAATCCATCTATCATTCTTGTTCATGCAGGTTACTAGTGTAGTTGCTTCATCTTCATCTAATTCATCTTTCATAGCCACATACACTACTTCATCATCATTCTCGTCAGAGTCTTCTTCAACAATATAGCATCAACAATATAGCATCTTTTGCCTTTACCTTTGCAATCCTTGTTGTCCTCTTTCCTATTCTTGAAGTTGCCTCCATCCTTCTTTTCTTTTGTGTGCATTTGGCTGCAATGTGGCCAACTTCATTACAATTGAAACAAATGATTGGTAGCTTACCTTTGAATTTGCCTCTTCCTCTATGAAATCTTCTTGCTAGTAATGCCTCCAATTGGTCTACATCATCTTCATCAGTGTTGTTGTCACTAGATACATACTTTCTTTTTCCACTCTTTTTCTTTGTTTGCACCTCATCATTGTCTTTTATTATCATCTTGGCTTTGAATTTAGATTCAAAGTTCTCTAGCTTGTAGTTGTCAAAGTTGGATAGCTCAAAGGCAGTGAGTCTTCCAATTATTCCTTCAAATGTCAATGCATTGCCTGGTACACACCTTAGCTCTTGGATGGCTAATACTCTTATAGCATAGATAGGAAGTAAAGTTCTCAAGTATTTTCTACATACTATTTCTTCTACCAACTGTCCTCCTAGGCTTCTTATGGCATTGACTACTTCCTTCATTCTTGCACCATATTGAGCAGCATTCTCTCCTTCTTCCATTTTCATATCATCAAAATTTCCTATTAGGCTTTCTCTTTTGGCTTTCTTGACATTATCATCTCCTCCATAGATTCTTGATAATGTTTCCCACATCTGATGTGCAATACCACATTCTTTGATGTCATCATACTCGGTATAGCTTAGTGCTAAAGCTATATCCAACATCGCTTGATTGTGCTCCTTCTTCTTGCTCATGTCATCTGCAATGAGAGGTCCTGCAGGGTCTACATGATCAATTGTGATTGAGTCTTGTGCATAGTCACCTATTGCTCCGAGGTGTAGCTTTATCAGACTTTGCCATGCAACAAAGTTGTCTTTGTTTAGCTCGGGAACTTCTCTCTTGGACATCTTGATCTTTCTGTTGCTAGTACCTTGAAACAAATCAGCAGTGTGCTCTGATACCAATTGTTAGAATTCTTTAGAATAACTAAGAGGGGGGGTGAATTAGTTATTCAAGGTCCAATGATGTCCAATACAACTTTTTCTACAAATCCTTAATGGCACCTAACTGAAATTATCATGCATGCAATTGAACATTAAACAACCATGAAAAGTAAACATGCATAACACCATAACACTAAGGATTTGATAACCCAGAAACCCTCCAGGAATAAGAAGGTAAAATTGGAGTGGGGATGATAACCACAAAATAACTGCACAATTGATTTCAACCACTTCTGATGGTCTACCCTGTTAAAGGCTACAACACATTGTTAAAGGATTTAAGAACATTCAAGTTGGAATGTCACCCTGTTAAAGGATTTACATAGAGATGTTAGGCTCACCCAAGTCTATGGGATTTATAGTCACCTTCTCAAAAGAATCTTTCATCCCTCTCTAAGGATCTCCTATCCTCCTCCTAAGGATCTCTTATCCTTCTCTTAAGGATCTCTTTGTCCTTCTCCTAGCGATCTCTTTATCCTTTTCCTGAGGCTTATCCACCTAGTTGTTAAGCTAACCTAGCAATGTAGGGTTTCAATATCTAATACAATGGTAAGAAAGTATTAGAAGGGTTTTGACCCAATACAGATTGCAACTTCAACCTTGCAGATTTTAGATCGCTCTTTGGTCCTTTTCTTTGCTTGGCTTTCTTCCCTTGCAATGCTGACAGCTTGTTCACCCTTCAAGATTTGTCTCGTTGAGTTCTTCCACTCATTATGCCAAAGCACTCTATGGTCACTTGATCAACTTAGAGTCTTGATGCTCTATTCTTACTCCTCTTGGCTTCTTCGCATGACCACACTTATGACCAACTCCCTCTCATGCACGCTCATTTGATATCTGACCTGTAACTCCTTATAAAGAAGTTATGTTCTCAATTTCTCGCTCAGATCTTAATTTTCTCTTGAGAAAATGGCATTGTTTTCCCTCCAATTTGCTTCTTCTAGAAACTTCATGATAAATCCATTAGCATTTACCAAAAACATTTTACATAGTGTTCTATGCCACCAGCTCATCATTCTTATCTTCTATCTAGTTCACAAAATTCTAGATAACTACCATGTTGGCTCAGATCTGGAAAATTTTTGATTCTTCAAAATAATGCAACAACTCGGCATCATTGGTTTACTGATGCTTAGCATCTTCTGTGTTACTCGGCTTCTTAACGTTATTTACTGGCACTTGGCACCTGACACATTTTGGCTTGGCACCTATAGAAATTATGTGTCACTCGGCACCTGATCTTCACTCGACACCTGAAGACTACTCAGCACTTGAAGATCACTCGGCACACACTAAGTTGAACTTGCTCAGCTTCAACTAAGAATCTGTTCGGCACTAACTAGAACTTAGTTAATCCTTACATCTTTGATATGTCTTAGTGTGTCCATCCTCTGTGTCTTAGAGTATATCATCAATACACTATTTCATCAATGGCTTAGTTGATCCTTATACTTCATTACAACATCATAACTTCAACCTTTCTCTAGGTACTCTAGTTACATCTTATTGATTGCCACCTCCTTGTCAATCAACCAATTGATAGTATTTAGATCACTAAAGCAATTTTCATTCCTACAAGTAGCAAGTTTGACATCAATGACAAAACAATGATTGAAAACATTCTTTACCAGTTCCATTATTCTTTTCATTCATGATCTTTTCAATCATTTCCAATAGTTAAAATTTCATATCTACATTCTCAGATCTGAAACCTAGTTGACTTTTCTTCTCATCTCCCATCATACTTATCTTCAAGTTTGTAATTCCAAGCTTATGTTTTTGAATCTCATTCTCTTTCTTAAGCCTTGAAGCTGATTCACAATCCTTGATCTGATCATGTGACTCATTTTTTCACTCCAGTGCTTTTAAAATACTCTTTCAATTTTAGTATGAAATCTTGTGCATCTTAAAGCTTGATCTTTAGTTTATTTATTTCATCAGTAACTATATCAAGTTCCTCAAGAGCTTCTTCAAGATTCTTCTATAATTGTTCCAAATCCATAATAATCTTACTCAAGCTGCTAGGACTTCCCTAAATAATTATGCTCTGATACCAATTTTTAGAAATAGGGAATACTGAGGGGATGTAGTGCCTGCCCCTAGTTTGCATTTTGTTATCCTTATCAAATTCTTTTAGGCCAGTTTTATGCTTGATTATTTAGTAGCATTACTTTCAGATTTTTAGATATTGTTTCAGATTTAGTTGATTATACGATGACATTACTTGATACTTTATATTTCTGATGTGCATGATGAGTATTACAGTGTTTGCAGTTATTTATGATGGTTAGTTAGATGGATTATCATATGTGTTTTCTTATGGATACTTACCCCATACTTGCATGTGTATGGTGTGCATGTTTGTTTTCTTTATGTATGGCATTTCTAATGTGGTTAAGGAAGGGAGTCATAGTCACCTGCTAGTCAGGATCTACACGATGCACCACTTCCTACCTTTGCCTGTTTAGCTTAGAATATTGTGTCTGTACATGCGTGGATTTTATGCAGGTTACAGGTACTAGATATCGACTTCCCTAAATTACTAGGATGAGCGTACCTTATCACATTATCTCAATGGTAAGAGAGGGGAGATAAATTCTTAAGCCCAAATCCTAAACCTCTGAGTTATTTTTCCTAATTGACAATTAGGACAAGTATCTAAGTCGAGTACCCTTTGAATGCATCAGATGACGTTAATTTGTGATTTTAACCCTTTAGTTTGATTTTGTATGTGTTGTCCTATGATGGGTTTTCATTTTATTTTTATGTGTATTTGGTGAATTTTCTATTAATTAAGTCTAATTAAAAGATTAAATTAATGATTTAAGTTAATGAAAAATTATTATGGTATTTTAATAATTAATTACATTTAATTAATTGGAAAATTAATTAAAATTGAAGATAAAATTGATAAGGATAAATGTAGAACGTGATAATATTTAGTTAATTTAATAATAATATATTTAGAGTTCATTTTTAAATAAATGCTAAATATTATTATTATTTAAGTTAATAAATATTTTATCAATTAAGTTCGAAAAAAAATTAAAAGTGAAAAGATATTAATTATTGAAAAGTTTTAAGTTCGCATGATTTATGCATGAGATTAAAATATGAGTAATTTATTAAAAGATAAAACAAGTGAATTTAAAAAGATATTTTAATTGCATAATGTGTGCGTGAGTTTAAAAGTTAATTAATTAATTAAAGAGGAGCCAAGTGGATAATTAAATAAAGTAATTTAATAATTCAATTTGACGTGCATGGAAAAGATAAAAGAAAGATTAATAAAAGTTAATATTGACTTAACGGTTGTGAGCAAGGAGTTCTCCCAAGTGAACGCACAATTAGTGCCCCAATTTAAGGAGAGAACTCTTTATCACCAATAGAAGGTTCATTTTCGAGGGAGACAAATTTGGACACGAATTTTGGGGAGCAAATTTGGAAGTGGATTTTGGAAAGGAATTTTTGGGGAAAGTTTTAGAGGGAAGTTTTTGGGTGGAAGCAAATTCTGCCACAACCTTCGGGTGGTTGCGTATTAGCATCAGGTTCAAGTAGGGTCTTGTGTTTTGATCATTGATTAATTACGCAATTTTCCTTTCCTGCCTTCTTCGTATTGTAGATCTGAATTTCTCTGTGGTGAACTTGTGAATATTTCAATATTGTAGGTTATTGAATGTATGTTAATATCCCTATGTGTTTGTGGAGATTCAAAATATAGTAAAGGAAAAACCTCGTTCTGTAGTATTTGGAGAATAAAAATTTAGCCAGGAAGGGTTGAAAGTCAAAGATAAAATTAACCAAGGAATGTTTTGGAATTTAAAAGAAAATTTAAAAGAAAAATCAATTGGTTAATGATATTTTCTCTATCATATTATATTTGTAAATATTTATTAAAAATTAATTAATTTAAATAATTTAAAAATTATTTGTTTATATAAATATAAATAATAATGGGAATTTAAAATAAAGTAGAGATTTAATCAAATGGGGTTTGGATTGTTTAATTACTAAACAAATATCTTTCTTAAAAATAATACACATATATATTTGTTATAAGTTAGAAATTATTTGTTTATATAAATATTAATAATAATGGGAATTTAAAATAAAGTAGAGATTTAATTAAATGGGGTTTGGATTGTTTAATTACTAAACAAATATCTTTCTTAAAAATAATACACATATATATTTGTTATAAGTTAGGGGAAACGTTCTTTTAAAAGTCTTTAATTA
The DNA here is from genome assembly GCA_028749045.1 of Cupressus sempervirens. Taxonomy (NCBI): domain Eukaryota; kingdom Viridiplantae; phylum Streptophyta; class Pinopsida; order Cupressales; family Cupressaceae; genus Cupressus; species Cupressus sempervirens. Next base: position 371,917,617 of record CM053791.1, on the reverse strand, counting down.
AAAATATATATATATATTATATTTGGGGTGGGTGGGGTTTATACCCACCGCATCCCCCACATTTTTCATCCCTGGCAGCGGTGTTTTGACGCAAGCCTGTGTGATTGCAAAGTACCTGCATGATTGCAGGGTACCTACGATTAGAGGGCCACGTGTTAATAAGGCCTACAGCAATTCAGTAATCACTTTTAAAATTTTCCTTTTTCTTTTTCTTTTTTATCATAAAGTTTTGATGTTAATAAGTTTTAACATTAGTTTATAATTAATAATATATTTTTTATTAAGTATTAATATATGTTATTTAGTAAATAAAAAAATGTTATTTAACATGTATTAATCAGTTGTAATCTATTAAATGTTAATGTGTTATAATTAATAATAATTCAAATTATGGTTTAAATTATTATCATAAATTAGAAGTGATATGAACATTTTATATATATATATATATATATATATATATATATATATACATTAATTAATTTAATTAAATATAATTTAATTAGAATTAATTATTAATGAAAGATGTTCAAATAAGTATTAAATTTATTTAATACTAATTTTTAATAAAGTTATAGATTATTTCCTAAAGATCAGTGAGTCTTATTTTATCAATATTTATCCTTTGACTATTTCCAAGAAATCAATTTAACTTAAATAGGAGACGTCTCTTAGAACTAAGGGAGTTTTAATTAGTTATTAGTAACATTGATTTTAGTAAAATGATTTTTTTTATTAAAAGTCAATGGGACTTAGTTTAATGATTTAAATGAGTAAATAATTATATTCTGATTATTTTAGAAAATTGTTTTAAATAATGGGGGATAATTCTATGTTTTATGCGAAGAGATAAATGGGTTGACTTGGAGATTAAATAGAGAATCTTAGTTACTTTAAACATATGTTCAACTAGAAACTGGAACCTTACATTTAATTCAACCACATGCTTTCAAATCAAACCAAACTATTAGACTATTATGTTTTCCATGTATTATCTATGCTTTAGGGGTTGATTATATGTTGACCAGTTTAGGTTGTTACTAGAGGCTCGGGGGTTGTGTAATTGTGATAATAAGATGTTTTGGTCTCAAAAAAATTTTAAACCCAACCATGGTAATGCGATGGCATGCTCTATGATATGTGTGTATTATTGATTGTCATTGCTTTCCAGTTTCCTTGTGTGAAGTTGAGGTGTTTGTTTATGAGATACTTAACCATTTTTGAGTCATCGATCAGTTATATTTGCTTTGTTTTCCAGTCACTTTGAGAGGACTAAGATGTTTTGAATGATTTGTTCTTGATGATGTCATGTTGTGACATGTTTGACTTGACCATTTTGGAGTCTTCAATTAGTATTATTTTGGGATACTTTCTGGTTGCTCGTTGAGAACCGATGGATATTGTGATTTATTTTGGGATACTTTCTAATTGCTCATGAGAACCGATGGATCTTGCAATTTATCTTTGATGCTTTTAAGTTGCTCATTGAGAACTATTGTGATTATTATGATTATCTTTTGGTGCTTTCTAGTTGCTCCTGGAGAATTGATGTGAATATTGTGGATTATGTTTTGATGCTTATCAGTGGCTTGTATAGGGCTGAGGTAATTTTTATATGATTATAGATTTGTGATTTATGAGCCTAGGGTAGGTAATCTATATGTAGTGTCGGGAAGTGGCTTGCAATGGGGGACAGGGCCCTAAGTAGCTACTAGGGAAACTCATTGTAAGTTGTTTTAATAAGTGAAAAACATTACACTAAATGGAGATTAAAATGAACCTAATAAGATAATTGTATGTTCTCACCCATGCCTTGAGTGCTAGTACAGACTAGGATGGGAGTAGAGAGAACGCTTGGTTACGACCTTGCATTCTGTAGTATGCCTCATTAGTACAAGAGGATACCAGTGGCCACATAGGGATCACTAGGGATCCTAGAGTCCTAAGCTAACTACTAGGATAACTCCTACATGATTCATGCGATGACACTTTCCCACTTACATAGTAGGTTTCCTACGTGTCTTGTGTGCCTCTAGGTCTAGATATTGATCTATGTTGGAACCTTTGAGTTAGTATACCTTTAGGATTTCCTAGACTTAGAGTGTACTTGTGTTATGTGATTTGATATCATGTTTAGAACTTGAGACTATCTCCTTAGCACGGTGGGAGTGGGCCATTTAGGTTCTACGTGGTCAGGTGGTAGTTCTTTATCACTCATACCATTGAGATCCATCCATAGTCATCATGGCTAGAGCTTCTTGGGATGCTATTTATCATGTTTAAGTGATGTTATTTACTGATGCATTTCTTTATATTGATGATTAGCATGTTAGATTTCTTTATGCATATGTTGTAGCATGTTTTAGTAGTGACGTCCCTATTACTATAGTACCAACAATCTATTCAGTGGCTTGGGATGTTACACACAGGGGATGGCTAGGACCCATGATGGTCTTATGATGTTATTGATGGTTGGGAGGAACCACATACTTAGTTAGCCATGTTTTATGATGGATAGTTGTATTTCATGTTGGATGTTTATGTCTTTTATGATGGATGGATGTATCATGTATGGTAGATGGTTTCATTTATTTTTATTATACTTTATATCATGGATTCGAGGAGGAGGATGTATTTCTATTTTTACATACGTATATTCTTTTAGCCTTTCATACCCTGTGACATGCATAGTGGATGATTGAGCATTCTGAATTAATTTTCCAAGAGGAATTTGGAAAAAATGTATATTATGGACATTGGACTTTCTGATTATTCTTTCATGTGGATGTGTTAGTTGTTAGACTTAGTATTAAATTAAATTTAAATGTAATTCAATGTCATGGGATCCTTAAGGAATGTAACCTATTTATGTATGCTTTAGTTGATTGTGTGTTATTGCTTTCGCTACTATGTGTTTGATGTGTATGTTATCTTTCTTGTTTAAAAAAAATGTTTGGCAAACTTAGTAAAACTTTAGGTCATTTCTTTTGGTTCCCTTGGTAGGGTATTACAAGGGAGGGGGGGTGAATTAGTGTTCCCTAAACATTTTCCCAACTATGGATATTATTTACAATCTTTAAATTGTAGAGATAATCAAACTAAAAAGTAAACATAAGCATAATACAATGAAACTCATAACACCATTATATGTTAACTAGGGAAATCCTAGCTAAGGGAAAACCCCAGTGGGGATGGTACCCACAAAATGATCCACTAATCAAAAGTATCTTGTAAAATATATTGGCCCTATTAAAAGTCTATTACATCTGTATAGTGTATCTATCCTTGTTAGAAGCCTCAACCCTATTAGGAGTTGTTATTACAATACAAAAGGAAAGATGAGCCCATTGTTCAAACCTGCATATATAACTATACAAAGCTATCAATAGAGATAGATACAAAAAAACTTTTACTAGGTTGTTATCTTCTATATATGATCAATCTTTATAGTTCCTCTTCAAAATTGTATACACAACTGCTTTTCTCTTCTATAAAATCAAATTTTCATCTTCACCCATCATATAGAGTGCCAAATAAACATTATATCATTACAATACATGTCATACTTTGCTAAGAAAAATTCCTTGCCTTTATACCAAAACTCTTCATAAGTTGGCCTTGTGCTACCTTTCAAGCTACCAATTCTTCAAATAAATTTTTTCCATGTGTGGGTTAACATCTAAGATGTCATCCCAACCTTCTTGAGAAATTATTTTAGTAAACCAACATAATCCCTTAACCAAAAAATTATTATACTATCATTTACTTTGTTCTTCCCTGTTATCCTATTACTGATAAAAGTATCATAAACTGACACAAAACTTTATATTACTTTTAGTAGTCTTGTGCACATGTCATACATTATTTTTACTACCTTATTTCACATTTTCAAGTCTTCATGTGCTTCCATTGAAGCTCCCCAAAAAAAATTATCTTCTTGTTCACAATTTCCCTTCACCTTCCTTAGATACTGTTGCACTTCATATTAGCTTCTACCATCTTAAAGTATAATATATGTTTCCATAAATGACAACCCTAAAACCTAACATTAGCAAAATTGACAACAAAATTTGTAGGTTGTTAGAGGCAACATTGGATACAAGAAATCAAAGGATTGGGATACAACTTTGAGTGCTTGAATAAGGAAGCCTAGTTTTATCTTCCAAAAAGGTGAACCTTTTGTTTGTTATTGGGATGGTTGTAAGTTAGATGATGGTGGTTAGGGCAAGGTATCGGTAAAGGAGAAAATGAGTCAATTATAGTGGTGGTTATTCATTTCTTGGTAGTTTGGATCTTCTTATAGATCTTTTTCTTGTAATATTTGCTAAGGTCCTCAAGATGGAAACGCTCATTAAAATAAGAGGACCCAATTCACAAATAGTTTTTTGCGGTTTGATCTCGAGGGAAAGTCTAAAAGAAGTCATTCTCTCCTTACACATCTTAGTGATTAGAGTTATCTATAGAATTCTTAGATAGGAATCCATTCTCTTTTATGATAGGTATTATGTTAATAAGGAAATCGCCTCAATCTTCTTAGCTATGGATAATATGGTGGAAATGGACAAGTTCAATATTAATACTTTGTGTAGACATTTTTTTAAGTGGTATTATTTGGTTGATGTAGAGAAATTCATCTCTAACATTACCAATGATATCACTATTCATAGGCCCTATTACTATGATACTTTCTTGAAAGGTGGATAATTTCTGCTATTATATCCCATCCTCTCTTCATTTAATCCCCATAGGCTTCTAGATCGGCTTCTAGTTGTTAAGAGGATTCTAGAGTTTTTTATGTTCTTCTTTCATGTCAATTTCCCCCCTTCAGTTGATTGGATATACTTGTGTATGTAAGCAAACAAAGTGGGAGCCTAGGAGAATAAAAGAACAATCAGTCTAGAACTTTTGGAAACACTTTGGAGTGAACTTGATGATCACATGGATTTTAAAAGGGCACTCTCCTCGCAACACATTCCTTTAGATTGACTAGGATTTATCAGTATGGAATATTAATACTTCTAGTGGCCGAACATAATTGCTTTGTAAACATCTCTTTTATCAACTTTTTTGCACCTTTTTCCTCTTTGTCTCCTCTCATTTTATATCTCTTGATTTTATTGGTAGCAAGCTTTAGTTGTTTACTTTGAGGAATGGAAATGGGTCTCTACATAACAATAGTGTTTCTCTCTTAAAAACAATATTCTCATGAGTCCTTTTTAACAATAAAATGGTAAACTAGTACCCTTGATCCAAGGGTTTAGATACAATATGTCCAAGCTCCTATATGGATTAAAATAAGAAAAAATAAAATACACAAAAAGTGATGATTTGGATTGAAGAAACCTCTACAAATCTTTAACCCTAAATCCATGTATTCATTACTCTCCACCATAAGGTTTGTATATTTTTTAATTAATATAAATTATAGAAAATTAGATTTTATTTATCATAAATACAACACAATTTGAGTGTTAATTGTTTTCCCTAATATTGAGCAATTATGAAGAAATGCTAATTTTCATATATAATGACAGCAATAGGAGAAGCAGAGGGAACTAGTGTTGGTCCAAGCTAGGGTGTTGGACCAAAATATGGTAGCTTAAATGATAGAGCACATTATTTTCCCCCTAGAAAATGTAGGGGAAGGGACCAAATCTAAATGGGATGACTGTCACAAACTCTAACCATTTCAAAATGTTATTTGTCTCAAAGTTTGTGGACCACAACAATGATAAAACTAGAGACAACACTATAACAAAGGGGCCTAAATAGAGATTGGTCAAACTTCTAGACTTGAAAATATAAAATAGTCTATTCAAGGAGAGATTTATGATAAGTGGTCTTCCCTCTTTGGTATTAAACCAAATGGTAAATTTATTTTTCTAGATATTAACAAGGTTTTAGAACCCTCAAAAGGGGTTTATGCTATTTCTATTTTGGATTACATCATTGATCATTCAGTTTTGGAAATGGTTTTAACCCTTGTGGAAAAATGTTTTGGATCTCAACTAAATATAGATGTGATCAAAAAATTTCCCAAAAGGAAATGGTATCTAAAGGGTCAAGTGGAAGTTGTAACGATGGAAAAAGGTTTCTTTTACTTTGAATTTTCAAATGAAAAGGATCTTTTAAATGTGCTATGTGAAGGATCCTAGATGATGGAAAAAGTGGCTCTATCCCAAAAAAAATGGTCAGTAAATATGGATTTGAATGAATCATTTTTTTCTTCTATTCCAGTTTGGGCCAGTCTTCCCAGCCTTCCTCTGGAATATTGGAATGAGGACATTCTCAAGGGTTTGGCTAGTTCTTTTAGAAAATATTTTTCTATAGATCCAATGAAAACAGCTAGAACTAAGTTATTTTTTGCAAGAATCGGTGTTAACATTGAACAAGACTTTGACCTACCTCAAACAATTTATCTTAATTCTAAAATAGAGAAATGCCCCCAAGCCATGGAATATGAATCTCTTTTATTTTCTTTCTTTTTATATAAGAAGGAAAAGTATCGGGCAAAGCAATGTGTCCTAAAACTTATTAAAGAAAATAATAATAATAATTGATCAAGTGAAGGAATAGAAAAATATTTGGAAAGAATAAAGTCAAATAAAAGGAAACTATATCCCTCAAGATGAGAATCTAGAGAGAATCAAAACCAAGGAAGACTTGCAACAAAATGACAGATCAAATCTAGAAGAATAGAGAACTCTTTATTATGAGGATACAGATCTAAATAACTATGCCAGAAATGGGGAAGATGTTGTTATTGAAGAAGGGGAATAACATATCCTAATGAGAAGAAGGAAATAGAAAATAATATGGGGGAAGAGAATCTTCAAATAAAAACCATCAACCCTATGCAAGAGAAGGCTTCTAGTTAAGATCTCTATTAGTATGAGTTAAATGATCTTTTGTTTAGAGAACATCTAACAATATAGATTCTCACTTTATGGTTTGGTTGGAAGAATACCTAAACCAAAAAGAATAGAAGAAGAAGAATGGATACTAGTCAAAAATAATAAGAATGGAGGATCAAAGATAAATGAAAGAAAGAGAGAACCAATGGAATCCCATCTTTCATAGGAACGTATCATCACAAGATAGATAAAAGAAGATGTGGGATCTTAAAAAGAGGATAAGGCATATTCTTAGCAAGAAAAAAAAGGTAATTAGAAAGAAAACAAAATATTGTAGATGGGAAACAATTGACCATCCAAGAGGCTTGTTTTAACAATAAAAGATAAAGATTATATCTTGGAATATAAGAGGATTAAACATATCTCACAAACTAGATGTACTAAGAAACTTCATGCAGAACCATAAACCAGATATAATGATAACTCAAGAAACCAAAATGCCAAAAGAGAAATTTGAAACAATTAAAATTTTAAAAAACTATGGATTCAAGGGTTGTTATTCTAAAGGAGCTTTTTAAGGAGCTTCTAGAGAGATTACCATTTTTTGGAACCTTAATAATATAGAAGGTAAGCCTATTTTTTCTAATAACAATATTTTATCTATTAGGTTCTCCAATATTAGGGATAAATTTGAATGAGTTGCTACTAACATATATGTCCCTAACTCCAAGAATGGTAGATAAATCTTTTGGAGAAAAATTAAGAATGTGAGGTTTTTATTTCCCAATACAAGTTGGTTGGTTGTGGGGGACTTCAATACCCCTTTAAAATACTCAGTAAAATTTGAAGGAGCTTCTTTTGATATAGAAAGTGGAGTGGATCTTAATAATTTGTTGAATAACCAAGCTCTTCTCAATGTGGACCTCCAAGGTCACCAATTTACTTAGTCTAGTAAGAGAGTTGGATTGGACCAAATCCAAGTTAGATTGGATAGATCTCTTATATATTTGGATTAGATAGACTCTTATTCTTTAAAATATCTTTTCCTTGCATTATATCAAATCATTCTCCCCTTTCTTTTAATGATTATCTTTTGAATTGAAAAATGAATCACTCTTTCTACTTTGAAAGATTGTTTTTGGCTCATCTTGAGTTGAAGTCTAAAATTGAAGAATGGTGGGATATTCAAGTGGATGGATCAACAATGGACAAGGTCACCAAAAAGCTTTTTAATGTCAAAACAAAGATTAAGAAATGGAATAAAGAGGTTTTTGAGTATATCTTCAAAGAGAAGGCAAACATTATTGTTACTTGTTGAAAGATGTTCAAGATCAAATCAAATCTAATAGTTTTTCGAAGTAGCTCATGAAATTAGAAAGTGAAATTTTGGTGGACTATCATGATATAATAATGAAAGAGGATGTTTTTTGGAGGAAAAGATCATGAGCTCTATGTTTGGAATTAGGGCACAAAATTTTTGAATTCTTCCACATGAAAACCCTAAAACGTAAGGGATCTATCGGGATTAAACTTCTAAATATGGTGATAGATAAAATGGTTAAAGACCAAGATATCAAAAGATAGATAGTGGGTTACTTTTCCAATCTTCTTAAGGAGGAATTGAACCTTAATGAGAATTTTCAAGAATATTTGTTGCCTTCAATTTCAAAAGGGATCACAAAAATAAATAACAAAATATTGAGTGTGATCCCCTACCTTAAAGAGATCAAAGATTCCACTTTTTTTTTAATGGGGAAAAATCCCCTAGTCCTAATGGATTTTTTTTTTTTTTCCTTTCAAGAGTTGTGGCACATACTATCAACTGATGTAACTAATATTTTGAAAAAAAAATTTGGATCTCAATCCCTCATAAAAGAGATTAATTCTACTTTTATTGCTTTAATTTATAAGGATCTAGGAGTAGATTCAGTGGAAGGCTTCTAGTTATTAGCCTTTACAATTCCCTATGCATAATTATATCAAAGGTTCTCACCTCTAGATTATGGTCTATTCTTACAAGAATTATATATGAACATCAAAATGGATTTATCCCTAGCAAGAAAATACTTGATTGAATTATTAAAGTTCATGAAAATATTCACTCTTTTGAAGTGTCAAGAAAAGAAGGATTCGTAATGAAACTTGACCTATCTACAACATATGACATAGTGGATTGGGAATTTTTATGCAAAGCTGTAAAAACTTTTGGGTTTAACTACAGAATTATAATTCTCATTAGACAACTAGTTTCTACATCTACTGCTAAAATTTTGGTGAATGGTGCTTCTTCCAACTTCTTCAAACTTACCAAAGGTCTCAAATAGGGGGATCCTATTTCTCATACTTTGTTTTCTATTATGGTTGAATCTTTAGGAAGACTAATAGTCCAATTTGTTAAGGAAGGAAAAATTAAGGGGCTTCAACCTTCTTTTGGACCTAAAACCTATTACTATGAGAAATTTTTTAGATGATATTGTGTTGATGGGATGCTCAACTATCTAAGAAGATTTTTTTTAAAGGAAGCTCTTACTGATTACACTGAAGCTACTACTCAGTTAATTAACTAGACTAAAACCTCAATTATTTTCATTAATACTCCTAATCAAAGGAAAGTTAGTACTAGAATGATTTCGAATAACTGAGAGGGATAGAGGGTGAATTGGTTATCCTCAGGTCCAGATGAACCAATTGAACTTTTTAACTCTTCAAACAGCTTAACATAATCATTAATCCACTCGATCTCTATAGAAATGTATCATTAAATAACATAAACTTGTATTCTACTGTCCCAATAATAACTAATTGCAAAATGTAAAACATTAAATAATAAAATAACTCAAATACATTCACACAAGTAAGATACCAAGTTTTAACATGGAAACCAAATTTGGGAAAAACCACTACTAACATGTCACCAATTTTAACTCTTCTAAAGTGAGCTCTTTTAGGAGCCAACCCTATCAAAGGTTACAATGTATTAGGTGTGACACTATTAAAGGATTTAATCACCCTATTAGGAGTGGTCTTGTTATATGACTTAAGAACATTCCATTAGAATGTTGCCTTGACTAAATAATTTACAGATGATTGTTAGGTCAACTGTGATTAAAGGATTTCAATGGATATAATGGTTAGAAATTAATAATAGGTTGATGATCTTTTTGTATCTCATCTACTAACTTATTGAATAGACTCCATTCATGTCTCCATCACTGTCTCTAATCTACTCAAACAATCCTTCAAGCAATCACTCTTCACCTCAGCTCTTCTCCTTCTTCATAGCCTTCTACTCAAGTTTGCCAGTCAAAAAAATTAATAACTACTCTTAGGTTATTCCTTATGCCTCCTTAAATAGGTAACTTTGATCTTTTTCTACTTAGAGACCATCATTGATCTTAGGTTTAGGTTAGATTCATCAAATCCTTCCATCATTTCATTTCCTCATTTTCCTTCTAGAAATTTCTCAAATTTTCTCTTTGAATCCATGCTTAGAAACTCTCAAACATAGTTTCTATTTCATTAAATAATCCATCTAATCAACTCTTATCTTTAACATGCTTTACATAATTCAAGATTCCAACTATGTCGGCCAAGAATCTCAATTCCTTCACAAAATAATAAATGTTAAAACTCATCCAAAACTTTGTTCCTCGACCTCAATCATCACTAGATAACTTGGTTAATACTAACTTTCTTGCTCTACTTACATTGACTTCACTCGGTCCAACTTATGTGATACTATGTCATTACAAGTGCTCGGTTGATGATACATTTGCTTGGCTTCTACTATTCACTCAGTCATCTTACTTATGACTAATTTAATATCTTGTGCTACTCTCTTCATAGCTCTAGGTAGGTCCTAAAGTGTGACCTTTTGCCTCAATTTGTAAGATATTATGATCATAAGATTTGATACAAAGCTCCACCTTAGCTTAAGTAGCCTTAATTAGGGGAATCACCTCCAATTTACCTCTTCAATATTCATCAATATTATTATGTAAAGCTTTTTTGAATATATCATCTATATGTTCCTTTGTATTCACATACTCTAGAACCTCACTTATTTTCCTTGCATCAACTCTCTCAAGTAATGATACTTGATAGCAATATGCTTGGTCTTAGTGTGCATCAAATGATTTTTAGATATGCTTATAGCATTTGTGTTATCATAGAATATGACAACAAGTTTAGTGATCTCTTCTTCATTCATTTCAATAATTTCTTGATCCACACTATGTTAGAATAATTAAATTTTTCTACTACATATTAAACTTTTTTTGTAGATTGTGAGACTTTTTTGTAGATTGTGAGATGCAATTTTGCTTCTTTCCCATCCATGAAACTAGTCTCTTTACTAGAAAGAAATTTCCACCACATTTACTCTTTCTGTCATCAACATTTCCATCCTAATCTACATCAGTGTAGACTTTTAATTCAAACTTTTGATTCTTCTTGTAATACAATCCATAATCCTCTAGTCCTTTTAGATATCATAGTATTCTTTTTACAGAAATAATGTGATTCTCTTTAGGATTTATAGAAAATATAGCAACTATCCAAATTACTAGTGCAATATTTGGTCTATTATGAACAACATATTGTAACTTTCCAATCATTGATCTATACAAGGTTTGATTCACTGTAATGAACCTTCTTGGGGTCCATTGTTTATTTACGAACTTTTGTTATTTGTCTCCCTTTTTATCATAATTCCTAGAACTATCATTTACATTATAAGCTTTTGTCTCATAGTCACTGTCATTTGCGACTTTTGTGTTGTAGCTCCTATGATTTTTGTCACTAACTGCAGGCACACAAATCTCCTTTTGACCAGCTAAAGTTGACTCAGCTGTGGCTAAAGCTTATGGAGTATGAAGATCAGCAACACCCAAAGCCAGATCCATCTCAATGTAGTGTTCTTCCCATTTCTATATTTTTATCCTTCTCCAGTATAGTCAGAATATATAGGTTTTGAGGGAAAGGTCATGACCTTTCTCTGGGTCACTTGGTATTGGTTATCATTAATAAATGCTAATATGTTATTCTTTGAAATAATATATAGTATGTTAATATTTTATTATATAATAGGTCATTAATATTATATTTCAAAATTCTCATTTATCATTTGATAAATATTCATTGTAAATTTTGAACAAAGTCATTATTTTATTGAATATTCATATATCTTTTTAATTTGGGCTCATTACATTCACATCAATAGAATCATCATTCTTTGAAATTTTATGTCCAGTAGCCATGGGTACTCCAATGTATCTTGAGTCTTCCATACCAAAAAAAATTAGTATCTTCTCAATATATTTTGATTGAGTAATGTAGATACCTTTCTTCATTTGATAGACTTGCAAGACAACAAAAAAATGTGTCTCTCCAAACATAGACATCTTAAATTCTTGCCTTGTTTGATTTGCAAATGACTTACACAATGTAGCCTTTCCTCAAAATACGATATCATCCATAAATATCTCAGCTTTATAATATCATTTTTTCAAATTTAGTCTTTAAGTATAGATTTTCATTTTTACTTGTCCTTGCAAAACCAATATTCACCAATTATGTGTGCAACCTATCATACCATACCCTAGGAGCTTGTTTCAATCCATACAAAGCTTTATGCAACTTAAATACCATTTCACTCTTTTTTGGGTCAACAAATCCTTCAAGTTGTTCGATATAGACTTCCTCTTCTAGAATTCCATTCAGAAATGCAGACTTGAAATCTATTTAGTACACTTTAAATAATTTGTTAAAAGAATATGCAAGTAGAGTTCTCACTCAATCTAATATTACAACAAAGGAAAATTTCTCCCCATAGTTGTTAAGCAGTCATTTTGCACGATGCCAATGACAGAAATTATCATGAATTTCTCACTTGAAAAGATGATTAAAGTAACTAACTCCAAGGTTTCAGATGGTTGTTTTTCAGCTTGTTGGGTATCTCAATGGAAGATAAATGTGAGTGTTCACAAGGAGGTCTTTGCTGGTATCTTTTGACAATTCTACACAATTCAAATGTAACTACAATCCAATGTATGTTTTTGTATTTTTTGATTTTATGATGTATGCAAGTTTCTATGAATGCAACTATATGAATTCCTATTCTAACCACATTTTAAAAGTAAATGATAGAGATAGGGTAATAAGAGATTAAAAAAAATTGTTGAAAATAAAATTCCTAAAGGACATAAGTCAAAGCAACAACGTGCCTATGAATTAAATCTTCAAAAGTATCGGTAGGAAACTAGTGAAAGTGGGAGCAATGCATCCTCAGATCCACTAGAGCAATCTTCCAAGGAAACTAATTAATTCCAAAATATTTTTCATGATTAATAAAATCATGCAACCATAGAGAGTGCATGCACATAAGATAAATCACTATGTAATAACATAAGGGTGATCATTTCTCCAATTCATCACAATAGAGGAATTAGTTAGCAGAAGAGAAATACTTGAACTAAAATATTGCACAATCATTCATCAACAAAACCATTGGGTCCATCACAATTTATGAACATAAAATTCACAAAACAAATGCACATTCTAGTAAAACAAGCTATACCCAAAATGAGGGCACTAATAGCATACTTTATTTCATCAAAATGTTGGGGGTAATACATATTACAATGATGTATTTATAATAAATCCCACATGCATTTTTGGATGTAGAGATTTTTCCTTGCAAAAAGGATACTAAAATCACTAATGTTATGAAAACTATGCTAAAAAAAATCCTAACTAGGTGCTAAGTAGGCCTACACACTATATTTTATTCCTTTATTGGTGCATGGATCTTTACATGACTTTGAAACTTTTTAAAAAGAAGAAGATGGGAGAAGAGAAGATTGGGAGTCATTGGAACTTCCAAAAATGTAGACTTTGGCTCTTTTGGGCATTACTACCAGTTAAATTCTTTCCAATATGCATTTTTGAAGCATGAAAACTACTCAAAACTGAAACTAGAAGTTAAGTATTGGTACCATCACTGGTCTCCTAGAATTCTCATACATGTGCACCTACAAATTTTCACACCTGTAGACCCTTGTGTCCAAATGAAACCTCTCCAATAAAATCTCAAAATGTGGACCTGTAAACCTATGCACCTACGTACCTTGAATGGTGACAGGGTCAAAATTGACATGCTCTTCTTATTTCCACAAAACTTAACTTCCAGCATCTGGGTCTTGTTGGTTTTCAACCAAAGTGATGTCTGGATGGGCTTCCTTGAATTTATCTATAAGTTTTACCACTTCTAAAGGTTTAGGGAGACTAAGAGCTTGATAATGGCTTCTCACTTATTTGGGAAAATCCCTTACCTCTTACATTATAGCTACAAAATCATCCAATTTAGAGGCTAGCTCCTTGAGCACCTCTTCAGTCTTGAAGATTCTTCTGACATCATCTTATTAGATTACTTCTTTGAAGGAGGCTTTGAATTTTTGGACTAATATTTTTTTGTTCTTAGTTGATCTCTAGAGTCATAGCTAAAAATCTATAGGCTTGTTTCATTATAATAATTACCTACCTCAAAAATCTAAGTCTGACCTCTAGCTTGCATCTCCTAGATGTCTTCATACAAAACTAGCATGACTCTATTCCCAGCTTGTATCATTTCGACCCAATCATCAATCCTATCCAACTCCTCTCTTGAACATATAGCTAGTAACATTTGTTACTTTTGGCCCTTTATTATTTTAAACACTTTGAAATCATTTGTCCTAGAGGATGCTTCATTTGTAAGCCCAAAATATTGGTTTACTACCTTTTCTAGGTTATCTATATTCTTTCATCTACTATGAAAAATATGCATATTTGTCTCTTTAATCTCTATGCCTATGTCTTCAAAACTATGATGCCATCTCTTTCATGCATCCAAAAATGAATCACTAGGTTTTGTGGCTAGAGCTCATTTCTCAAGGGCAGTCGATAATGTTATCTCTAGTTTCTCAGGGTCAATGGGACTCATTATTTCTCTAACAAAACCCTTCAAAACTTCATTTTTATTTCTAAAAATTTATATTTCCTTCTTTCCAACATCTTACTATTTGAACACTTATTTTATGCCTAAATTAATTAAGGCTTTGGTCATGTCCTTTGTTGGCTTTCCTAGAATGACTTCTTGCATTTTGAAGTCTTGCACTATGACAATCTCTGGATCAGCATGTGGAGGAGGAATGGTAATATCAGCCACCATATCCTCTTGTCTATTCATTCATATGTAAGCCTTATGATGGGGATCATCCATGGGCAATGATGTGGTAGTAGTGGTCTATGTAAGGATGGTCATTCCTTCCACCTCTATCTGAACATATCTTCTTCGACGGGCCTACATTGCTCTAGATATCTATATTTGTGGTGTTCTTTCCAAAGAGACATCTTGGATTGGTGACACAAGAGTCCTAATTTCCAAGTCTCTCCCCATGCTCGAGCTAGTAACTTCCCTTTCCATGGTTGTCATCTCTATAATGGGAGTAATAGTTACCATCATCGTCATTGAGGTTGAAGAGGAGGCTTGGGTGGGTTCAGATGCTAGTGCTTCAACTTGTGCTTCCTCCTATTCCCCCTCTACCACATGCTCTTCTCCTTGCTCTAGATCCATATTTTCTTCTTCTACAAGAGGAGGGGGAATGGATTTTTCTTCTTCTTTCACTAAAGGAGGAGGTATGCTAAGAGGTGCTTCCAGTAGTAGTGGGATACTTTGATCTTCATCTTTTGTAGATTCACTATGGGGGGTATCCTAGATTCATTCTTCTTCTAGTTTGGTCCCAACACGCATCCAATAAAAATATGAGAGGTCAAAAACATTTGATCCACTCACCACAATAGACTCAATCCATCCTTCCAAATTTGTAACATCCTCTATCTAGATATGTTGTTCTTTGGTCAATTGGGATGTTGGAGTTTGGCTTCTTCTCTTTTCTTCCTTTGTAGCTAGGGCTACTCTAGTTCTCATCTTCAAAGGAATGTGTTTTTCTTCATCCTCTACCCCTTTTGGTATGGTTTTTGGGATTAAGGGAGCCACCACCTTTTTCTTCAATCTCTTCTTCTTTGTCCCCATTTTTATCTTTTATATTCTTCCTTTTTTTGAGATTAAGGGAGTGGTTTGGCCTTGTGGGTGGTGCTTGTTCCACTTTCTTCTTCTTTCCTTTCCCCTTTTCCACCATTTCAAAATATATAACATACCTTGCATGGTCATACACTATCTTTGGGCATACTAGGAACTTGATAAGGAAGGATGGAATAGTCACTTTGACCACCTTACACTCTTCTTCTACAAGAGGAGGGGGAATAGGCATTTCTTCTTCTTTTTCCAAAGGAGGAGATATGTTGAGAGGTCCTTCCAATATTAGTGGGATACTTTTATCTTCATCTTTTGTAGGTTTAGTAGGGGTATCCTAGATTCGTCCTTCTTCTAGTTTGGTCTCAACAAGCATCCAATCAAAATATAAGAAGTCAGAAACATGCAAGCCACTCCCTATAATAGACTCAGTTCATCCTTCTAGATCTATAACATCCTCTATTTGGATATGTTATTCTTGGGTCAATTGGGGTGTTGGAGTTTGGCTTCTTCTCTTTTCCCCCTTTGTGGCCCAAGCTACTCCAGTTCTCATCTTCAAAGGAATATGTTCTTCTTCATCCTATTCCTCATCCTCTACCCCTTCTGGTATGGTTTGAGGGATCAAGGGATCCACCACCTTTTTCTTCAACCTCTACCTCTTTGTCCCTAATTATATCTTTATTGTTCTTCCTTTTTTTGAGATTGTGTGAGTGGTTTGTCCTAGGGCCCTAAGAGAGGTGCTTCTTCCACTTGTATCTTCTTCTTTTCTTTCCTATTTTCCTCCCTTTCAAAATATGCAACATCCCTTGCATGGCCATACACTATCTTTGGGCATACCAGGGACTTGATAGGGAAGGATGAAATAGTCACTTTGACCACCTTTCCCTTTTTTAGTTTAGTTGGCACTTGCAACATGGTAACATTGGGAAGTGGGTCCAAGAAAAAAGGCTTCCTTATCCACTATCTCATCAAATTGACAATATGTCAAGCCCAATGCATAATGTCATCATTCTCCTTTTAGTCAACCTCAGCATTTACCACTGGTCACTTATATATATTTTTCCCTATTATAGATGGGATCAAGGAAATTGGATGTGTCCTTATCCCATACCTTCAAAGGGATTTGTACATTAAGCACATTTTTCACAAGCATAAGTCTCATTCAATAGTAGTCCTTAATTTTGAACTCATAATCATCAACAGAATTAAGCCAATGATCTTCCACAACTGAGTCAGGTACAAATTCATTTATCACTATATGTCAAAATATGCCAATATTATCAAAATAAGGCCTTTCAAGGGGGTAGGCTTCTAGTGGGTATTGATCTCACTCTACCTTGTACATACATATGTCTTGCTTCTTATTTACTTTGTACAAGATAAGAGTGATAGGCTAGACCCAAGTCTTTTGATGCTTCTTCCTGACCCTGTCTTAGGCCAAGTCCAATTTTCTAGCAATCTCTAGTAGTATGAACCTATCTAAAGGATATTGAGGAAGCCTTTTAAGGTGAAGGAGGGATCCAGGCAAGTGGATATAAGTGAAGGTTTTAAACTTAATAAAATAACCTCCTACTTGGGTTACCCAGGTGGTAGCTTCAACTGATAACCTCTTTGTGTAATCCCCTTCTACAATATGGATCATGGTAAAGATAAATCCATCATTTACAATTTTGTATTCAAGGATTCACTCTTAAAGCTCCATCTTTACTAGTTGTAGGCACACAATGTGTGGCCACGCATTTACATCTCATATATTTCATCTTCTTGTTAGTCCTAGATATTGGGGTAATTGGGTTACCAAAAGGTATATGATATAGGAGGTCATGAAAAATTGTGGGTTAGTTTAAATTGACACTATATGATCATGCAACAAGTTGCCGATGATTGTTCCCCAGTGGATCATATTGGCCCTTGTCCTTATCTTTTTGATAAAGTGGACCATCCATGTCTCTAGGTGACTTTCTATAGGAAGCCCCATAACTTAGCTTAGAAGCATGATCTAGTATCTGATGTCAAATTTCATGTATCATAGGGTAAGGTCCACCTTTCTAGGCCATCTATTCTAGAGAGACTAGGTGATCAAGTGCCTCCTTTGTACTATCTCTTCTGCTTGAGCCCTATTCTCTTTATACCATTGATTGACACTCTCATAAGAGATGTTGTAGAAGTGATCAAAGGGTGGTAGGTGGAATACCTTCTCTATATTGTTTGGCCTAAGGTCCATAACTAGTTCTCATGTGATGCTCCTCACCACCCTCTCATCTAGGACATAATGTTGAGTGAGGCTCATGATGAGTTCAAAGGATTGTACTAAGGTAGGATGTGAAGTGCTGACCAAAACATTCTTGATCATTGTAGTATGTTGAAAAAAATTGGTTGATTGTGTATTGTCTTTGATGTTACACAAAATTTTATATTATTTCCAGTTGGTGTATTTTGAGCTCACTCTAGTGATGAAGATAGTTTCCTTTGTCTCCCACATATTCTAGAGTTTTCTTAGAAGTTTAGAAGATAGTGTCTACTAAGTTCACAAGGTGACAAAGGGAAGATCATAGAAGTTGAGTGTTAACCGAACTCACTCAATTAATGAAGGAAGAGTTGGTTGGAACCAGTGTTAACCAAGCTCACTCAATTACCAAAGGAACTTTTTGAATATACAGTGTTAATCAAGTTAACTTTGTTAACATAGGAAAATCATTTCTAAGTTAGTGTCTATCAAGTAGCGTTAGCTAATGAAGGATTTTCTTGTTTTGGCATATTGAGTTCAATTGATTTGATTATTGGTTCTAGCTGATTGAGGAGATAAATATTAAGTATTCTAAGTTGTATTCAAGCTGACCAAAAAATGTGTAAGATATAAATATAAGGTCAAGTTGAGAATTGAATGTGTGGAACACAAATAGAAGATGTGAAGATGCTTAGAGGAAGCAAATTAGAAGGATAAGCAAAATATCCTTATTGATTTTCAATGATACATTTGATCAGAAAAGATCAAGTATACAACCCAGAATTGAGATCTATAATTAGCAATTTAGCTACATCATAAATCAATTCATCTTATTGTTACTCTCTAACCATTGTAGTAGTGATCTAAATCTCTTAATAAAGTTGGCTTAATAGCTATTTGTAAATCCTCTAACAAGGTGGCATTTCTAGATTGAAGTGTCTAACAACCTCTAACAACACCACTCCTAAGAGCATGATTAAATCCTCTAATAGGATCACACCTAATAGTTTTCTTGGTAACCTTTAATAGGGTTGGATCCTAACAAGGCTCACTTTAGAAGAGTGAAAATCAGTAACTAGTTGCAATTGGTAGTTTTTCCCAAATTGGGTTTCCACGTTAAATCTTGGTGTTACTTGTGTTCATGTTGTTTCTTTTATGTATATACAATTAAGTTAAGTAAGATTAATTACAGATAATATCTTAAGATTTTTATCTTTAGTAGTTGCCAAGTTATTTTAGTTTTTTCCAAGTTACTTCAGTGTGTGTTGAGTTACAACATTTTCTACTATAAACCGAGTGACTATATGTTTACTAAACATTGATATTTTCAATAAATTTTATTCTGACATTTAAGGGATCTAGGATTCATTTTTGTGGCAACTAATTTACCTCTCCCCTCTTAGTTATTCCTCTTATATTTCCAACAATTGGTATCACATCTTATTGGTGCTTGTAGAGAAAGGTTTCAAGGACCTAAGCTAAAAAGTAGGATGTCTTAAAAGAGAAAGATTCCTAAGCTAAACAGAGATAACTTTGAGGCATGGCAGGAACTTATGAAGTTGCATTTGGAAACCATCAATGATTAGGTTTGAAATATTTAAACACTTCTTACAAAGCTCATACTGGTACAATGACTATGGAACAAATTGCTAAAAAGAAAAATCATATTATCATGATGATTGACATAGCATCAACTCTTAACTATGTTGAATCTAATGAAGTCAAAGGATGTGCTACTGCTCATGACATGTGGACAAAACTAAATAATATCTATGGAGGTGATGACAATGTCAAAAGAGCTAAGGTAAAAAGCTTGAGAGAATTTGATTAGATGAAGATGAGAGAAGATGAAAACATTGTAAAATATGTTAAAAGAATCAAAGCAAGTGTCAGTGCAATCAAAGCCTCTGGAGAAAAAATTGAAGATGTAATAGTGGTAAGAAAGGTGCTTAGATCCCTTCTTCATATCTATACAATCAGAGTGTCTACTATTCAAGAGATAAGATGTGATCCAAATAATGAGATAACCTTGGATGCTCTAGTTGGAAGATTGACTCATTTTGAACTAGATAACTATGATAATTATACTCCTAGTTCTAGCAATCTTGAGTCTACATTTGAAGCCAAGGTATCACTCAAAAAGAAAGTTGAAAGATCTAAAAGAAAAACTCTAAAAGTGAAGAGGGAGACAATTATATCAATGATGTTGAAGCCATTGAAGCATTTCTTGTAAGAAGGTATCCCAAAGGCAAAGTAAAGTATAAAGGTAATATTCGTTTAATCTATTTCTCTTGTGAAGAAGTTGGACACATTGCTACAATGTGCCCAAATAGAGAAGACAAAGATGAAAAGAAGCACAAAAAGTAAAAAGGCAAGAAGGATTTCAATAACTTTAAGACTATAAGGACAAAGGTAAGAAATCTTTTTTTATGGCTAAAGATTTAGATAGTAGTGAAGATTATGAAATGGTATATATTGTTGTAAAAGATTAATCTAATGATGAAGGAGATAAAATGGCACTTATTTCTCATGTTATCAAAAATGATACATGGATTATTGATAGTGGCTACTCACATCATATGATTGATGACAAAAAAAAATTTGAACATATGCAATATTATAATGGTGGAAGTGTGAGATGTGGAAATAATGAACCTTGTTATATAAAAGGAAAAGGTTGTATCTCACTAACCAGTGAACTTAGATGTGATAATGCTTATTGGGTTGAAGGACTAAAGCATAATCTAATGAGTGTGGTATAGTTGAATAACATTGGATTCAAGGTAGAATTCATGAATGGGAAGGCCAAGCTACTAGATGGAAAAGGAAATCTGGTCAGGTCTGGAAAACAAACAAAAGGTAATCTATTCTACCTAGATCTTGGTGAAATTTCATGTTTTATTGCTCAAGCAGAAGAAAGTTGAATGTGCCATTAAAGGTTATATCATATGAACTTTTATAATCTAATAAAGATAAGAAAGAAGAAAAGAGTAAGAAGTATTCCTAGTCTAAGAAAACCTTATATGGATCCATGCAAAAATTGTCAAATTGGTAAGATGGGAAAGACAAGTTTCAAAAGAAAGGACTATCATTCTGAAGAAGTCTTGGAGCTAGTTCATATAGACTTATGTGGACCTATTTGAATAGAAAGCTATAGTGGAGATAAGTATTTTTATTTTATTTTTAATGATTATTCTAGAATGATGATTGTAATGTATCTAAAAGAAAAGTCTAAAGCATTTCAAAAATTTAAGCGCTATATGGCAAGAGTAGAGAAAGAAACTGGAAAGAAGTTGAAGTGTTTAATATCAAACATAGGTGGTGAATTCATTTTCAACAATTACAATGAATTCTACATTGAAATAGGAATTAAGAGACAAGTATTAGCCCTTGGTACACCTCAGCAGATTGGTATAGCTGAAAGATGGATTGTGCAAGAACTTTAATGATAGAAAAGAGTGTTGCAATCAAATATTGGAAGGAAGCAATTAGTACTATAATGCTTACCTTAAATAGAGTACATTTAAAGAAAGACTCAAATCAAACTCCTTATGAACTATGGTATGGCTATAAACCTAATGTAAGTTACTTGAAAGTATTTGGTAGCAAATGTTATATGTTGAAGGAATCTAGGAAAGGTAAATTTTATGTCAAAGGTGATGAAGGCATATTCCTAGGATACTCCTACAAAAGTAAAGCATATAAATACTTGATTTATCCACTCATAAGATCATAGAAAGTGCACATGTGAGAATTGATGAGTTTGCAGAAAAGAGTGAAGAAGAGAGTAGCAAAGAACCTAAGGATTACAAAAGGTTTATTTAGTATGAACTTGATACATTGCCAAATCTAATTGAAAGTCAGGAGGCTACACCTCCTGAGTCCCCAAAATCTCTAGAAGCACCTGATTTGCAACTAGTGCAACTTGAGTCACAATCTGAAGGACCTAAGTCACAATCAGAAGCTATTGAGCTATTGCTAGAGAAAACTAAGTTTGACGGGACTGAGTCACAAATAGTGGGACCCAATATTGATACAAAAGATCATGGCAAGGTTAGTCAAACAAATTCTAAATCCAAAGTACTTGTGTTAGCAAGCTATGTCACAAGGCACCATGCACTTATAGATGCTCAAAAATGGTTCACATCTATGGTTTCATCTCATTTTCATACTAATTTATCCCACTTTCACATTCCATAACTTTGACCTTTTGACCAACTTGATCATATCTCAATAGTGTCTGTCATCATTCGTATCCTTTTTCATAGCAATTACAAATCATTTTAGAACCATTTCAAATCAACTCAAAATCATATCAAATCTACCCAAACATCAACCATAATCATCACAAAATGTGTTAGACATCCCAAATTAATCATCATCTATTCAATCCTAGACATTTTTGTGGCTTTCAATGCCTTGGAAACCTATCAATCTATCAAATCTTATCAATCTGACCTTAGTACTATCATGGATCTCAGTACTAGGTCAAACTATCATTCACATCATCCGATCTTTGACATTTTTGAGTCTCACAGTATCAAATCATGGCATTATCAACCATTTAATAACATTGATAGTGTTCATTGAAGTTATTATGATCAACCCTATCAACCATTCTCAATATTATAGTATTTTACAATGTTAGTTAAATGTTACGTATCTTTAATTCATGTCATGTGTCCTTGGCATGTTATCAATTTCAATCAATCGATCAATTTGACCATGGCTTTGGTCTATTTTTCATCATCCTAGTCAATCTCCATTATTGGCACATTTCATCAAAGGATATTGTTGCACTTATTTAATCAAAGTGGCCAATCATCTATTTATTTTCTCTATATGATTAAATAACCCATTATTAACCCTATGTCATTTTATTAATTGTTCTTCCTAACTAATGTCCTCAATTAATTAATTGATTCATCATTAATTGATTAATTAATAATCATCCTTTCAATGGAACAACTAGTGTGAAGAATCTTTCCAATAGCTCAAAGATTATCTGCTACATCCACCAATTTTAATGGCTTCTATTCTAGAAAAACCATTCATTCTATACATATCTTCTACCCATACAGCATTAGGAGCTATCTTAGTGCAAAATGATGAACAAGGAAGAGAATGAGCCATTTACTACATGCGTAGAACACTTGTGGGGTATGAACTAAATTATTCACTCATTGAACAAGCTTTCCTTGCTCTTGTCTTTGTAGCCCAAAAGCTGAGGCATTACATGCTCCATTAGAAAATAGTGCTCATCTCTAAGATTAACCTACTAAAGTATCTCCTAAGCAAGGCTACTCTCATAGGGTGCTTAGCAAAATGGGTCATGATTCTTAGTGAATTTGACATAGAATATGTAGATAGAAATCCAATCAAAGGGCAAGTGATAAAAGATTAGTTAGCAAAAGTACCTATGATGAATGATTATCCCATGTTGATCAACTTTCCAGATGAAGCCATATTTAACATGGATATAGCTAATGAATGGAAGCTTTACTTTGATAGATCACATGCAAGAAATGGTTCAGGAGCTAGCATTATGTTTATCACTCCCCAAGGAGACATAATCCCCAAGTCATACTAGATAGCATTCAACTATACCAACAACATAGAAAAATATGAGGCAATGATAACAAGACTCAAGATAGCTATCCAATGGAACATTCAACATGTACACATTTTTTATGATTCCCAATTAGTCATCCACCAAGTCAATGATGACTATGAAACCAAGGATGATAAGTTAATGTGTTACAAATAGATGGAAGACTTTCTTAAATCTAAATTTGTCACTATCTCTTTTCATCAGTTAACAAGGATACACAACAAGCAAGTTGATGCTATGGCTACCATCGCTTCTATGATTGTTATGCCTCAAAATGTGGAGCATTGTGAATTCCTTATCGAGAAACTTTTGATTCCAACATTTGAACTCTCTTAATCTAAGTTTGTATGTGAACTTATTGGTCCCAATTCCCCCTGGTATCAAGACATTTACGATTACCTACATGCCCAAATCCTACACCCCCGACTTATCCAAAAATGAATGTTGAGCCTTTATACACCAAGTTGCTAGATATGTCATCATTAGTGACACCCTTTATAAGAGATCCTTTGACCAAACTCTTCTCAAATGCCTTGACTTGCAAGAAGCTGAAACTACCTTACATGAGGTTCACGAAGGTATATGTGGAGGTCATTTCAATGGTCTAAGTCTAGCTAAGAAACTTGTCAGAGCTAGATACTATTGGCCCACCATGGAACAAGCTATACATGATTTTTCCAAAACATATCATAAGTGCTAGATACATAGCAATCTGATCCATGCACCAGCACAAGAATTGCAGTCAGCCATATCTACATGGCCATTTTTGCAATGGCATTTGATCTTATTAGAGCTATTTCTCCTCCTGCCTTTGATGGTCATAAGTTCATCACAGCAACAAAATATTTTACCAACTGGGTTGAAGTTGTCCCTTTGACTTACACCACTAGAAAGCAAATTTTGAGGTTTATTCTGAACTATATCATATGTTGGTATGGAGTTCCGTTGGCTATTATTATTGATCATGGAAGTTCTTTTCTAAACAAAGATGTGGATAAGCTCTGTGAGAAGTACAACATATACCATGGATAATCTAGTGTCTACCATCCATAAGGCAATGGCCAAGTAGAAGCGTCTAATAAGACTATTGTTAAGATTCTCCAAAAGACTATCAATGATTTTGGTTGAGATAAGCATCTACAACTAAATTCAGCTCTTTGGGCCTACTGAACAAGTATGCATGCTCCCATTGGTGCAACACCATACCCTCTCATCTACTAAAGCCATACTTCCCATTGAAGTTGAAATTCCATCAATAAGAGTATACCTAGAAGATGTTATTGATGATGAAAACTATAGAATATCTAGACTCCATGAACTTCAAATGCTTGATGAGTGGAGGCGAGTTGCCTTAACACATCTACAACCTTACAAAAACTAACTCAAAAAAAGCTATAATAAGAAGGTCTGAGGTTGTCATTTTGAGATCGGTGATCTAGTCCTGAAAATGAACTACAAGACTCAGTAGCATAGAGAAAAACCAAGAAAATTTGAACCAAATTGAGAAGGACCTTATGTAGTTACTACAGCATTTGGGCCTGGAGTATATTAGCTTGCAACTGTAGATGGTGAACCACTGCCTATGTCCATCAACAGCATGCATCTCTGCAAGTATTACACTTGATTTTGTCTAAAAGTCCTGAAAAAATATTTTAAAAATGGCAAAAAGTCTTTTTTTAAAAGGACAAAAAAGTGAAAAAAAAGTCATGAAAAAATGGATGCCTTGATGGAAACTTGGAAAATAGGTGTCTTGGCACAAAAATTTGAGTTAAGAGAAAAATTCCATCCACAAGTGAAAACATCGCAAATAGGCACTTTAGACAGGTACCATGGTGAAAACTTGGCAAACAATCGACATGTGTAGTCAGTTATTGCTCCTCCATCTATTGGGATTCCATCTAGTTTTCCCCACTTTTTTCATTCCCTAATCATATCCTTCATATTGCAATACATCATTGGTCCTCAATCATGGCCTATGAACTGGTTAATGTCCATCATTATCTTACCTAAGCATCACCCATCTATACATACTCTGTCTTTGGCCTTTGTACATAGTCTGTGTCTTGTCTAGGGCCATATTACCTACATGGTGCATGAGTTTGAACTTGAGTTGCGGGCATAGCCCCAAGCACTTTTTATCCATCAGACTTATCACATAAAGAATTGGAGCTAACACTTGTATATGCTTTTATGATCCTAAAAAATCTAAAAATTCAAATATGTTCCTAAAAAAATCCTTTAAAATCATAAAAATCATAAAATAACCTTAAAAAATTCCCTAAAAATCATAAAATATCCTGAAAAAATCATAAAATGTCTTGAACAAATTCACTAAAAATTATAAAATGTCCTAAAAAGATCACTAAAAATCATAAAATATCCTAAAATAAACCCTAAAAATCATAAAATGTCCTGAAGAAACCAATAATACCAAAACATCACATATTCTCAAAAACCCTAATAATCACAAACCCACAAAAATTTGTAACAAACCTTGTATATAATCATCTCTTTTGTAGAAACACTTGTATTTTCACAGACTAAAACTCAAAAGCACTTCACTTCAATGACAATCACACTATCTAAGCAATGTGAACCAACAATCAATCCAACGTGTCACTATGAACCTATCAACTGAATCCACAATCAAAACCATCACACAATCAACCTACAAACACTATCTAAAGACTTAAAACACTAAAAAGAAAGTAATAATGGACAAGAATAGCTATTGGCTCACACTATTTAGTGAGTGATTTATTTTTTCTCTGTCTTTCTTCTATCATGTTCCTATGCCATGATGTGTTGCATTCTATTTTCCATATCAAAATAAAGCTCCAATAACATATAGTGCACTTTACAAAAGAAAAAGTTCTCACCTCATACTAACTATTCCTCATCTCATCTCCTCTATCTTCTATGTCTCCATCATCCATTGCCTTGGTCTCATACTCTAATACACCAAAAGCATTATCATCTTGCATTCCTACATCTGTCAAAAATTTGAAAAGACCCAAAACAATACATATATGCATAAAAAATGGAATTTATATTATTTTACATTTCATTTGCATTCATCCCATATCATTTTACATTTCATTAGACATTCATTCATGACAAAAACTTGTGGCAAAAATAAAGATGTCATTCCCTATGCATAACATGTGATAAACCAATGCATGATGTTATCATATAAAAGTCCACATAGAAAAGCATAAATGCATCCATATAAAACATATGCATAATCCATCTCATTTAGTTATCATAACATCAATACATCTCATAAATATCTCATAAAAGTATCAAAGTACATGACCATGGTTTACATCAATACTAATTGCCCATAGGTGTGAACCATGAAAGAGCATAACAAAAAACAATAGCAAAATAAAGAAGCCCCTCTATACATGTACATGTTAGTGTCACCCAGTGTTGTCCCTAGCCTTGTGGCCTCTGTTCAGCCTTGAGGATGATCCCTCTACTATTTTTGGTGGCCTCATCAATCTCATCACCCTTGCACTACTCTATGTCCTATGTGTATGATGTGAGTGAGATCTCAATGCACAAAATCTCTCTACTCTCTACCTTGGTGGCACTACCCTCTCATACTGATCCCTCTAGTACTGTGTCTCCATATGTTCCTTGGTCATCATTGTAGACATCTCTCTGAAGTTCAAATTGCTAATGTTGCTTTTGAAATCCTAGGACTCCTACATTGCCCTCTTTTCCCTACGCACTATAGCATCCCTCCCTACCATAGCCTAATCCCTCTCTACCGTAGCCTGATCTCTCTCTACTATCATTGCATTCCTCTCTCCTATCACTACATCCCTCTTTGCTACAACCCAATCTAACTAACTCCAGAGACCTCTAATCACCTCCATAAGCTCTAATTGGCTAGGCCCTTCCTATACTGGTACTAGTGTCCTCCTAGTATAATCCATTGGATCCCCCTCGATGTCCATTGTAGCCACATCCACACCTATGTCATCCTCATCACCTCCCTCACCACCATCACCACCACCCTCCCAGTAGTCATCCCCATCCTCTCCTCCATCACCACCTCCATCACCATTCCCACCCCCACTATCTCCACCCTCCTCATCACCATCCCCACCCCCATTGTCTCCACCCTCCTCATCATCATCTCCCTCATCCTCTCCCTCAAAATCATCATCAGCATCCTCTAACTATGTATCCTCTCCAGCCTCCCCCTCCTTCCCATCATCATCCTCATCTCCCTCCTCCCCATCATCATCCTCCTCCCCCTCCTCCCCATCGTCATCCTCCTCCCCCTCCTCCCCATCATCATCCTCATTTCCCCACTCCTCATCATCATCCTCGTCTCCTCCCTCCTCATTCTCTCCCCCATCCTCCTCATCATCATCCTCCTCATCCTGCTCTACCTGTGACATCACCTATGTACTAGCACTTCTAGATCTATCAAGGGCCTCGATTGATTCTGCATAAACCATCTATCATATTTCATCATCATGTCTACATCCACTACATCTACCACTACTCCACATACCCTTTTGTATAACTCCTCTAGCTATACATAAGCTAACTATGTCTTGATAGGTTCTCCCCACTCTCAAACCTCTACTCTAGATTGTGCAATTAATTCTAGACCTATCAGCACATCCTATATCTCACTAAATTGCCTATGTACCCACTTTAGTAGGTACATCTCTATCACAAGGTGGCCAACCACTATGTACCCTATGAGATAGAACTCTTATTTGTAGTACAGTAGGTAGATCTCATCATCATCCCACCTAGGGCAATCTCTATAGTATCTTTAGATAAATTATGTCATAGTATCTATCTAATGCCAGAAGTACCACATGTACCCTAGCAGTCCTCATGCCAATGTGCCTCTATAACTATATGAATATGGAATGTCCTCCACTAGCTCCCTCTCTACGAGTGGTCTGAATATTGCAATATGCTCATATACCTAGATCTACAATAGTGTACCCCTGGTACTAAATGTCAACCCACCTTTATATGCTACCTAATGTAGATAGTAGTACAACATCCCTAACATACATGGGCTCTAGGAAAACATAGACCCATCCATGACCATTCTCTATAGCACCTGACCCCATCTAATAGGGAATCCATGTCAATGCCTATTGGGTATCAATAATTCACCGATCACCTAGCAGGTCAAAGCTATCAACCACTCATGGTGTGCCACCAATAGGTCCCATCCATCTCATAATCTTAGATACCTAGTTCTGCATCTCTACATCTAAATAACCAGTGTAATGTTGCCCACCCAGTAGTCGGGTGATACATAGCTAACTTCCCATGAATTGGAATCATAAGGATGCACCATACATCCTCCATGGTCACAATAGCCTCTCCCATTAGCAAATGGAATGAACTAGTCTCTAAGTGCCATCTCTCTGTCAATGTTGTCAGTAGGGCTCTCTTCCCTCTCACCTCTGGCATAAATGTAATATAATATAAACCAAGACTAGCCAAGATCCCTTGCTCATTAGCTATCATCTGATGACATAACATAAGGCTTTATGGCCTATGTCCCCTCATCCACAATAGGGGCAAATCCTCCTGCATAACCATGTAGCTTATGTCAACCTTATATGGCTTTATATCTAGTTTAACATACTTTTGACCCAAGTTTGACCTAATTTTACTATGGTTTGATTAAGTTTGACTTTTTCTAAGAATGTTTGACTAAGTTGACTTATTTTTTGAACTCTTTCTAGGGTTTTGAATATTTCTACCAAGTTTTAGGTCATTTCAAGCTCATTTACATCATTTTGACCCTCTGCCTATCCATCTGTAACCTTTCCCTCCATCTAAGCTAGGTTTGACCAAGTTTGACTTTTTAATGACCATGTTGGCCTAATTTGACCTATGTTTTCAACTCTCCCTAGGTTTTTGAACATGTGGTTCAAGTTTTGGGTCGTTCTGATTTCATTTGCACCCTTTCAGACTCTTTGCATCACTCTCTATCAACATCCGACTGAGTTTGACCTATATCTACCCTAATTTTGACCAATTTTGACCACTTTGACCACCTTTGACTAAATCTTAAACCTTTTCTAACATCATCCTATAGTCTTGCTAGTGCACCCCAAGTTTTAGGTCAATCTAGGCTCATATGGACCTCGTTTGGAGCCCCAGAGCATCCTAGGGTATAGTTGGGGCCCCTAACTATGCCCATGGTGCACTTGGTAATACCAAGTGTGCCCACTACATAGTTGGATAAGTTTTGGGCACATTTGGGGCATTTTGATGCCCTAAATTGGCCCCAAAACCCTTGTTTGACCCTGTTGGACCCTGACTAACTCCTAAGTACCTAAAAAGCATGAAAAAGCATAGAAAAGCATGAAAAGAACAAAGATTGCCTTGATGTACTCACCAAAGGTCCTACATCTAGTCATTGTCAATAGGTATGCACTCATTCACCATGGTGTTGCTCCCTAGGTAACTGGTCCATTATGCTTGCTCCAGAGCTCTTTTCTACCAAATGTGAGGCTGAAAATGACTTTCCAAACCCTCTCTAAGCCATTTTATAGTTTGTTTCTACTTATATGGATGTGTAAGAGGTCCTTTCTATGTTGGTCATCATGTCATTTTGCACTTCGAAGCCCATAATTTTCACATTTTAACTC
Source organism: Cupressus sempervirens (assembly GCA_028749045.1). Lineage (NCBI taxonomy): Eukaryota > Viridiplantae > Streptophyta > Pinopsida > Cupressales > Cupressaceae > Cupressus > Cupressus sempervirens. The sequence goes on along the minus strand of CM053791.1, from coordinate 371,887,202 downwards.
TAATTTGTGATCTATCAGTTGCTATGGTTTTGCCTTCTCATTGTTGATGAAATTGACCTATCATATGCCTATTTTAGTCAATTTCTTGAGGGGGCACCAATATATACCACCATTACTAGGGCATGCTTTTATGACTTTTTCATCAGCATTCTTTGACACAATACTCTAAATCACATTGTATCAAAGAGGGGCAAAATGTAGACGCTCAAAAATGGTTCACATCTACAATTTCATCACATTTTCATACTAATTCATCCCACTTTCTCATTCCACTAACTCTGTCCTTTTGGCCAAATTGATCATATCTCAACAATGTCTATTATCATTCCTATCCTTTTTCACATCAATTGCAAATCATTTCGGAACCATTTCAAATCAACTCAAAATCATATCAAATCTACCCAGAATCACCTAAAATTAACCATAATCATCACAAAATGTGTCAAACATCTCAAATCAATCATCATCTATTTAATCTTAGGCATTTTTGTGGCTTTTAGTGCCTTGGAAACCTATCGATCTATCAAATCTTATCAATCTAACCTTAGTATTGTCATGGCTCTCAATGCTAGGTCAAATTGTCATTCACATCATCCAATCTTTGATATTTTTGAGTCTTTTAGTGTTAGATCATGGCATTATCAACCATTTAATAACATTGACAGAGTCCCTTGATGTTATTATGATCAACCCTATCAACCAATCTCGATCCTATAGTATTTTACAATGTCAGTTAAATATTACATATCTTTAATTCATGTCATGTGTCCTTGGCATGTTACAAATTTCAATTAATTGATCAATTTTACCATTGCTTTAGCATATCCATCATCATCCTAGTCAATTTCCATTATCGGCACATTTCATCAAAGGATACTGTCACACTTATTTAATCAAATTGGCCAATCATCTACTAATTTTTTCTATAGGATTAAATAACCCATAATTTAACCCTATGTCATTTTATTAATTGTTCTTCCTAACTAATTTCCTCAATTAATTAATTTTATTAATTAATTGTTTCATCATTCACAAAGCATGGAAATTCTCAATTTCCTAAATCATATTTTTCACCCTTAATTCCATTTTTACTAATTTCTATTTGTGTGGAATAATGGATTTTCAATTCAAATATCCCACATAATATTGACATCATCGTGACACATGGACATGAAAAATCATGGATTATATCATCACACTTAGCTAAGATATGACATAATTGATATATTCTTATTCTCGTATGCATATCTATGTTTGGCTTCCATTGTCATAGATTCTTAGCTTTAAGTGGGTTTGAGGTGTCATATGATGTGTCATAGATCCTCTTCCATTTGTAGCCATGTTTGACTTCCAAGCATCATATAATCCTACATTTGGCATCTTGTGTCATATGTTTCATGGAGACTCAAAGGAATCTCTTTCCAAGTCACATATCCAAGGTGACAAGTCCAATGCTCTCATCTTTTGTGTTGATTATAAAATGAACATTCTTGCTCTCATTTCTGGTCCTTGAGTCCTTGAGTCCCCTAGATTCTAAGTCTTTGTCTTTTTCTCTCTCAAGCTTAAATCACATCTTCTATTGTTTGTATAGCATTATCACTGTCATAGGCTTTTTCTTCCTAATTGTGTGCATTAGGCAATTAGAGCTACATCACATGGAGAAGAAAGAAGGAAATGGGAGCTACAAGTGAAAGAGGGAGTTTTGACTTTGTGTTCTTCCTTTTGTTTATTTGGATTTCATGGTAGAATAGAGGGTATCAATGTGTGTTTATTGAGTTTGTGATTTGCTCATAATATGTTAGATATTAGCCCATTTTCTAGTCCTACAGCACTTGATCAAATCATTGGAGACAAATTAGATGGAACAATGATAAGAAACAAATTGAAAGGTACATGTTTTCTTGCTCAATTTGAACCTAGATCAGTGAAAGATGCTTTGGATAATGAAATTTAGATTGAAGCTATGAATGAAGAAATAGAATAGATAGAGAAGAATAAGACTTGGACTCTTGTTCTTAGACCCAAGGATAAAAATGTAATTGACACACAATGGGTTTTCAGAAATAAGTTGAATGAAGAAGAAGTTTCTAGAAAAAAAGCAAGGTTAGTATGCAAAGGTCATTCTCAAGAAGAAGGTATTGATTATGGTGAAAATTTTTCTCCTATTTCTAGATTAGAAGGTGTTAGAACTTTACTTTCTTATGTTGCACATAAAGGATTTAAAGTTTATCAAATGGATGTAAAATCTGCATTCTTGAATGAAATTCTTGAAGAAGAAGTTTACATAGAACAACCTGAAGATTTTTTGGATCCTAGAAAAAAGGATATGGTCTTTAAATTACACAAAGCATTGTATGGTCTCACGCATGCTCCTAGATCTTGGTATGAAAGACTTCATAACTACTTGATAAAGATTGGTTTTAGAAGAACAAATGATAACAACAGTCTGTATATCAAAGAAGGACTAGACAAGAAAATTGTGTTAGCTAAAATCTTTGTGGATAACACTTTATTTATAGGAAATGATGATTTATGCAAGGCATTTTTAAAAGAGATGAGTAAAGAATTTGAGATGTCTAGGTTTGGAAAGATAAAATTATTTGTTAGATTATAGATCCAACAGAAGAAATATGGTATCTATATTACTCAATCCAAATATATCAAGGAGATACTAAAGAAGTTTGGAATGGAAGATTTAAGACTAGTTGGAACACCTATGTCTATTACACATAAACTTTCTAATAATGATGATTCCAAAGAGGTAGATCAAACCACATATAGATCAATGATCGGAAAATTGCAATATGTAGTGCACACAAGGCCTGATATTGCATTAGCAGTTGGTATGGTGGCAAGATTCTCAAAAAATCCCAAAGAAAATCACATGATGGCAATCAAGAGAATCATGAGGTATCTAAAGGGTACTGAAGACTATGGATTATGGTACAAGAAAGGAGGCAATTTAGATTTGAAAGAATTCACAGATGTTGATTGGGCAAGAAGTGTTGATGACAAAAGGTACACTATTGGTGGAGCATTCTTTCTCAATAAAAGACTAGTGTCTTAGAGAAGCAAAAAGAAGAATTGTATTTCTTAGTCCACAATAGAGGCAAAATATGTGGCAGTAGCAATAAATTGTTCCAATATTGTTTGGTTTAAGCAATTGTTGGTAGGTATGAAGGTAGAGATCAAGGATCCAGTGGTTATCTTCTGTGATAACACTAGTGCAATTAATATATCAAATAATCCTGTGATCCATACCAAAACCAAGCACATTGCTATAAAATATCATTTTTTGGGAGAATTGGTACAAGATAAAGAGGTGAGATTGGAATATGTGAATACTAAAGAATAAATTCTAGACATATTCACTAATTTATTACCTAAGGATGCATTTTTTAATCTAAGAGGTAAGTTAGGGGTCATTCCCCTATCTGAAGCTCACTAAATGAAGTTTAGTGATGCGTCAACCAAAGCATGTTGAAGATTAGCTAGTTGATGTAGTATTGAAAATGGCACATTGCATATGAATCAGTACATGAGATACATTGATATTTACTGAATATTGTTTTTGGCATGATATGTCAAAAAGGGAGAGTTTTCTATCATATAAAATAATGATAATAATAAAGAGGGAGAGTATACATTTCATAGAAATTTTATAAAGGAAGAATTATTTGCAAAGATGTCAAAGAGGGAGAACTTGGTCTGATATCAAGAGGTAGAGTTTGCAGATAGAGGTAGTTCACACTGATAGAGGGAGTTCTCATGGATGAGAATTAGAATGAAACTAAGGATACATTCCTTACTTTATTCTTTCTCTAAAACTTCATTGTATTACATAATATGTTGTGTTATCATCAATGCCAAAGAGGGAGATTGTTGAAAACAATTGGTTAATTGTGTATTGTATTTAATGTTACACAAAATGTCATATCATTGTTAGTTAGTGTATTTTGAGCTCACTCAAGTTGTGAAGATAGTTTCTTGTGTTTGTTAAGCATTCTAAAGTTGCCAAGTTTAGAAGATAGTATCTACCAAGTTCACTTGGGTGACAAAGGGGAGATCATAGAAGTTGAATGTTAATCGAGCTCACTCGATTAATGAAGGAAGAGTTTGATGGAACCAGTGTTAACCAAGCTCACTTTTACCAAAGGAACTTAGTGAATATATAGCATTAACCAAGTTCACTTGGTTAAGATAGTAAAATTGTTTTTAAGTTAGTGTCTACTGAGCAGGGTCGACTAATGAAGGATTTTTTTGTTTTGGCATATTGAATTTAATTGATCTAATTGTTGGTTCTGGCTTACTGAGGAGATGAATAAGTTGTATTCAAGCTGACTTGACAATGTACAAGATATAAATATAAGGTCAAGTTGAGAATTGAATGTGTGGAACACAAATAAAATATTTGATGATGATTAGAGGAAGTGAATTAGAAGGATAAGAAAAATATCCTTGTTGAGATACAAAGATACATTTGATCAGAAAGGATCAAGTATACAAGCTAGAATTGAGATTTTTAATCAGCAATTTAGTTTCATCAAAAATTAGGTCATCTCATTATTTCTCCCTAACCATTGTAGCAGTGATCTAAATCTATTAACAGACTTGGCTTAATAGCTATTTGTAAATCCTCTAACAAGGTGGCATTTCTAGATTAAAGTGTCTAAAGACCTTTAACAAGCCCACTCCTAATAGGCTAATTAAATTCTCTAATAGGGCGACAAATAATAGTGTGTTTTGTAACCTTTAATAGGGTTGAGTCCTAATAGGGCTCACTTCAGAAGAGTAAAAAAATTTAACTAGTTGCAATTGGTGGTTTTTACCAAATTGGGTTTCCACATTAAATCTTGGTGTTACTTTTGTTTATGTTATTTCTTTTATATATATGCAACTAAGTTGAGTAAGATTAATCATAGATAATATCTTAATATTTTCATTTTAAGTAGTTTCCAAGTTATTTTAGTGTTTGTGGAGCTATTTTGGTGTTTGCCAAGTTATAACATTTGCTATTGTAAACTAAGTGACTATGTGTTTATCGAGCATCAGTATTTTAAGTAAATTTTATTATAACATCTAAGGGATATGGAATTTATTTTTATGGTAACTAATTCACCCCTCCCCTCTCAATTACTCCTCTTATATTTCCAACACAATAACCATCTCTGACCTTTCATGAGGTGTGTTGCACAGGATTAGGAAAGAGTTCTAGTCTATATGTCCAAGCTTAGTGTCACAGATATCTAGATGCTTATTGATGAATCAAGATTTCTTTGGTGCTTCTTTAAGCTTGAAATCTACTAGTTTTGGTGATGTGTTAGATGGTACAAAGGATGAGGATGTCATGTTTACCTGCACAAAAGATAGAGGTCAGTATCAACATAATGAAAAGTGGACTGAAGCTAAAATGTAGAAAAAATAAAGTGAAACAAAGATTCAGGGCCTAAATTCATCCATAAAGGGGGAAAGCACGCCTAGTACACTTGTGGACATGTACAAGTGCATAGGGTGCCCATGTTTCCTTCCTTACACTTGTAGAGGTTGTGCAAGTAAACAGGTGTACAAGTTGCACAATTGTGCACCATAATGGTGTCTGAGCATTATGACCAAAGATAGGGTGCACATTTGCAAACCTTACATAGTTGTGCACCTAACCAAGGTGTGAATTTGTGATATTTTATACCTTGAAGTTTATAGGGTCTGAAGGTGTGCAAATTTAAAGAGTTGCAAATGTGCAAGGGTGTGCAATTAGGCTCAAAGATAGAAAAATAAGGTGTAAAGAAAGAGACCAGTGGGCTTATTTATAGGCAGAGGCATCTGTGCACCCTACACACCTTGAGAGATGTGCATGGTGAGAATTTTTTCTTCTATTTAGTCAATTTTTTTTTGCACCTTGTATAGGTGCATAAGGTGTACAAGTGTACACCTTTGCCTAAACTACTCAAAAATCTCATCTTTCTACCTGCAAAAAGTGCTCGTGGCCAATTCCTCTAACTCCCTAACCTAGAACTTAGTATCCTCATACCTTGAGTTACCTTGAAAGGCACCCTTTCTTTGAAGAGTGAGTCCTATGACTTGAAGATAGATTGAAAGGGGGTCCCCATTTATGGATGAAAATGGGACATTTTGTGAAACAAAAATAATAGTCAATAACTTCTTCTTTTGCATATCCCTTAGAAACTAATCTTGTTTTTTTTATTGTAACTTTACCTTTCTTATTCATCTTGTTTCTAAATTATCACTTTTTTCTAATAAAATTCTTGTCCTTTGGTCCAAGTACCAGTGACTAGGTTTTGTTCTTCTCTATCTCCTCAATCTCTTCATTCATTGCTTGAATCTAGTGTTCATTATCTAAAGAATCCTTCCCTGATTTGGGCTCAAATTCACATAGTAAGCATGTATCACTCCTTGGTCTTTTTCTTGTCATAACTCCTAAATCTTTGTCTCTAATAATTTGATTGAGTGCATGATATATTCTTACGTACTTTTCTAATGTAGGCTTAGGTCTTCTCACTTCTTCTTAGGTTTATCTTGTAGATTAGCTTTAGGTATCACTTTGTGTATGTCTAATTGTTCTTCTAGTTGTGTCAAAATCACTTGTTGATGCTTGACATGTTATTATTTATGCTCAGCACCAATTTTTTGATGCTTGAGGTGTTTTCGTTATAACTTGACATGCACTAATTGTTTTTGGTTGACATCTTTCTTATGAGGTTCAGGTAAGGTGATGGGCTCACCTTCATCAATGTATATGAAAATTCTATAATTTTCATGTTCCTTCTTACATTCAACGTCATTCTTTTATGCATATTCATCAACTTTAACATTTGCATTTTTCACAACTTTGTTAGTGTTTGAGTTCAAACACTTATATACTTTTCTCTTAGTGGAATAACCCAAGAATATGCCTTCATCACTTTTTGTTTCAAGTTTTCCATTTCTATTTTCATTCAATATATAAATGTACTTATAAACACTTTGAAATATTTCACATTAGGTGCATATCCATACCATAACTCAAAGGGTGTAACATTAGTACATTTCTTGACTTGAACTCTGTTCAAGGTGTAAACAATTGTACTTACAACTTCTTTCCAATATTTTGGTGCAATATTCTTCATTGTCATCAATGTCCTAGCATATTCAATGATTGATTTATTCCTCCTTTCTACTATACCATTTTGTGAAGGGGTCCTTGGTGTAAACATTTGTCTCTTAATTTCTCTATAATTGTAGAATGTGTTGAACTCCTTAGATATGAATTCAACTCCTTTATTAGATCTCAGACATTTCCAGCTTTTACTTGTCTCATTTTCAATTCTATCCAAATACCACTTAAACATTTGAAATACATCATATTTTTATTTAAGAAACATCACATTCATCATCCTAGAGTAATCATCAATGAATAGAATAAAGTATTTGTCACCAGAGTAGCTTTTCACACCAATAGGTCCACAAAGGTTAGTATGAACTAGTTCTAAAATGATATTAGAAGTATAGGTCTTGATTTTGAAACTAGACTTCATCATTTTTTCCAAATGAATTCGTTTACACATCAAATTATCAAGTTTCATCAATCGTGGTAGCCCTTTTATTGTCTTCATCTTACTAATGCTTGCCAAATTGGTGAATTTTACATAACATGGCCTCTTATGCCATAACCATATATCATCATATTGTGTAAAGAAATATGTACCATTATATAGGTCTAGATAGAATGAATTGCCTCATATTCAGTCTCTATTTCTAATCAATTCACCAAAACTATTGTAGATCTTGGTATTCTTATTCTCAAATTCATCTTTGTAGCCTGAACTACTCAATTGTAAATTGTAGTTAAGTCCTTCAACCCAATAAGCATTATCACATCTGATCTTATCAATCAATTTTATTGATCCTTTACCTTTTGCAAGACATCGTGCATCATAACCAAACTTAACACTTCCTCCTTTATAATGTTCTAAGGTTTCAAATTTACTTTTATCACCAATCATGTGATGTGAAAAACCACTGTCAATTATCCTATTGGAATAAGTATATGGAAAACTCTTGGGGGTGAATCAAGATGTTAAACGTTTATGGTAAAGACAATTCCTTTAATTCATATCCAAATCATTTCACAGATCTAAAAGTTGTAATACTAAAACATAAATGTAATACATCACATTTATAATAGTTCAACACATGACCCAATGATTTGGTTACCCAAAAACACTTCAAGATGAAGGCAAAATTGGGGTGGGTATGAAACCCACAAATATTTACTATTGCAACAATAAAGTTAACTAGTTAAGGTTACAATGTTTGACCATAAGATATGATCTACCTTGTGAGGGTCTACACTATTAAAAACTTAAGAGACTATTAGGTCTCAACCTTGTTAAAGAATTTTACACTCACAATAAAGTAAGGACTCTATTAAGAGATTTATGTAGGCCTATTAGAACCACTCTATTAAGAGATTTACCTTGTCTCAATTACAACATAATTGATTTAGTACTTGACCCTCAGTTTTCTCTACAAGTTGATCTTAGGTCACCTCTTTCCTTTATCTCTGATATGATTCTCCTAATCTAATCTCCTAATCTAATAAATTTGTATAGTCCTTCACTGCTTTGATTTCTCTCTCCTGTATCTGCCTCTAAAACTTTGTTTCACTCCTTCACATGTGCATATTCTTTATGCGTTATTATTGTGTATGATTCTAGGGTTAGAATCCTCCTTAAATAGATGTCATTTGAATTTTCTAGATCTTGATCAATAGCTTAAACTTCATCATCTTTTTCCATTTACATCCCTTTTTTATTGGTTGAATTATACATCTAGGGATCATTAACTTCTATATGACACATAATCAACATATGTTCTAGCTCTACAATTAAAATAGATGGAAAATACAAAAAATGATACAAAGACTAAAAAGGATTTTGAAGCTTCAATCTATTAATGCTTCAAAATCCTCAAGATCATCGTTAGAATATTCATTCTCATTATCCTCATACTTTCCTTTCTTCTTCTTATACTTATGTAAAACCAAATGTGACTTGAAAGCACATTCAATAGCAGAGCAATAAAATTATTAAAATTTGACAATTCAAAGTAGTCAGTTTACCAACTAGACCATCCAAGGTTAGATCACCACCAAGGGTACATCTCAATTCTTGTATTATAGAAACTCTAATAGCATAAATAAGAAGTAAGGTTCTCAATACCTTTTTGATCATAGTCTCATCACTAATCTTTTCATCAGCTTCTCTAATAGAATTCAAAACTTCTTTGACTCTTCCATCATATTCAACATTGTTCTCATCTTCTACCATATTCGTGTCATCAAACTTTCCTCTCAATATTTTTGATTTGGATCTTAGTACATGCTTATATACTCCATGGATCTTTGCCAACTTTTCCTAGATCTTCTTAGTAGTATTATAGTTTTTTATGTCATCAAACACTGACTAACTTAGTGCATATGAAATTTCCAACATTGCATGATTGTTTTCTTTTTTCTCCTTCATCTAATGGGTTATCATTGGTGCAGATATAGTTAAATATTCATTTTCCAAACTATAGAATACTAATGAATCTCCAATTCCAGCAATGTGTAGCTTCATCAAACTTTGCCATGTAGGGAAGTTCTCCTTGTTTAACTTGGGTACCTCCTTTTTGTACATCTTGATCTTTAGCTTCAAGTACCTTCAAACTTTTCACTACAAGTACCATAATTCTAATACCAATTATTATAATGATTTAGAATTAGTTATCCTTGGGTCTAGATGTACCAATTAAACTTTTGAACTCCTCAAACAACTTAGATCTAATCATTAATCCACTCGGTCTCTATAGCAACTTATGCTTCAGTAACATAAACTTGTTGTCCAATGTCCCAATAATAACTAACTTGCAGAATGTAAAACATTAAACATAAAAAAAATCTCAAATAACATCCACATAAGTCATCAAGATTTAATGTGGCAACCCAATTTTGGAAAAACCACCAGTAACATGTCAACAATTTTCCACTCTTCTAAAGTGAGCTCTGTTAGGATCCAACCCTATTAAAGGTTACAATATACACTATTAGTTGTGGCCCTGTTAAAGGATTTAATCACCCTATTAGGAGTGTTCTTGTTAGATGTCTTAAGAACATTTCATTAGAATGCCACCTTGATTAAAGGATTTACAAATGACTATTAGGTCAACCTTTATTTTCAACTTATACAATGGTTAGAAAGTAACAAAAAGTTGATATGATAAGTACAACTCACTTTGCAAATACAAACTTTTGTGTAGCTCATCTACTAACTCATTGATTAGATTCCATTCATGTCTCCATCATTGTCTCTGATCTACTTGGAAAATCCTTCAAGAAATCACTCTTCTCCTTCTTCACAGCCTTCCACTCAAGTTTTCCACTCAAAAAAATTCATAACATCTAACCTCTCTTAGGTTAATCCTTATTCGTCCTTAAATAGGTAACTTTGATCTTTTTCTCTTAAACACCACCATTTATCTTAGGTTTAGGTCAAATTCATCAAATACTTCCATCATTTTGTTTCCTCATTTTCCTTCTAGAAACTTCTCAAAGATTCTCTTTGAATCCATTCCTAAAAATGCTCAAACACATTATCTCTTGCATTAAATAATCTAGCTCATCAACCCTTATCTTTAGCATGCTTTACATAGCTTGAGAATTCAACTATGTTGGCCAAGAATCTCAATCTTCACAAAATAACAAATACTTGCACTTGGCCAAAATTGTGTTCCTTGGCCTCGATCATCACTAGATAACTCAATCAATACTAACTTTCTTGCTCAAATTACACTAATTCCACTCAATCAAATATATTTGAAACTCTATCTTTATTGATTCTCAGTTGACACTACATTTTCTCAGCTTCTAATATTCACTTGATCAACACTAACATAGCTCAACTTCAACTACAAGTTCCTTAATCTTCTACTTTGAATCTCATTTTAGCCTATGTATCTACTCCTTCATTGATCATCTCTACTAGGCTTCAACTCAACTATCCTCTCTTACTATTATGATTGAACAATACATTATCTTATCAAGGTCCATTTGATCAAATGCCCATTGTAATTCCTCATAACTTAATTTTTCCACTAAGTCCTCTTATTATCTCTTCTTTTTAAATCCTCTTGGTCAATCCTCTTGATATGAGACTCTATGCAGGTAGCAACTATCTCACCAATAATGTTTGACATCAATGAAAACATAATAATTATTCCAATTATAGTTTCCAATAGTAAAAATGTCTATAATTTTAGAGTGCAAAATTGAATTATTCCCTACTAATTACCTTGGCCTCCCTTTGGGTACTAAATTATTAGACTCTTTTTGGATTAAGATCATTGAGAGGTTTAATAATAAACATGTTGGAATGAAAGGAGTTCTTCTTAGTTAAGATGGTAAGATTCAATTCCTTAAGTCAACCCTTTAGAACATGTCTTTCTATGCTCTTAGTTTTTTTTTTTTTTATCCTAGCTAATTTTTTTGATGGTATTGAAAAAATTTAGAGAAATTTCATGTGTTCTAGGGTGGAGGTCAAGAATCATTTTCCTTTGGTTCAATGGAATAAAGTTTGCAAGATAAAACAAAAAGGTGTTCTAGGGATTAGATCAATATATTTGACAAATGAAGCCCTCGTTGCTAAACATATATGGAGGATCTTAAAGGAGGAAAAGGAGTGGAATAACATAATTAGAAGGAAATACCCAACTAATTTCCCAATTTTGGAATATTTCCTTAGTTCTGAAGTCATTATTTTTGGTTCTAAAATTTGGAATAGATTACAAAAGTCAAAATCTACTATGAGAATTGGTTGTAAGTGGATTCTTGGGAATGGTAGAAAGATAAAATTTTGGGACAATAAATAGATAATGGATAAACCTCTTAAGGACTACCCTAATTTTTAAATCCATATGGAGAGGTGCATCAATCACTTTGGAACTGAAGTTAGAAAATACTCAAATAATTGATACAGTGCAAGGTAGGAGAATCCCCAAAGGAGATGTCCTAACCCCCAAAAAATAACCACACAGTGGAATATCAATAGTAACATAGGATCTAATACCAAATTCAAAACTCTTTATTCATGAAATAACTTATTACAGTCAATGTGTCTAGTTGTAAGGTCTTCCTAATTATGGTCAAATATAAAGAAATTATAATAGTTCTACAAGATCCAACTCAAATCCTAGCTAGCCAAAATCTATAACACAACAGTAATCTGGTAGAAACCTCCAAGATCTCAACTTTTGTTCACAAGCCACCTACCAACCTCCTTGTTTCTAAACCACAGTAACTAGCTCTTCTTCTAATTTTTTATCTCATATACTCCTCTATTAATGATATTTAATCCTCCAAATCAGGATCCACAATAAGACCTTAATTATTTCTACATCAACACAAGCTCCTTATATAGCTAGCTAAGCCACAAGTCAACTAGTCAAGCATTTAATTACAATATAGGTCCACCTTGGAAGAGTAAACCAAAACTATAAAAAAACATGAATAAAACTAAATGAAAAGTTATATTTAGGTCCACACATGACCCAGTGACATGTCCCTCTCTTAAAAAGATCCCATTTCATCATACAAAATCATGCAAGATGGAAAACTCTACACATTTCCACAAAAATTGCCTAAAAAATGATACCCAAGGAAAATGGTGATATCTCCTCACTCTGATTGAATCAAGACTTGTGATCTTAAATAAATATAATATTTTATTTCCTATTTAATACCACAAGTTTGAAAATTCTTACTCCTCAAGGATAATTGTGCATTCAACATGAAAGTCACACACAAAAAATTGATGCATAAACTGACAAAAAATTGATGTCCTAGGAGAATGGTCATATTTCCCAACTCATAATGAATTAGGACTTTTTAGTTTGTAATATGGTATTAATCTAGGCTCTCTTCAATATCTAAATTTCACATCCTCTCATCTACCAAGGATAATTAGTTACATGGCCCACAACAGGCACCCAGAAACCATAAAATACAACTCCAACAACAAGGTAAAAATGGTTCTAACTTCAACATGATAATTCCAATCTCTATGCACACATAAGAAAAGGTTCAAAAACATGTCTCCAACACATCACTAACCTTGGAAACCATAATTCCACAACTTAACCATGAATCCCCATCATACAAGATTGTTGACTTCCCTAGATGCTCCTGCATCAATAATGATAAATGACACAATCTAAGTTTGATCAATAACTATTTGCCTGCTATAGACCTTAATCGTAATATATGGTTCATAGGATCAATAAAATTGAATAAAATGATATGGAGATCAAATCCAAATGGTAGATACTTAGTTTCCTCGATGTTCTTTGAGGTGTTCAAAGAGTTTCATAAGTCATTTTGGGCTAACGCATGGATTAAAAACTTGATTCCTAAAATCAATGTCTTCTACTAGTTGTTCCTTCAAAGTAAGGTTTTAACTACTAAAAATCTAACTAAAAAGGATTTTTTTATCCCTAATAAATGCTACCTCTATAAAAAAAGAAGTGGAGAATGAAAACCTCCTATTCTTAAACTATGATTTCACTCAAAAGGTCTGGTTGATCCTACTCAAGAGATTGAATGTCAACTAGGTAATGCCTAACTCAATTAACTATTTCTTTGATCAACAAAAAAGCATTATTCTTCACAACAAAGTGAAAATGCTCTAAAAGTTCATATCTTCTCATATAGTATGGAATGTGTGGAAATAATGCAATAATAGAATCTTTCAAAACTAAAGTCTAAACGTAAAGGTAATTGGTGAAAGAATAATAAAAAATATCAATAAAAATTTGCTTTTGAATGCAACTATGGTTAAAGATCAGAGCAAGGAAGATATGGGAAATTTGAAAATATGAGAGATTTTGAAGATCAAGAGAGATTGAAATCAAAAAATAGAGAACCTAGTATAGACTTCACCTCCTCTACAATTGATCAAAACTAATTTCAATAGGGTGGTGAAGGGAAACCTAGTTATAGATTGGTATGGTGGGATTGCGAGAAATGAAGCTACAAATTGTATCCATATTGTAGAGTAAAATTGTGGTCAATATTTGGGATAGGAACTTAGATAAATATCCTTAGTTATACTTGGAGTGTCAATTTGGGTTTTGTAAATTGTTGAGAGATATAATGGTTGTTTGCACAAGGGATGAAGTCAAGTTGATATGAATGCACTCAAATTTGTAGTATACTCTCTAAAGTTTCTCCTTTTTGTTTTTTATTTAGAATAACCATTCTTAAAAACTAAGTGTGAAATGAAATTATCCTAAGAGAATTAGACATAATATATACTTAAGAAATTAATTACAATATTTTCTTATAATAAATTAGATACAATCTTCACTTGAAATACGATCCCTTCTTATAATAAAAGTAAATCCACAATTATATAAAGAAAATTAAATGTTAAATAATTTAATGAAATATTCACAACTAAAAATGAATCCCACATTTAAATTCTAAATACTTCTTATAGTATTTTAATAGATACAATCTATACCTATTATGTCATTAAAGTTCACATCCACACAACTTAATTAATATAACTTATACTCACCACACTTATTACTTTTTGCACTCAAATCTTTAATTTGCACCACTAATATACACCCTTATTGTACCTTAAATTAATGATACACTTATTTTTATTTAACTTTAGACATATTTTGACCAAGCTTTTAATTCAAAATCTTTAGTTTGTTGGTCAATAGGACATAAATAACACTGGCAATGGGACAATGATTTTCTTGACAGATCTCCTAATCTTCAATTCTATTTTCGTTAAATATCTCCAAAAGTTCAATTAGTTTATTCCTATGTAATCCAAGATCAAATCAATATTTTCACTCACACAAGATGGGAACAACCAAAAACACATTAATCTAGAAGCTTGAAAGCAATATTTAGTTATAGAATTTTAACATATATGCAATCCACACCTAGAAACGTAATTCCATGTACACATCAATCGTTGACAGAGGGAGAGGGCCCTTCTCCAACTACCAATTGATCAACATGAAAAATTAATCAAAATGTAAGGAATTCAACAACATTCTTCAAAGTTTCATTAACAGTTCAAAAAGAAGAACATATGTTTTACATAATATGGTTTGCATATGTAGGCCAAACCTTATTAGAATTAATAGAAATTGTCTAAGTTTAGTTCATCGTGGTAAGAAACTGTGAGGAACAATAGTAATCACAAGAATCATCAAAAAATAACTAGACACACTCAAAATACACCATGAAACTAATTTGATCAAAAACCAATCTTTTAAGGAGCTTTCATGTCATCCATTGTTATCCAACTTTGTTGTAGACTTCCTTCTATTTAGCTTTTCTACCAATAGATCCCTGATTTGAAATAAATGCCTAAATTAGTATTCACTATTAGGTTTAATTCCAAGGATTTATATTTTTTTGACATATTTAATATCAATCATTTACAATAACTATGATAATTTGGGAGGAATTGTAGAAGTTATGGGTGGGAATTTGGCTCTAGGGATTGACAAAGGAATTGCAGGGTATGTGGATGGGGATACTGGTAATGGAAATATTGGGAATGATACTTTGGATGGATTCCTAGAGCAGGAAGAAGATAAAGTTTTTTCGATTTTGGTTCAGAAAAGCATGGAGATATTGGCTTTTTCAATATGATCCTTTGTCCTCTATCCTTGCTCCTCAAAGGGACCCACTCAAGAATATCATAAAGGGGATCCATTCCTCTATGATTTGTTAGGACATTGATGATTCATGTGATGTGGAGAAAAAAGAAGGATATAGATGAATTTGGACAATGAAAGTGGTCTTCTCTCTTTGGGAAAAGACCAGGAGATAAGTCAACTTTTCCCCCTTATTACTTCAAAATCATGTTGGGAAAAAGGTGAGTCCCAAATTTTTTTTTTGGACCTGATAGTTGATTTTTCTATTTCTTCTATGGATTTAATCTAAGTTGGGAAATTTTTGGGGGCTAGACTAGATACTAAAACCTTAAGAAATATGGTTAAAAGGAAAGGGGCCCTTTGGGATTAGGTTGACATTGCTATAATGTTTAAAGGTTTTTTTATCCTTTTTAATTACATGTAAGGAGGATCTGAATATAGTTTTATGCGGTAGGCCATGGTTATTTGGCAACAGTTTTGTAACGATAAAAAAAATTGGGAACCTAATATGGACCTTTCAAATGTGTTCTTTCTCACCACCCATGTATAGGTAAGACTCCCAAGACTCCCTCTGGAGTTATGGCATGAAGATATTTTAAAAGGGATAGCTAGATCCTTTGGAGAGCTAATTGCTATTGATAATATGAGTACATCTAGATCTAAACTTATGTTTGCTAAGATCTATGTTAAAGTTGTCCATCTAAAGGATCTACCTTAGAAGGTGGAGATTAACTTAAAATTGGGAAAATGGGCACAAGAGATTATTTTTGAAGATCTCCATAATGCTTTTTTTTTTTTGTAATAAGATTGGGTCATTGGGGAAAAAAATATCCACTAAAACTAAAAACCAAGAAAAGGTGGTGACTATGGAAAAGAAGGCTCCAAGAAGGGTATGAAAACCTAAAGTATCAATAGGAGAGTCTTTACCTAAAGGAAAAAAAATAGAAGAAGACCTTAGATATCAACCTAAAGATGATAAGAGGGGGATGCAGGATGATGAAGGAAGTAAGACAATGGATGGAGAGGAAAATATTTTATCCTCCCCATAGGAAAGTGAAGAAATAGAAAGCATACAAAACCAAATGGTTATTTATCAGAATAATGATGAGGATCTAGGAAATGTGGATCAGAAAGGGGAGTTTGAGGAAGGAGAAATCAAAGAGGAAGGTAAAGGAGATATAGAAAATATTTTGAATAACTATGTGGAGGATTCACTGGATGGAGGAAACTTCTCTCTATCAGAACCTCTATTTGAAGAGATTTCATCAATTGTTCTTGAACCTGGTTCTCCTAACTATATAGAATAGAAAGACGGTAAGGAAGAATAAAAATAGAAGATGGAACAAAGAAAGAAGGCTGAAAAGAAAATGGCATAACTTGTCTTGTTGTCAGGAGTAGCAACTCAAAGAAGTAAATTAGAGGGGTCACAAAAAAAGTCAGGTGTTGGAACCCTAGGAAAAATAGGTAGAAAGACTACCAAAAACAAGAGAGAAACATAAAGCATGTAGAACATAGCTGATGGAAAGAAAAAAACTATGCTAGACTTTACCCCTAAAAAATAATGAAGATTATATCCTAGAATGTAAGGGGGGTGAATAGCATCCATAAATTAGATGTATTTAGAAACTTTTTCCAAGATCACAAACCTAATATAATGGTGATCCAGGAAATGAAAATGGAGAAAGGAAAAGCTAAAAGTTTATAATCTTTTAATAATTGTGGTCTTCTAGCAAGTAGTTCTAAAGGAGCCTCAAGAGGCACCTTGGTCATGTGGAAGAATTCAATGTTCTCTAGAACTTTGATGGATGCTAAGAAGAATTTTATTGCAATCAAGATCTAGAATTTATCTTTGGGAACCTATTAGTATGTGGCTGATATATATGCTTCTAACAATAAAAATGTGAGAAAACATTTATGGGACTCTTTATCTAAACTTAAGAGTTTAGATTATAATGGTAGATGGGTTATGCTTCAAGATTTTAATGTCCTTCTCTATGTACATGAAAAAATGGAGGTAATCCAAGCCAATTGGAAGGAAGACTAGATCTAATAGATTTAATTAATAGAGAATGATGAATGGATATGGACCTCCAATGAATTGGTTTCATGTGGAGAAATAAAATAAATGGAGATGATTGTATTCAGGCCTGTCTAGACAAGGTCCTTATATGTCTATATTGGACAAATGATTTTAGCCCTTTTTGATATTCAAAAGATTGCTTCTAATCACTTTCGACTTATTTTTTAAAGCTGAGCCTATTGAAGCAAGGAAGAATTTCCCTTTCAAGTTCAAGAAAATGTAGATGCAACATCTAGACTTTATTTTTGTTTTGAAAACTTGATGAAGGATCAAAATAAATGGTTCTACTCTCTTTTTTGTTGCTAATAAAATTAAGAATGTGAAAAAAGGGTTAAAGAGTGGAAGAAGAGTACTTTTGGTGATATCTTTGATATTAAATCTAATATGAAATTGGAGCTATAGATTATCCAAGATAGAATTCATTATGATGGTACTCAGAGGAGTTAGTCAAGAGAATGAAAAGCTAGCAGATTGCCATGATATTATTTCTAAAGAACAAACCTTTTGGAGGAAGAGATTGTAACGCCCCACCAAGAATCACAAAATAAATAAACCTAAAGTTTCACTAAGTTTTTCAAACATTTTTTTTGTTGAAAGATAATAACTTAACAACAACATATATAATATAGCAGAAGGAATAACATACACACATACATAAGATTACATCTCTTAAGGGTCTCATGATGCTGAATCACATTTAAGTTTAATTAATACTAAATCCAATATATAAAAAATCCACATCAAAGAATAGCTACAAGTATGAATCCATTTAAATAATGTACAATTATAGGATGCCACTTAGCAATAATTAGAATGCACAATCATCTAGTAAACAAGTCATAGGGTATGAAAGGCTAAAATAATATACATCATAAAATAGATTACATCATCTTGTAATATCTATGAAATCAAATACAATACAATAGAGTACAACCAGCCATCATAGTACACAAGAACACAATGAAAGGAAATATAGAACAAGGAACTCTAGCAACAACATTAAACTATTAGATATCAATGATAAAAGTAAAAACCACTACCACCTGACCTTCTGATAACCTAAATGGCCCACTCCCACTATGGTGAGGAGATAATCTCAAGTCCCATATAGGTATCAATCCAAAAAGTCAAATCCAACATCTAGGTCAAGGAGAACCTAAAAGTAATCTAACTCAATGTACCAAGACAGAAATTACATCTAAACTCAAAGGTAAAAAGGACACGTACGAAATCAACTATGTAAGTGGGCAAGTGTCATCGCATAAGCCAACTGTAAGGTTACCCTAGCAACCTCTTTGGACTCCAGTCCCCAGTGTCTTTATGTGGCACTAGTATCCTTTCGTATAGATAAGGCATACTAACAAAGAAAGGTCACAACAAGCATCCTCTCTACTCCCATCCTACCCTATACTAGCAATCAAGGAATGGGCAAGGAAAAAAAAAAACTCTTATTAGTTCATTTTTAAACCCATTTAATGAAATGTTATCACTTATTAAAACAACTTACAATGGGTTACCCATGCAGCCACACTGGGCTCCGGCCTCCATTGCAAGCCACTTCCCAATGTACACATAGATTACCTACCCTAAGCTCATTAAAGTACAACTTATAAAATCATAGTTTTCACCTCAGTCCTTTACAAGCAATTGGAAAGCTCCTATAGATAAAACATAGTGATCACCTCAGTCCTTTAAAAGCAACTGTAAAGTGCCTAAAGACAAATCATAACATTCACCTCAATTCTATGCAAGCAACTGGAAAGCACCGCAAGACAAATCACAATAATCACCTCAGTCCTATACAAGTAACCAAAAAACACTAGAAGATAACCAATCAAAAGCTCAAAGGTTACAACAAGAAAGTCACAACTATCACCTTGTTTCTATACAAGCAACTGGAAAGCACAAATATGCACTAATCATAACTCATCATAGAAACATGTGACACATCACCATGGTCAAGTATAAAAATTGTATACATAACATCATCACATGAAAAAACCCCAAGCCTCTATTAAACATCCTAAAACTAGTCAACACTCTGAGTCAACTCCAAAACCCAACATAAGAAAGCATACATCATGTAGTGTGGTTCATAGATTTTGTTTGGTTTTGAAAATACACAATTTTGATTTAGCAGTAAGGTTTAACTTTACATTTCTTATAAGTTTCTAACTTAATAAGGTTTACAATTTTTTCCCTATAACTGAATCTCTTTTTCCTTATTAAATCAAAATACAAAACTAACATTGTTGATATGGGATTGTTTGAAGTGAAGAACCTCTAGTGTTTCATTCATTGTTTTGTCACTGATGTCAAACCTGCTACTTGTTGTTAAGATAACTGCTTAGTTAATTTAAGTACTATCATTTGTTTGATTGATGAAGAGGATTTGATCAAGTAAGATAACAAGAGAATCTAGAGGAAAGGTTGAGTTATGGTATGAAAAACAAGTACAAATATTAGTTAAGATAGTGATGATATAGTTCATTGATTATCTACTTAAGGCTACAAAGGTTGGGTATAATGATTAAGTCTAGAAGAACAAGTAAGAAGAATTGTGTCTACCAAGCTTAACTAAGTGGATAGTAGGTGTCAAGAAAAGTTAGTGCAAGCTGAGAAAAAAAAAATTGGAGCCAAGAAAAGTCAAGATTCAGTGTATGCCGAGCAAAATAGTGTAAGCTAAGTAAATTTTTGTTGGTGTCGAGCATCAGTAAACTTTAGTGTTGGCCAAGTGAACTAGTGGAAGCCAAGTAAAAGAATAGTATGGAAGTTGAGTGACAACATATTGATGTCGAGAGTAAGTATTCATGTTAAATCAAAGATTTGACATATTTGAGCTGATTTTTTTTCCTTGAATTGTGTCAAGTGTGTGGAAGATAAATATGATGAGCTAGTGACATGGAATTTAAGGTAAACCATTTTTAGGCCAATTTAAAGAGGATTAAAGAAGAAGTTTCTAGAGGAACCAAATGGAAAAGTGGGTAGATTAATTATATCCTACCTAATCCTACCTAACCCTAAAATGAAAGATTGAGGTTAAACAGAAAAACATCTAAAATCTCTATTTATAGAGAGAGCTAGTTAGAAGCAAAGGTTGTCATGTATGAGAACCTAAGGAAGATAAGGAATCTAGGGGATTGCTTCATTTAAAGAAAACCATTTTTAGGCCAATTTAAAGAGGATTAAAGAAGAAGTTTCTAGAGGAACCAAATGGAAAAGTGGGTAGATTAATTATATCCTACCTAATCCTACCTAACCCTAAAATGAAAGATTGAGGTTAAACAGAAAAACATCTAAAATCTCTATTTATAGAGAGAGCTAGTTAGAAGCAAAGGTTGTCATGTATGAGAACCTAAGGAAGATAAGGAATCTAGGGGATTGCTTCATTTAGTGGCTAAATAGAAGAGACCGCTATTGGAAAGCAAAGCAAGAAGGCTTAAGAGTATGAATGCTTGAAGGGTGAACAAGCTATCAGAGCTAAAGTGTGTGAAAGCCAAGTAGAATGGAGGACCAAAATAAAGACCTATAATCTTCAAGTGAGTTGTAATTTTTTATCAGATCAAGTCTTATTGTTACTTTCTAATCATTGTATCAGTCTAGGGTAAATCCTTTGGATTAAGGTTGACCTAGCAGTCATTTGTAAATCTTGTAATTGGGTGATATTTCAAGTGAATGGTCTAAAGTCCTCTAATAAGGCTCACTCCTAACACAGTGATTGAAATCCTCTAACCATGTCACATTTAACAATGTGTATTGTAACCTATAACAAGGTTGGCCTTTCATAGGGCATCACTTCAGAAGAGTGAGAATTAGTAGTGTGTTACTGGTGGTTTTTCCCAAATTAGGTTTCCACATAAAAGCATTGTGTCAAATGTGTTATTAAATCGATTATGTTTCATGTTTACATTTTTCTAAAGTTTTTTTGACCTATGATAGTAACCTACAAAGTTTAAGTGTTATATGATCTAATGGATGCTTGCATAATAATGTTTTATGGATATGGGTTCACTAAGTTGTTTTAAGGAATTCCAACAATTGGTATCATAGCCATCTTCTTAAGAGGACTAGTTTGAAGGTACTAGAAGCAAAAGATCAAGATGTCAAAAAGAGAGGTACCCAAGCTTAACAAGGATAACATCCCTACATGGAAAAGTCTGATGATCTAAAAAAGAAGAAAGAAAAAAATTAGGCAATGTTGGAGATTGCCTCTGTCCTAAGTTATGTTGAGTTCAATGACATCAAGGGTTGTGATTCTGCAAAGAAGATGTGGGATGCTCTTCACACCATTTATGGAGTAGATGAAAATATTTTGAGAGCCAAATCTAAAAGTCTTAGAGGTAATTTTGATGATTTGAGAATGCAAGAAGGTGAGAATGTTGCTCAATATTGCTCTAGAATAAAAGATTTTGTTAATTCTATAAGAGGAGATATTAGTAAGATAGATGATAATATTGTATTAAAAAAAGTTTTGAGAACATTGTTACCCCTCTATGCTATTAGAGTTTCTACCATAGAAGAACTAAGATGTATACCAGGTTCTAATCTAACTCTTGAAGGTCTAGTAGGTAGGCTCATTGCCTTTGAGTTATCTGATTTTGATAACTTCAAATCTAAAAATGTTGAATCTACTTTCAAAGCTAATTTTTCATTCAAGGAACCTTAAGAGAAGAAGAAAAATGTCAAATATATTTCTAGTGACAGTGACACAGAAGAGGAGGGTGTAGAACAACTTGAAGCACTACTAGCAAGGAGATTCCATAGAGGCAAAGGAAAATTCAAATTTAAGTTACCTGTCATGTGTTTTAATTGCAATGAGGTTGGTCATATTCTTGCTAGATGTCTAGAGAAGAAGAAAAATAGAAGTGGAGATGATGCAGGAGAATCTTGCATCAAAAAATAGAGGGGGAAATAAATTTTATTTTATTTTTTCATTAAAAAAGAGAAAAAATTATGTAAAAAATTTGTGGAGGAGAGAGAAAGGGGAAAAAATTAGAAAAAATATTAAAATAAATAAAAATGGAGAAAAGAGAGAAAAGGCATTTAATAAGTGATATTATTAAATGTAACTTATGGCTAGAGAGTTTATTTAATGTAACTTTCTAGTGGCCTACTTGTGGCTTGGTTTGGTATAAGTAGAGGGTCTTGTCTTGTCAATATTCATCATCCATCTTGGAGAAGAGGATGTGGAGGAGGAGCAAACTTTGAAGAGCTAGTAGTTGTGGCTTGGATAATAAGGAGATTTTTTAGTGGGCTTGCGAGCACAAGTTGAGATCTTTCTTGGAGGTTTCTACCAAACTGTGGATATGGACTAGCTAGAGTTGAGATTGGATCTTAAGGGATCTTGCAAAATTATTGTTGTAATTGCTTATGTATTTGGCCGTAACCCAAAAGGCCTTACAACCGAGCATGTTGGATGTAAATCTTATGATTATATTATGAGAATTGGAAATATTTTGGATTTAATTATCTATGTTATTATTTATTCTTCTATTGTGTGGTTATTTGTTAGGGGCTAGGATATCTCCTTTAGGGTTCTCCTATCTTGCACTGCATCAAGTGGTATTAGAGAAAAGGTTGTTCCTAAGTGTGTAGATAGATTGTTGAAGTTGAAGTAGTTTGCACTAGGACCTTGGAAGCACATGCAAATGGATCTATGGTTGTAAATATGGAAGGTTGATCTTGTTCGAGAAGATTGATTTGTTGGTGATTTATTGCAAAGGGTTTG
Source organism: Cupressus sempervirens (assembly GCA_028749045.1). NCBI lineage: Eukaryota > Viridiplantae > Streptophyta > Pinopsida > Cupressales > Cupressaceae > Cupressus > Cupressus sempervirens. Next base: position 371,863,677 of record CM053791.1, on the reverse strand, counting down.
CAAAAATCTTGGAAGATGGATCTGAGAGGATTGGACCTTAAGGTGATTGTGAATCTCCATGATGTAGTGGAGAAGAGGTTTTTAGAGATGTTTTCTCAATTTGAAGCTAGTTTGGTTAATCGAGTTAAGGAAGGGATGGTTGAGTTTCATAGAAATTTGTGGAGTTGGACTCTAACAATCTAGAAGAGGGTTGTTTGGTTGGTTAGAAGACTTGTTCGAGAGAGAAGATGGCATCACAAGGTTGAGGTGGAAGAGGTTTCTTTTGTTGATTAGTTTATGGAGCTTAATACAGAACCTGCAAAGCAACTAGAGGTTTTTTCTAAGGATATTCCTAATCTTGTTGATATTGGGATGGAGATTGGTTTTCATGATTAGTTGGTTGAGTCTGACATGGAGATTATAGAGCACTTGGTCATGGATGATCTGGTTGTCGTTGGTGGTGACTTGTATGTTGCAGAGCATCTTGTTGTGAGTAATGAGACTGCTAGTGTTCATGAGATTTTGGATTTTTTTGATGGAGATCTACATATTGTTGCTAATGTGGAGTTTGTTGCTACTAGTGTTGATTCACTAGTTGCCGATGTGAATGAAGTTTTCTTGATGAAGCATTATGTTCAGTTTATTCCTAAGAGTAAGCATGATGATTGGATTATTGAGATTTTGGTGTTTGAATGATGGATACAGATGTGGATGATTTGCATGTTGGTTTTATTGTCCCCGATGGAGTGGAAGCCTTTGGTGAAGATGAAGATGGTTGTGATATTTCTTTTGGCATCTAAGTATGGGACACACTTTTCTATCTACCTGAGGAGTCTAATGTAGGAGCATCTTGCATTAGAAAATAAAGGGGGAAATAAAAAATTTATTTTGTTTTTCAAAAGAATAATATTTTTAAAATTTGTGGAGGAGAGAGAAAGTCACAAAAATTAGAAAAAAAAATTAATAAATAAAAAATGGAGAAAAGATGGAAAAGGAATTTAGTAGGTGGCATTATTAAATGTAACTTGTGGCTAGAGGGCTTATTTAATGTGAGAGTTTATTTAATGTAACTTGCTAGTGGCCAACTTGTGGCTTGGTTTGGTATAAGTAGAGGGTCTTGTCTTGTCATTATTCATCATCCATCTTGGAGAAGAGGATGTGGAAGAGGAGCAAACTTTGAAGAGCTAGTTGGTTTGCCTTAGAAAATAAGGAGATTGTTTGTGGGCCTACGAGCACAAGTTGAGATCTTCTTTGGAGGTTTCTACATGAGTGTCGATGTGGAGTACCTAGAGTTGGGATTTGATATTAAGGGATCTTGCAGAATTACTATTGTAATTGCTTATGTATTTGGGTGTAACCCAGAAGGCCTTACAATCGGGAATGTTGGATGTAAATCTTATGATTATATTATAAGAATTATTTTGGATCTAATTCTATGTGTTATTATTTATTCTTTCATTGTGTGCTTATTTGTTGGGGGCTAGGACACCTCCTTTGGGGATTCTCCTATCTTGCACTGCATCAAGAGATAAATGTAGAAGTAAAAGAAATGAGGATAACAAAGATTACAAAGACAAAGGCAAGAAATCTTGCTATATTGCAGAAGAGGAAATCAAAGAAGGATTTGATGATCATGATTGATGAAGTGGTGTATGTTGCAATGAAGGATGAATCTGATGAGGATGAGGCAACTGCACTAATGTCTTGTGTGAACAAGAATGATATATGGATCATTGATAGTGGGTGTTCACATTACGTGGCTAGAGATAAAAGTAAGTTCATCACTTTGAATTATTATGATGGAAATAGTGTAAGGTTTGATAATGATGCACCTTTCCTGATAAAAGGAAAAGGATCTATCTAACTCACAGAAAATATTATGTGTGACAATGCTTATTATGTTGAAGGACTTAACTATAATTTGTTGAGTGTGTCACAATTGAATAGTCTAGGTTGCAAGGTTAAGTTTGAGAACAAGATATCTAAGATCTATAATAATGATGGGAAACTGATTGGGAAAAGTGATCAAACTAAAGGTAATCTATTTTATCTTGATATGAATGATGCTACTTGTCTTGTTGTAGAATTTAATGATGTGTGGTTATGGCACAAGAGTTTACGTCATGTTAACTTTGATAACTTGGTTAGTGTCAGTAACATGAAAAGAGTCAAAGGTTTGCCTAAATTAAAGAAGCCTGATAATAGAATTTGCAAATAATGTCAGTTAGGAAAAATGAAAAAATCTAATTTCAAAAGTAAGACTCCACCTCTAAAGGAATTTTGGAGATCATTCATACTGACTTGTGTGGACCAATTGATGTGCAAAGCTACAAGGGTGATAAATATGTTATGTTATTTGTTGATGATTATTCTAGGATGATGACAATTATGTTTCTAAAATAGAAATCTGATGTTTTCCAAATGTTTAAGTGGTACTTAGCCAGAGTTGAGAAGGAGAAAAGAAAAAATTTGAAATTTTTGAGTTCTAAAAGAGGAGGATAATTTACATCAAATGAGTTTGAGATGTTCTATAATGATGGAGGAATCAAAAGATAGACATTTGCACCTAGGACCCCTTCGCAAAATGGAATTATTGAAGGAGGAACATGTCTATAATGGATTGTGCTAGGACACTCATGATGGAGAAGAATGTTACTTTGAAATAGTAGAGAGAGGTTGTAAGTATAGTTGTCTATACCTTGAACCATGTGCAAGTCAAGAAAGGTACTCATTTAGCACCTTTTGAATTATGGTATGGATACTCACCCAATCTAAAATATTTTAAGGTATTTGGAAGAAAGTGCTATATTCTCAAAGATTTCAAGAATGGTAAATTAGATGCTAAAAGTGAAGGTATATTCCTTGGCTATTCCAAGAGAAGTAAAGATTATAAGTGTTTAAATACTAACATTAACAAAGTTGTGGAAAGTGCAAATGTGAAATTTGATGAATATACAAAGGTACATGAGGCTGAACCTATGAAGGAACTAGAGGAATACAAATATTGTGTATAATTTAATGAAGGTATGCCTACTAAAGAAGATGATGTAAAAATAAAGTTGCAAATCAACATCAATTTTTTGTGATTATTGACTCACATACAATGAATGTTAAGTTACATTCAGGAACCATGCTGCAATAAGGTGCCGAGTTGCAAACTGAAGCTGAGGCAGATTCTAATTCTAAGATTAGTGTACATGAAAGAGATGTTGAATTACTTGATAGAGATGTACATAGTGATTCAAAAGTCGAGATATCTAATGAGAAAAATAGAGAAGAACCAAGATTGTCAAAATATGTCAAAAGACATCACCCTGCTACACAAATTATTGGAGATAAAGATGCTAGGCCAATGACAAGGAATAGACTACAAAATGATACATATTTGCTAAGAATGCATGAACCTAAGATAGATAAAGATGCCTTAGAAAATGAGGACTAGAGTAAATCCATGAAAGAAGAGATTGATAGATTGAAAAGAACAAAACATGGACTCTAGTTCCCAGACTAGAAAACAATACTGTGATAGGAACGAAGTGGGTGTATAGTAACAGTTAGATGAGAATGGTGAAGTGAAAAGGAATAAGGCAAGATTAGTTTTCAAGGGGTGTTCATGAGAAGAAGGGATAGACTATGGAGAAACATTCACCCCTATTACAAGATTGGAAGGAGTAAGAACTCTACTTGATTACTTTGCATACAAAGGTTTCAAAGTTTATCAAATGGATGTGAATTCAACATTTTTGAATGGTATATTAAAAGAAGAGGTTTACATAGAAAAGCTAGAAGGATTTGTTGATGCTAGTAATAAGAACATGGTATGTAGACTACACAAAGCTTTATATGGTTTAAAGAAAGCTCCAAAAGCATGGTATGAAAGGCTTCACAACTATCTTATGAAGATTGGATTTGAAAGAACTAATGATAATAGCAATATGTACTTGAAGACAAAAAAAGTCAAAGGTGTTTTATTGATTTAAATTTTTGTTAGTGATGTCATATTTGGATGTCAAGATGGATTATGTAAGACATTTGCAAATGAAATTAAGAAATATTTTGAGATGTCTATGTTTGGAGAAATCAAGTTCTTTGTTGGTTTGCAAGTATATAAGATGCAATATGGTATATACATCACTCAGTTTAAGTATGTGAATGAAATATTTAAAACTTTTGGATTAAAATATTCCAAACCAGTTAGCACACCTATGGTGATAGGACACAAGTTACCAAAGAATAATGATTCAGCTAATGTGAATCAAACATTGTATAGGTCTATGATTGGCAAATTGTAATATGTAGTACATAGTAGACCTAACATTGTATTATCTATTGGAATAGTTGCAAGATTCTCTGCTAATCCTAAGGAGAATAATTTGATGGTTGTTAAGAGAATTATGAGATATATGAAAGGAATGGAACAATATGGTCTTAAATTGTTTTGTTTTATGCTAAACTGAATATGTTTTATCTGCTAACTAAGTGTGTTTAGCTGCTAAGAAATGATAGTACAAAACTAAAAGAATGCAGTAAGAAAAGTACAAGAATCGTACAAGTACCAAAACCAATATTTTTTATTCAAGTATTCAAAAATATTATTACAAAGTGTTCATGTTTACACAGTACTTGAATACAATGCATTCAGATATTACTAGTGCTCTCAGCTCCTAACATAAATATCTGAATTAAACACATTGTACAAACAGAAAAGTATTGAAAAGGAGATAAAAGGAAAGGCATCCATTTCCTGAATGGAAGGTTTGTAGTGTTGTACACTGAAGGGCTAATCTCGCATCTCCATTTGGGAGTGAACCTGCAAAAAATGAATAAAGAAATAGGTTAGTTCATATGAACTGAACAATGGAAAACTTTCCTATCATCTATACTCTACTGTTTATACAGCATGGTTATCCAAATAACTATGCTAAAAGGCAAGACGGCAAGAACAATCCAAAGAAAATAAAACATGTTTTTACTAATGAGCTTGTTCCATGTGTAGATACAGGTATGAAGACTTGAGGCTAAGTTGGTTTGGGCAAAGACAGAAGATATTGGGGAGACTGTTAAGGGGGCATCCATAAGTTTCAGGTATGGGACCTTCTAGTTACACCAATGTAGCTGATTAAATACTTTCAGGAGATCATGGAAAGGACATGCATAAGTTACAAGAATGAAACTTTCTGGTCAAATCAAGGAGGGGCGAAGACCAAAGACTTGAGGAGATCATTGAAGGGACACGCATACACTACAAGTGTGGAACCTTTTGGTTGAATCATGTAGCAGCAAAGGCAAAGGACGAGAGGAGACTATTGAGGGGGAATACATAAGTTTTAGGTATGGGACCTTCCAATCAAATCATGGAGGACATATAAAGTTTCAAGTCTAAAGTTAAAGGAATTTCAAGTTTTTTTTCAACATATATCAATAAAGTATAGGTGCAATCAGTCACAAGGACAGCCAGAATAATTATCAAGTGCTAAATCAATAGGAAAAGAGGACAAATCTTCTATAGCAAGATATAATGTGCATAAATAGGGACATTAACATCAAAGAAAATATTAATATATATTGTTTAAACAATCTAATAAAGTGATTACAGCTGCGAGAGAATGGGAATGTGACTGGATGGATATCCCAATAACTATTCATATGGAGGAATGAGCTATAGAAAACATGTAGAAACAATAGGAAAGGCTAAGAGACTAGTACTCATACCATGTGATAACATCCATGGTCAAGCATGACGATAGGCTTGTTATCAAGTTATTAATTTCTCAAGTACAATTCATATTGTCATTTGATTCCAGTATTTTAATATATGATTCAGTTCATGATAATTACACAGATTCATCATATTGTGAACACATAGGAACAAAATAACCATCATCTTGCTGATACAGGAACAAAGGGTTTTTTTTTACTTGTTCAAGATCTCTTGAGAATGGGATGTGAATATCAGATGCTTATGTTAAAACATATTTGTAACAATATTCTAAAGATGTTGCTCATGTAATGCAAACCTGGTATTCACAGCATGTTTTAAAGTAACAGCAAGGTAAGCTCATACTTAGCATCAAATTTATTACCAAATAGAGTGGAGCTAAAAACCACAGAAGATATGCAAGTACACATGAAAATTTATTGATTCTACCTCAGCATACGGCTAATGTACAGTCATAGAGAAAATAGACCCATGGAAAGAATCTGCAAGAGTTGTCCATAGAAATAAAATAACCAACATTGCTACCATACAGATCTACTAGTTTTTCTCCATATTTATGCATATCAGATATATGAAACAGAGTGTGAAAAGAAGAGGTCGATTATATACTCACAGCAAGCACTTGAAGGAGAGACCCTTTGAAAATGGTGATGAAATCATGGTTATATAGCAAGAAATAGTGCCTAGCCTGAGAAGTCATCTAGCACAGAGAAAAATCTGATGTACCCATGATGTCTATGGCAAGGAATGACATCACCCAGATTTGGCCATAATCAAGACCATGAACACTTGGCTGTGAAGAAAAGGAGTCATTAAAGACTTGAATATTGGCGTCCATGAGTTCAAATCTGAACTCCATATGTAATACATAGAAAATGCCCAACAAAAATCTGCATTAAGCTCACTTTTGGAGAAGATTATAAGACAAACAACTAGCATCAAGAAAGCTCACAACAACACATGAACCCATAGTGAATATAAGCATATACAGATGCAAAGAAATTGCAGCCAAGAATGGATTTTTTACCATGAAGAACCCAGAAGAAATCTTGCTCAAAAGCAAGATTGAAGTCACGTAGGAGAGGAAAGCTCAGTCTCGTCATCAAGAAAGACATTTTCAACAATAGAACAGCTAGCATGCATGGAAATGGCTCCTTCCCAAGCAAAAAAATTGACCCAACAAAGGAAAAAATCACAAAGCTTCATCATAGCTGCAGCTAGGGTTTGGAGAAACCCTTATTTCTTACTCTCACGCAAGATGCAAAATGAGCAAATGAACAAAACAAAAACGTTTTGCCTTCCCCTTATTTTTTGCCTTTGTCACATTCCATGAAATTTCAAATCCGTGAGTGGGAGTCGGATTTTTATTTTTGCCATTTATGTTATTTTTATATTAGTTGAGGGTGATTATTTTGAACTCTATTCTTACTAGTTTTACATATATCAATGAATAAAGCTTTGATCATTTGATATATTTAAAACTAATAGAGATAATATTACATGATTTATATTAATATTAATATGTTTTAAAATTAACTAATGAAATGTTAATTATTAAAACATACTAATATTATTATAAATAAAGGAGTTAAAATATAGTTTCTATTATAATACTAATTTAATATTAACGTGTTCATTTTTTAAAAATGATAAAATATAAGAATAAACACGATAATATTAAATTAATATAATAAAATAAGCTTCAATTGTAAAATTAATTTATCAAGTGGTTGTAATTATAAGGCCATTGATTTTATTAATTATTTAATGGAAATTATAAAAGTTGTAAGTATCTATTATGCCTAAATGCAAGGGAAAAGGGTTGGAAGGATATTTTTAGAAGGGGTGTTCAGTTAACATGGGGTACTCATTGAGGCCAAATTCAGTTCCAGTTCCACATGCAGATTTGTGAGTTATTTGATGACATTTTTAGCAGTTCATGGAGCAATGATGATCAGTTATACATGCAGTTTAGATTGAGGGCTTATTTTATGCATATATTGCATAATTAGGAGTAGTTTTACATGCTATTTTTGTGGGTTACTTAGTGCGTCCAAGTTTGATCATTTTGTGCATAATTTTGGAGAGCTAGAGGCAATTTTGAGTTATCCATCAGTTGGGCAAATGGTTGAGTGCAGTTTTTAGAGGCTCCTTCATTATTTTCATTATTTTTGGTGATTTTTCCTAGGCATGAATTTGGAATCCGAGTTAGGGTTTATTTTCTATATATTGTACTTTCACCTCATTATGAGGGACCTTCTTTCAGATTTAGATTTATGCACATAGCATATTTTGAGTTAATTGTAAGGGCACTTGTGACAAAGATTTTTGAGCATTGATTATAGAGATACAGCGGTTCCTTCTCATAGATTCTTGTGCAATTTTGTGAATTTCTTACTTTAATGTTGTGTTCGCCTTTATTATAGTTACATTCCTAGTTGCATATTTGAATCATGATACATGTGATTGCAGGTCTATGTTTGTGATTTTTTTTTTATTGCAAAAAATTAGTGAAACTTAGGTATCCCTTTCAAAGCAAGAGGTTCCAATCCTTACATAGAAACACTTTTTGTGATTACGTGATTGTCTGAGTATTGTGAGTCAATTATCTTCTCGTAGTTCATGTTGAAGTGGTCAAAGTTACATTCAAAACCATTGGTGTATCACCTCATTTAGATCATTTTTTTTCATCATTCATTATTCATTTCTTACCCTTGTCTCTAGTACATTTTTAGGATTAGGTGATCACAACTTAGGAACTGGCCTAGCTTTCAGAGATTCTTCTCTTGTTTTAGGACAACCCACCACCTGAGAGAATTTCCATTATTTCATAGGATAGCTTGATTCCATATCTCGCTATAGGCGCAATCCTAATTGACAACAATTTTTTGGCACGCCCGGTGGGACTACGAACTGCTTCACAGTTCACTGAATTACAAGTTTTTACTATTGTTTTGGTCTGAACAGCAATATTCCAGCCTTTGTGAAGGTATTTTATTAACACCTGGTGACTCTTTTTTTAAGGTTTATTGCAGATTCAGTTGCAGTTTTGGTGATTTTTAATGAGAAGAGCTCCTAGAAGGTCAACAAGAGGAAGTAGAGCACCAACAATTTCAAGAGGAAGGTCAGTTTCACCATCAGTATCAAATTTTTCAGTGTTTGAATATCCTACAAGTGAAGAATAGCTAACAAATTCTAAAGAATCTGAGATAGTCATTGAAGATACTGGTTTTCCTAAAGATTTAAGTGTTTGTGACCATTTAGAATCTGAGGTGCCCATTTTTGAACAATTACCAGAGGACCAATTTGTATTTTTAGCATCTGCAAGTGGTGCTATAGTTGCTGTTATAGGTCTGAAAACATATCAGTGGAAGGTAAATCAGCCTACACAAACTTCAGTACCATTTGCAGCACAACAACAAGTACCACCAGTTCATCAAATGGCTTGAAATCTATCGTTTGTAGCTTTTAACAGTGGCAGCCGCTTAAAAATTGTTGTCCATCATGATATTCCACCAATAGCATTAAAAAGTGTACCATATTTTACTGATGAAAATCAAGTTTCAGCAATGGAACATATTAAAGATAGTGCTACCCTTTGTGGATTACATCAAGTTCAGCATGAAGATGTGGCCTTGAAGTTATTAGCAGCATCTTTCAGAGGTAAAGCATTAATTTGGTTTAGAAGTCTTGCAGTAAATTCAATTGCCACGTGGGATACATTGGAAAGTTTGTTGATCAGCAAGTTTTCTTATTAGCAAGTTTGAAGATAAGTCTGATAATCTTTCCTTGGTTGAACAATTGACTACTATAAAGAGACATCCTAATGAGCATATTTCTGATTTTAATTTTCATTTTCAATGAACTTGGGATAGAATTCCAGCAACTGTTAAGCCTTCTAATGATTATGCATTCTCATTTTATTTAAAGGCCTTTAACAATGATATTTCAGTTATGATATAATCTATGGGAGGATGTTCTTTGCCTGATGCATTTGATGTTGTTGTAAGAGCTGAAAATAGCTTAATACAAGCTGGCAAACTAACTCCTAGGCCTCCAATGCCTTATTCTGTAGAAATATAGCAGATTATACCAGCTGTTATACCACCATTGGCTTTAATTCCACCTATGTCAGCATTACCAGCATTCAATGTGCAGGTTGCAGTAGAGGAGCATGCTGCTACAACTCCTATTAGAGAGTTATAGGAGCAAAATCAAGGCTTAATTGAGAAAAATGACAATATGATGAGGACATTATAGACTTATGGCAATGAGGTAACAAATTTGAAGAGACAACAAGGTCAATACAATAGGCCTAATCAAGCATCCTATCAGGAAAACAGGCAATTTAACCAAACTTCAGGTTCAAACCAACAAAGGCAACTTCAAGGACAGCAAAGAAATTATGGTCAAAGGACCAACCAGCCCTGTAATTATGCAACTCCTAGCAATTCAAAAGAATTGGTAGTTGTTCCTCAAAACAACTATGTACACGAAGAAGAATGGTGCAATACTTGTAATGCTGATCATTATTGGTTGGAATGTGCGTATGCACTTAAGTCAAGGAAGCAGGATCTTTTGAAGGAACAACAAATTACAAACCAAGGAGAGGTTCATCCTAAACAAGTGTAACAACAAGTACAGCAACAAGGTAATCCTAATGCTACTTTAATGAATTTTACTGAAGATGAGGCTGTTATAGAAATGAATTTTGATAAAAATTAGACTTGGAAGCCTGTATCAGCGGGAACAAGGTCAAGAGACCAAGATGCAAATATACAACAACAAGCTGATAAATCAAAACAATAGTAGGTTAATGTTGGTAACAACCAACCAGGACCATCAGGTGCACAAAAAATGCAGTATGTGCTAAAAGGACAATAAGGACAGCAAACTCAAGCTCAAAAAGTGAGTTTATAGCCATCACAATAGTAGAAAGAGCATGTTGTACCAAAGAATCAGTCAAAGGTTAGTACTCAGAATTTCAATATTGTTGAATAGCTGAAAAAGACTCATGTTCATGTTTCTATATGGGAGGTTTTAGCACTCCCGGGTCAAAAAGACATGTTACAAGAAGCATTACATTCGCTCACCTTGTCTGATAACGCTTTAGCACAACAGACCCCTACAGTTCTAATGGCTGCAAACGTCAATAATTTACAACAACCAGCGCCAAAGTAGTGAAGCCACCACCTTTTTATGTCACAGTTATAATAGGCAAATACCTTGTTCATAATTGAATGATAGATTCAGGGGCCACTAGCTCTGTTATGCCCAAAAAAATAGTAGACCAGCTAGGCCTCAAATATGAACCAATTAAAAAGGGGGTAGTGTAGCTAGATGGGACAACCATTGAAATAATTGGAGTTATCAGGAATATGGATCTAACTTTGCATGCTTGTCCTAGTTTTTCGGTCCCCATGGATATCTTTATCATTGACCTACCTCCCTATTTTTCCATATGTCTATCACGTGATTTTACAGCAAAAATAGGAGGTTATGTGTCTGTTGATTGGTCTCATATGCTTTTCCACACTAGGTATGGTACTAGGGTGACAATTTCATCTGAACCTATTACCAAAGATTGCCTTGAACATAATGTTGTTACTCCTGAAAATAATATAGTAGCTATTTTATTTGATCAAGAGGAAATAGATGCTATTTATGAGTCTAAAACACCCATAGATACTATTCCTGATGTATTATTAGATGAATGGGCTACTGAAAATGTTAAAATTTCAGAATCACAAGTTGAAGAACCAAGTTTGGGCAATTAAATTATTCATGAGACTACTGATTTTCTGCCAAATGTCATAAAAAATACATATTTAAATGCAAAACAGTAGGGTAATGAGGTATGGAAATTATTTTTTGATGGTTCACGCAAAAAAATCAGTGCTGGAGGAGGTTGCATGCTGATCTCACCAGCAAATGAAAGGTATTATGCATCTTTCAAATTTACTTTCAGTTGTACCAATAATGTTGCTAAATATGAAGCATTGGTAAATGGATTAAAATGGGCCATAAAAAGAGGTATCAGTTGCTTACAAGTTTATGGTGATTCTAAACTGATTGTTAATCAAGTTAGAAATGTTCATGCTACAAAAAATGATTTGTTGAAAAGTTACAAGCACGTTGTGTGGGATTTAATTGAACGATTTGAAGCTTTTAATTTGCAATCTATTCCTAGAAATTAGAATAAGCATGCTGACAGACTTGTTGCAATTGGTGCGCAATATGATATTCCTACTAAAATCAGCAAGAACAAAGGAAATAATCATGTAAAAGTGGTTGTTAGACCTACTATACCAAATAACGCTGAAAGTTGGCAAGTTTTTGAATCAGATCAGCATATTCTTAATTTTTTAAGAGAAGAAGCTGAGTTTTCTCAGCCTAACTAGCAGAAATTGTAGGAACAATATGAAGATCAAATTATCCAATTAAGAACAAACAAGATGCCAAAAGGTTTGGTAACTTTAGAATCTATTTTTAATACTGATGATCAGTTTAAAAAGGATAAATCTAGCTTGTAGATCAAAGAAGAGCACTATGAAGAAGTGGAAATTGCAAAGGATAAAAAACTCAAACTTGGCAAGGTATGTACTCCTAAAGAGTGTCACACTTTTGTAAATTTATGCAATGAATTTTAGGACATTATTGCATGGAGCTATTCAGATTTAAAGGGATTTGATCCTAACATTGCTCAACATACCATTGAGCTAGAACCAGGTGCAAAATTGGTTAAGCAAAAATAGAGACCAATTAATCCCAAGTTGGAACCTCTTATGATTAAGGAGCTGAATAAATTAATAGAGAGCAATATTATATTTCCTATTAAGCGTACCTCTTGGATCTCTAATTTGGTTCCTCTTAGGAAGAAAAATGGAGAAATTAGATTATGTGTTGATTTTCATGATTTAAACAGGGCTTCATTGAAAGATAGACATCCTTTGCCTTCAATGGAGCAAATCTTACAAGTTGTTTCAGGTTCAGAATGCTTCTCATTGCTGGATGGCTTTTCTGGTTACAACCAAATTTTGGTCAAAGAAGAGGACAGATTTAAAATAGCTTTTACCACCAAATGGGGCACTATGGTTTATCAAAAGATACCATTTGGTTTATCAAATGCTGGTGCAACTTTTTAGAAAGCAATGGATAAGGCTTTCTTTAATTTAATATACAGGTTTGTGCTTGATGATATCAACATTATTTTTCAAAAAATGCAGTCGATCACTTTCAGCACTTGAAGGTAATATTTGAAAGATGTAGAGAGTATGGTATATCTTTGAATCCCAAGAAAAGTGTTTTTTCTATTCATGAAGGTAAACTATTAGGATTCATTGTATCAAAAGAAGGTATTACCATAGAATCAGAAAGAGTAAGTGCAATTCTCACTCTACCACTTCCAGCACATAAAAAGAGGTTACAAAGTTTCCTAGGAAGAATCAATTTTATAAGAAGATTTATTCCAAATGTTGATGAATTATTGTCCCCATTAACAGCCATGCTTAAAAAAGGTATTGTTTTCAACTAGACTAAAGAAGGTAAACGCAGTTTTGAACTGATAAAAGAAGAATTAGTTGCTGCTCCTACATTGTTAAATCTAGATTTCTCTAAGGAATTTATATTATATGCTTATGGTAACATTGATTCTATCGTTGCTATGTTAGTACAGTAGAATGATGAAGGTTCTGAACAGCCATTAGCATTTTTTAGCCAAGGGCTTAAAGATTATGAGTTGCATTATTCATTTGTTGAAAAGTATGTTCTTGCTGTTATTAGAAGTTTGAAAAAATTCAGGCATATGCTATCCAATAATAAGATCAAAATAATGGTAGCTCATCATTTTGTTAAGGATTTCTTGCTCAATAAAGATTTGAATACTAAAAGAGCAGGTTGGATTACTAAAGCCATGGAATATGATATTGAAATCAATGTAACCAAGCTAGTTAGAGGTAAGGGATTATGCAAACAGCTAGCTGGAAATGGGAATAATGATTTGAATGATGATAATAATGTTGTTTTGACCATCTTAGATGAGGAACAGCCTGCTGTACATAATATTCAGACTGATTGGGTAGAAGATCTGACCAGATTCTTGCAAACAGGACACTGTCCTGAAGGTTTGGAGAGATCAAAATGAAGGTATTACAGATTACAAGCTATTCCTTACTATTTGATGAATGGTATTTTGTTTAAGAAATATTTGCAGGGTGTATTGCTGAGATGTATAAAACCATATCAGATTGAGCATATTCTGCACTGATTTCATGAGGGACCAACTGGAGGTTACTTCTTGCCAAGAGCTATAACTCTTAAGGTGATGAAGGCAGGCTACTATTGGCCAAGCATGTTCAAAGACACACATCTCTGGGTAAGAACATGCAAACAATGTGCAATTTTTGCAGGTAAAGAGAATTTATTAGCAATGCCTTTGAAACCTATTCAAGTGGACCAACCATTCATGAAATGGGGTCTAGACTTCATTGGCATCATTAACCCACCTTCAAGTGCAGGTCATAAATGGGTATTGACAGCCACTGATTATTTCACCAAGTGGACTGAAGCAGTAGCTCTTAAAGATGCAAATGAGACTATGGATTTAATTTGCAGATTTGGTGTACCAAATTCAATCATTTCAAATAACGCTCTTGCATTCATAGGAAATAGGATTGCTGAATGGGCTATTAAAAAGGGTGTGTATCTGAATTCTTCATCAAATTATTACCCACAGGGTAATGGGCAAGTTGAATCCAACAACAAGAATCTGATTCATATTAGAAAGAAAACATTAGAAGGGAATTAGCATTCTTGGCATGAGAAGTTGAAATCAGCACTGTGGGCTGATAGAATAACTTCCAAAAGATCAACTGGTATGTCTCCTTACATGTTGGTTTATGGTAAAGAAGCAAGATTACCAGTTTCAGTTGAGTTTCCAGCATTAGATTTTATGCATCAGTTAGATATGATTGATGAAGAGCCTATGATGGCAAGGTTGGCCCAACTGAATGAACTAGAAGAGAAAAGAAAAGATGCTTTACAAACCATTGAGCATCATCAAGCGCAGATGAAGAAGACATTTGACAAAAAAGCATCTCCAAAAGATTTCCAGTTGGGAGACTTAGTACTAAAATGGGATGAAATGAAAAGTAGTCCTAGAAAGCATACAAAATTTGATGCCATGTGGGCTGGTCCATACATCATAACCAAAACCATGCAAAATAATGCTTTCCATTTGTCCACATTAGAAGGAGAAGAGTTGAAGATCTCGATTAATGGGATTCACCTCAAGCGATGCTTTTGAGGTATTTTTTAGATTATAATAAGTGCTTTGGCACAGTAGAGTAGAAGTACGATTTGATTTCAAATTTTAATAAGTGTTTTTCTAGCACAACTAGATTCAAGTTTCAGCATGTTATTTGTTAGTAATAAAGCTGGAAACTACACCACATCATTATCAATCTGCCATCAACACATGAGATACATATCACACAAAGTATGGAATGAATTCCAATGCTCTGAATCATACATACCTCACAGGTTCATAATAGGTTCATAGTGACATGATGTAATTCTTAGTCATTCAGCCGTAAGGAAATCGAAAAGCATTTAAGCATATTGCTAGTACAGGTCTTTTTGAGATATTTTTCAGAAAAATAGCAAGTATAAATTTTGGTTTTGAATATTGGTTGACTTGAATGAATATCTTACCCCATAGCAGCAAGATGATGTGTTATCCACCATCATACTAGACTGATATACTATTGTGTATAACATAAAATACTGAAAAAAGGGGGAATGGTCACTCCAGGACAGCCGGCATACCACCCTAGTACAATCATGCAAAACACACCATGTTCCTGTTACGACATAAGGTACACATTCAAGCTTAATAGTTCAAGGTTTGTAGTATGTTTTCAATAAATTTTTTAGTCAAATCTGAGAGGTGTCATAATAGCCAGCAACTATTGATCTTCACAACCACAATACAATTGTTTTATCACAGAAAGGAGGTCATAAAAGAAGAAAAAATTTCTCTTTACTATGATACAATTCTATCCTGGTTATCAAAAGGAATAGCTACAAGATCCTATGATAGCTATCAGATCTATTTGGAAATGTTCAATTTTCAGTTTTTAATTTTCAGTTTGGTGTGGTGAGGTGTGTTTATTTCAGCAAGGTTTTCAGTTCGAGTTTTTCTAAATTTTTGAGAAGGTTCAGTTTTCTAAGTGTTGAAGATTACTCTATACCCAATGGATTGACAAGACAACTGGTCTATTACTATTTAGTAGGCAAACAACCCTAAGAGGTTGCCAAAAATGTTACCAATTTAACATGCCTCTTAAATTTTTGTGTTTTACGCTAAACTAAATATGTTTTATCTGCTAACTAAGTGTGTTTAGCTGCTGAGAAATGATAGTACATAACTAAAAGAATGCAGTAAGCAAAGTACAAGAATCATACAAGTACCAAAACCAATATTGTTTATTCAAGTATTCAAAAATATTGTTACAAAGTGTTCATGTTTACACACTACTTGAATACAATGCATTTAGATATTACTAGTGCTCTCAACTCCTAACATAAATATCTGAATTAAACACATTGTACAAACAGAAAAGTACTTAAAAGGAGATAAAAGGGAAGGCATCCATTGCCTGAATGGAAGGTTTGTAGTGCTGTATGTTGAAGGGCTAATCCCGCATCTCCATCTAGGAGTGAACCTGTGAAAAATGAATAAAGAAATGGGCCAGTTAATATGAACTCAGCAATGGAAAACTTTCCTATCATCTATACTCTACTATTTATACAGCATGGTTATCCAGATAACTATGCTAAAAGGCAAGAAAGCAAGAACAATCTAAAGAAAATAAAACATGTTTTTACTAATGAGTTTGTTCCATGTGCAGATATAGGTATGAAGATTTGAGGCTAAGTTTGTTCGGGCAAAGATAGAAGACATTGGGGAGACTCTTGAGGGGGCATACATAAGTTTCAAGTATGGGACCTTCCAATTAAACCAATGTAGTTGATTGGAGACTTTGAGGAGATCATGGAAAGGACGTGCATAAGTTACAAGCATGAAACTTTCTGGTCAAATCAAGGAGGGGCGAAGAGCAAAGACTTGAGGAGATCATTGAAGGGACACACATACACTACAAGTGTGGAACCTTTTGGTTGAATCATGTAGCAGCAAAGGCAAAGGATGAGAGGAGACTATTGAGGGGGCATACATAAGTTTCAAGTATGGGACCTTCCGATCAAATCATGGAGGACATATAAAGTTTCAAGTCTGAAGTTGAAGGAATTTCAAGTATTTTTTCAGCATATATCAATAAAGTACAGGTGCAACCAGTCACAAGGAAAGCCAAAATAATTATTGAGTGCTAAATCAATAGGAAAAGAGAACAAATCTGCTATAGGAAGATATAATGCGCATAAATAGGGACATTAACATCAAAGAAAACATTAATGTATACTATTTAAACAATTTGATAAAGTGATTACAGCTACGGGAGAATGGGAATGTGACTGGATGGATATCCCAATAACTATTCATATGCAGGAATGAGCTATAGAAAACATGCAAAAACAACAAGAAAGGCTAAGAGACTAGTACTCATACCATGTGATAACATCCATGGTCAAGTGTGACAATAGGCCTATTATCAAGTTATTAATTTCTCAAGTACAATTCATATTGTCATTTGATTCCAGTATTTTAATATATGATTTAATTCATGATAATTACATAGATTCATCATATTGTGAACAGAAAGGAACAAAATAACCATCATCTTGCTGATACAGGAACAAAGGGTTTTTTTTAACTGGTTTAGGATCTCTTGAGAATGGGATGTGAATATCATATGCTTATGTTAAAATAGATTTGTAACAATATTCTAAGGATGTTGCTCATGTAATGCAGACCTGGTATTCACAACATGTTTTAAAGTAATAGCAAGGTAAGCTCATACTCAACATCAAATTTATTACCAAATAGAGTGGAGCTAAAAATTATAGAAGATATGCAAGTACACGTGCAAATTTATTGATGCTACCTCAGCATACGGCTAATGTACAATCATAGAGAAAATAGACCCATGGAAAGAATCTGTAAGAGCCGTCCATAGAAATAAAATAACCAACATTGCTACCATATAGATCTACTAGTTTTTCTCCATATTTATGCATTATCAGATATATGAAACAGAGCGTGAAAAGAAGAGGTCAATTATATACTCACAGCAAGCACTTGAAGGAGAGACCCTTTTAAAATGGTGATGAAATCATGGTTATATAGCAAGAAATAGTGCCCAGCTCGAGAAGTCGTCCAGCACAAAGAAAAATCTGAGGTACCCATCACGTCTATGGCAAGGAATGACCTCACCCAGATTTGGCCATAATCAAGACCATGAAAACTCTGTTGTGAAGAAAAGGAGCTGTTCAAGACTTGAATATTGGCATCACAAGTTTAGATCTGAACTCCATATGTAATACATAGAAAATGCCCAACAAAAATCCGCATTAAGCTCACTTTTGGAGAAGATTATAAGACAAAAAATTGGCATCAAGAAAGCTCACAACAACACATGAACCCGTAGCAAATATAAGCATATACAAATGCAAAGAAATCATAGCCAAGAATGGAGTTTTTACCATGAAGAACTCGGAAGAAATCTTGCTCAAAAGCAAGATTGAAGTCGTGTAGGATAGGAAAGCTCAGTCTTGTCATCAAGAAAGACGTCTTCAACAATAAAATAGCTAGCAAATGCATGGAAATGGCTCCTTCCCAAGCAAAAAATCCGACCCAACAAAGGAAAAAAATCACAAAGCTTCATCATAGCCATGGCTAGGGTTCAGAGAAACCCTTATTTCTTGCTCTCACACAAGATGCAAAATGAGCAAATGAACAAAACAACAACGTTTTGCCTTCCCCTTATTTTTTGCCTTTGTCACATTTCATGAAATTTCAAATCTATGAGTGGGAGTCATATTTTTATTTTTTCCATGTATGTTATTTTTATATTAGTTGAGGGTGATTATTTTAAACTCTATTCTTATTAGTTTTACATATATCAATGTATAAAGCTTTGATCATTTGATATATTTAAAACTAATAGAGATAATATTGCATGATTTATATTAATATTAATATGTTTTAAAGTTAACTAATGAAATGTTAATTATTAAAGCATACTAATATTATTATAAATAAAGGAGTTAAAATATAGTTTTTATTATAATACTAATTTAATATTAACGTCTTCATTTTTTAAAAATGATAAAATATAAGAATAAACACGATAATATTGAATAAATATAATAAAATAAGCTTCAATTGTAAAATTAATATATCAAGTGGTCGTAATTATAAGGCCATTGATTTTATTAATTATTTAATGGAAATTATAAAAGTTGTAAGTATCTATTATGCCTAAATGCAAGGAAAAAGGGTTGGAAGGATATTTTTAGAAGGGACATTCAGTTAACAGGGGGTACTCATTGAGGCCAAATTTAGTTCCAGTTCCACATGCAGATTTGTGAGTTATTTGATGACATTTTTAGCAATTCTTGGAGCAATGATGATGAGTTATACATGCAGTTCGGATTGAGGGCTTATTTTATGCATATATTGCATAATTAGAAGTAGTTTTACATGCTATTTTTGTGGGTTACTTAGTGCATCCGAGTTTGATCATTTTGTGCATAATTTTGGAGAGCTAGAGGCAGTTTTGAGTTATCCATCTATTGGGCAAATGGTTGAGTGTGGCTTTTAGAGGCTCCTTCATTGTTTTCATCATTTTTGGTGATTTTTCCTAGGCATGATTTTGGAATTCGAGTTAGAGTTTATTTTCTATATATTGTATTTTCACCTCATTATGAGGGACCTTCTTTCAGATTCAAATTTTTGGCATAGCAGATTTTGAGTTGATTGTAAGGGCACTTGTGACAGAGATTTTTGAGCATTGATTATAGAGATATAGTTGTTCCTTCTCATAGATTCTTGTGCAATTTTGTGAATTTCTTACTTTAATATTGTGTTTGCCTTCATTATAGTTACATTCCTAGTTGCAGATTTGAATCGTGATACATGTGATTGCAGGTCTATGTTTGTGATTCTTGTTTTCTTGCAAAAAATTGGTGAAACTTAGGTATCCCTTTCAAAGAAAGAGGTTCCAATCCTTACATAGAAACACTTTTTGTGATTACGTGATTGTCTAAGTATTGTCAGTCAATTATCTTCTCATAGTTCGTGCTGAAGTGGTCAAAGTTACATTCAAAACCATTGGTGTATCACCTTATTTAGATCATTTTTTTTAATCATTCATTATTCATTTCTTACCCTTATCTCGAGTACATTTTTAGGATTACGTGATCACAACTTAGGAACTGGCCTAGCTTTCAGAGATTCTTCTCTCGTTTTAGGAAAACCCACCACTCGAGAGAGTTTCCATTATTTCACAGGATAGCTTGATTCCATATCTCGCTATAGGCACAATCCTGATTGACAATAGGAATATGTAAATACAAAAGAGTAGATAGTTGATATCTTCATCAAAGCATTACCTAAGGATGCTCATGAGTATCTAAGAGGTAAACTAGGGATGATGCCCCTATCCAAAGCTACTTGAGAAGCATAAGGAGTGCCCTGCATCTACTGAAGTCAAATGTTTTGAATGTTGTAGCTTAGAACTTGATGTAGTGGATCTTACTTTAGGAGTTGCCTAAAGTAATCAAAGAGATGAAATAGAGGATCAGTCACAAGCAAGGTGACAGAGAGAGAAACTAAAATTGCTAACATCTACATGTCGAGATGACAAGTCTTTGGCATTGTTATCAAAGAGGCAGATAGAACAAAGTAAGAAAGAGGGAGAGATACTTAAATAGAGAAAGAAATATGAATTATCTACTCAAAGGGAGATAGTGTACCTGATGTTTACTAAAGAAGTAGAAATGACTACAAGCAATACATCTACCTAGTAAGAGGGAGAAAGTACTGGGGGAGTCATAAAGAAGAGTTGTTTGTTTGTTGATCAAAACAAAATTTTGTAGCCTATATAGAAGATGAAAGCTACTTATAGAGGAAGAGATTTCAATACAAGGAGTTATTTTCTTTTTGATATTGGTTTGTCATCAATGCCAAAGAGGGAGATTGTTGATAGGATATTGTTTTGAACTAAAGAACCTATTGTGTTTCAATCATTGTTTTGTCATTGATGTCATACCTGCTACTCGCTTTTAAGACAACTACTTAGTTGATTTAAGTACTATCATTTATTTGATTGATGAAGAGGATTTGATCAAATAAGATAATAAGAGCACTTAGAGGAAAGGTTGAGTTATGGTATGAAAAAGGAGTACAAAGATCAGTTAAGACAATGATGATATAGTTCATCGATTATCTACTTAAGGCTACAAAGGTTGGATATATTGATTAATTGTAGAAGAACAAGTAAGAAGAATTGTGTCTGCCAAGCTTGACCGAGTGGACAGTAGGTGTCGAGCAAACTTAGTGCAATTCAAGAAGAAAATTAGTCAGAGCTGAGAAAAGTCAAGATTTAGTGTATGCCAAGTGAAATAGCATAAGCCAAGTAAAGTTTAGTTGGTGTCGAGCATCAGTAAACTTTAGTGTTGGACAAGTGAACTAGTGGAAGTCAAGTGAAAGAATAGTATGGAAGCTGAGTGACAACATATTGATGTTGAGTGCCAGCATTCATGTTAAGTCAAAGATTTGATGAATCTGAGCTAACTATTTTGTTTTTGTGAATTGTTTAAAGCATGTGGAAGATAAATATGATGAGCTGGTGGCACAAAATTCAAGGTAAACTATTTTTAGGTGAATCCAAAGAGGATTGAAGAAGAAGTTTCTAGAGGAACTAAATGGAAAAGTGGGTAGATTCATTGTATCCTACCTAACCCTAAAATGGAAGATTGAGGTTAAACATAAAAAGATCTAAAATCTCTATTTATAGAGAGAGTTGGTCAGAAGAAAAGGTTGTCATGTGCAAGAACCCAAGGAAGACAAGGAGTCTAGGGTATTGCTTCATTCGGTGGCCAAACAAAAGAGACTATTATTAGCAAGCAAAGCAAGAAGGCTTAAGAGTATGAATGCTTGAAGGGTGAACAAGCTATCAGAGATGAAGTTTGTGAAAGCCAAGTAGAATGGAGGAATGAAACAAAGATCTATAATTTACAAGTGAGTTGTAATTTGTTTTCAGATCAAGCCTTTCTATTACTTCTAATCATTGTATCAGTCTAGGGTAAATCCTTTGGATTAAGGTTGATCTAACAGTCATTTGTAAATCCTTTAACCAGGTGACATTCCAAGTGAATGGTCTAAAGTCCTCTAACAAGGCTCACTCCTAACAGGGTGATTGAAATCCTCTAACCAGGTCACATTTAACAATGTGTATTATATCCTTTAACAAGGTTGGCCTTTCACAAGGTATCACTTCAAAAGAATGAGAATTAGTAGCATGTTACTAGTGGTTTTTCCCAAATAGGGTTTCCACGTAAAATCATTGTGTCAAATCTATTATTGAATCTGTTATGTTTCATGTTTACATTTCTGCAAAGTTATTTTGACCTAGGACAGTAACCTACAAAATTTAAGTGTTATATGATCTAATGAATGAATGCATAATAATGTTTTATGGATATGGGTTCACTAAGCTATGAAAAAAATTATTTGTACATTTGGACCTTAGATAACTAATTCACCCCCCTCTCAGTTATTCTAATTAAGAATTCCAACAAACACTAGCTCACAAAACCAATGCCTTTATTAAATACTATAAAACAAATTAAAAATAATTATTAAATTATTTAAATAATGATTATTTAAATAATGATTATCAAATTATTAATAAAATAATATAAGCTTATCAACACCCATTATCATTAAATAATAATATAATAAAAATTTATCTAAGTTTATTAAATAAAATTTAATATTAATTTAATAATTAACAATAAAAATAATATTAATTAAATCAATTAATATTAGTCTAAAATTATATTTAAATATTTATTGAATTAGTAAATTTAAAATACCTTTAAAAAAGAAATTATTTAAAAACATATTTAAAGGCCTGCAAGCCTACAGTAGACTATTGTCGCAACGACAGAGTATTGCGCTAGTAGTACCTGCTGCTACCACAACAATAAATGTAGATGTCACCAAGGTTAGGAGAGGAGGGGTGGTGGGCGTGGTGGCCCGCCTCCCACTCACGTATTTATTTTTTATTAAAAACAAATAAGTTCACCCCTATAAATTTTCACTTTTTTTGAATTATATATTATATATAATTTTATAATTATCCTAGTATAATTATATTTATATATATTTCCTATTTTTTAAGATTTCACAAATTAAATCTAATAGAAGAAAATACAAACAATTCAATCGAATTTGTATAAAACAATCTTGATTTCTTTTCCAAACTTTATTCATATCAAAATACGGTTCTCTAAAATTTTACAAAATTAGGGTTTTCTAATTGACAATTCATATACAAATGATCTCAAAACAAAGAACAATGAAATTTCTAACAAGGGTTTTAACCCAATCAAAATTTCTGAAAAAAAAAGCATCCAGATACAAAGAAGACAGAGAATTCAAAGAACAAAAACTACCATGCAAAACCCATAAGATCCTACCAGGATTTGATGCTAAAATAAGCAACACACAGAGCTCACAAGCAATTTCCCTTCTTCTGATAACCTTCTTATTGGAAATTGGTTCCTCCAAATCTTAGTATGGAGAAATGAACTTTAATTTCCTAATAAAGAGTTTTTCCCTAAATTAGGGCTTTGATTGTGCAATCACGCAAAAACCTTTTTTCCTTTATTAATTTTATTATATTTTAATTTTCACGTGCAACCTTTTTGCAATTTAATTAAAATAAACTTTATTACATCAATTCCATTCTCTCTTTTATTAAATCCTGGGACATTTTTAATAAGATATTTATTAATTTAACTAATAATATTATTTAGAGTTTATTATAAAAATGAAACTCCTAAATAAATTATTATTAAATTATATAAATATGATTACACCAAAATTAGAACTTTAATTAAATCTTTAAATTTAATTCTTTTATTTAATTAATTTCTCAATTAAGTTAAATATAATTAAATATTGAGTTTTCTTTATAAATTTTTCATTAATTAAATTATTAAATTATCTTTTAATTTGATTTAATTATAATTGAAAATCACAACAAACCCACAAGGCCAAATACGAAAACTCAACTAAAAGATAAAGCACATATTCAAACTCTAGGGTCAAAATCATGAATTCACGTTGTTGGTGTTTTAAAAGTGCTAAAACCACTAAGCGACAAAATGCTTAATACCAAAATGACAGTACATACACAATCTAAAGACTAGCCTATTCTTATTAACAATTGCATATGTAAGGTATTTAGACCCAACTTCAACAAAACCACAGATGGTTTTCTACTCTTTTGGCTCTGCAAAACCAGGGTGGGTGTACCCAGGGATGGTTCAAAACTGAAACAAATGTATGAGGATTGTTCTTAGTTTCATTTTGATTCTCATTTCAAGATCCTTAAACATATACATAATTCTTACTAACTTGATAAACACATCCCATAAACAGATATGGCCAAGAATTCTTCTATAGATCTGCAGATGTTTTCAACAACAATGGCTAACTGAAGCTAAAACATTCCATGCAGACAAGTGCTGGCCAACTTTGAAGATCTACAGGAAATAAAAGTAAAATTTGATTTGATGATGCATTTGAAAAGCCATTTGTAAGATATTTCTCCTTCAGCTGAAATAACTTGATCAATGCCTAATCCATTGGGGTTCAGAGTCTATAGCAAATTCTCAGATCTAATTTGTTGCTTTACAACAAATTCTATCAGCAATTCTTATCAGAACTTATCATTCAAAAATCCTTTTCAATACTTAAGGAATCTTATCACTTTCAGGGTCATAAGCCAATAGTTTTTCAACTAACTCTTTATTTTTCTCTGGATCTTCTCCTGGCATGAGACTCAATGTGAGTTCATTTTGTTTGATTTTATAGAGAAAACTTTTAAATTTTGATGATTTAATAAAATCATCATCTTCCATGAATTTCTCAGATTGAATGAGCCTATCATCCAACCTTGATGCTGCAATTTGCATGTCAGTAGAAGCTTTTCTTGCTTCAGTAGCCCTTTGATGAAAATAATTTTGCCTAATATCAGCAAAATACTCACTACTTCCAGACATTACTTGTATAGCTCTGCTTACCACCTTTTCAGGGATGTGCATTGTCTTTTGTCTTTTATTTCCTTGTGGTACCTAGGCTGATGTTGATGGTTGCTCTTCTTCCAAATCAATTTCTAATTGTGTATCTGGTTCAGGGGATTCTCTATTTACAATGGCTTCGTCTCCCTCTGGCTCATGAGG
This sequence comes from Cupressus sempervirens, assembly GCA_028749045.1. Taxonomy (NCBI): domain Eukaryota; kingdom Viridiplantae; phylum Streptophyta; class Pinopsida; order Cupressales; family Cupressaceae; genus Cupressus; species Cupressus sempervirens. The sequence continues at coordinate 371,838,545 of CM053791.1, read as the reverse complement.
CATTTGTAACATAGTATGATCAAAATTCTCAATCATTTTCCTCCGATTATTAGGATATGGAACTTCTGTATAAAAACCCTTAAAATCAGGGTTGGTCCTCTTCAAAGCATTTTCCACTTTCCTTATTTCTTCATACTTCCTCAATAACTCATCTGTCTCCCCTGTTGCTACTATGTTGGCAATTAGGTCCTCTATAGGGATAGGCTTACTTGGAGGCAGAACAAAACCCCTAATGGTCTTAACCTCGTTTGCAATATAACTGTCAGGATCATACGTCCTGTAGGGCCCAGTAGCAAATTTATACTAACCTAAATAGTCACTCAATTCCTCAAAAGCATTCTTTCCTATTTCAAAGTCTCCTACCTTAAAGGTTCTACATACAAAAGTAGGCTTATGCAGAGAGGGAGGGATCATTTTTTATTCATCAATAAGAATTGCCAAAAGAATTCAATAATGGCTAATCTAGGGGGTAGATATTTAGGCAATAGATGAGGAGGCTGTGGGCATGCAAAAACTTTGATTAAAGTACATTCTTTAAACAAAAATATGCTTCCCCAGTTATGATCTAATTTTATTTTTTCATCTAAGAAAGAGGGCCTAAGCAGAGTCTTCAAAACATTGGGTGCCCTAAAGAAAGTATGATCTAGCTGCCTCATAATAACAGAACTGAACAAATTGAAAAAAACTAGAGCATTTGAATAGAAGAAATCTTTATGCCAAATACGAGTCTAGAGTTGCACAGGTAACTCACCAAATTCATCAGAAGTTTGATCAATGAAGTCTCCACTGATGTACCCAATGTTGCTATACAGGATAAGGTGCATCAATAATGAATAATGGTGGAACTTGAAGTCTTTCAGTTCTCCTTTCTTAGCATCACAAATCTGCATGTGCATACTGTCAATGATAAAGGCCACATAGTCACACTCCTTATGATGAAAAGGATCCTGTATGTCGCATGCCATCAGAAAAAGAAAACCATATACACAATCCTCTGCACCATCACTTCCCAATACTTTGTGCAACCCATACACTGTGTTTTTGAAATAATTTTTGAACCTACTCAAAGGTAAAAAGTCTCCCACCTTTTTTGGGATTAACCCTACCTTCTTAACTTTGTAAGGAATGTGCGGTAGCATGACATTGTTTACAAAGTAGGTTTTATTCCTAGCGAATTTTCCTTGTAAGTCTACAATGTCAAAAGGTACATCCATTTGTCACATCAATCCAAAAGCCTCAATAAAAGAAGTTTTGTCCAATGTACATAATACACTCCCATTATGCCTGTGAAAAGTCCTAGTTACTAGATTGTATGAATTTATTAGGGCCTTCAACAGGTCAACATCAAGGAACACTTCTGGAAAAATTAATTTTGCCATATTTCTATTCCAAGGGTTACATACTAGCACATTCTCTATTATGTTCTGATAAAAGTACATGAAAAGATCATAGCCAGTAATTCTAGGGCATTCAGCATCTCAAAAAAAAGCATAAGGGTCTCTGAATATATGATCGTTTGCAGAAATTGCATTTGACGACCCTGGAAGGAGTTTTAACCAGTTTTTTGCATGCTTGTTCAGTTTTCTGACCCTTGTCTTCTTTTCTATTTTGACTTCTTCCTTTTTCCTTCTGGTGTGACTTCTACCACATCATCACCCTCGTCTTCAACTTCAAATTCTTTTGCGTGCACCTCTTCAACTTCTTGGTCAGCCATTTTTTTTTACTTTGAATTCTTCTGCAATTTCATAGGATACACAGAGCTCTGTAGCTTTCAAAACTTCATAAAAGCATAGGAACAAGCTTCTTGAGGTTGGTAATTCAATTAAATCCTTGATGTTTTAATTATATATCTGCCAACATTTTTAATAAATTTAGCATGCATGAGCTTTAAAACTTATGATCGCAGGTCGCCATCAGGGTATATCAACCACAAAATTGGATTCTGATTGTACTTTTCAAAGCCTTACTTTGCTTGGCTATAGTAATTTTGTCCTTTTTTGCTTCTCTGTCATGAAACATGAAAGATTCTTTCTTATATGACTATCTTCTGTTTTTACACTGAGTCAAACCTTCAATCTTTGTGATGCCAAAAATGCTCTCGATGGATCTCTACGCTCACTCGGAGAAGCTTCAAAGTGCCCTAATCATAGGAATGTAATGATTCTCTTACACTATTTTGCAAATCCCTTTTATGTTCCTACGAAACCTTTTACCTTGTAGGATCTCAAGCCCTTTTATTGTGTGTCTCCACCTTTACGATTTAAGCTTCTTCCATATAAGCGTAAAGATCCTTAACTCTGTCTTATTACCTTTTACGCTTATACGTAACCCTTTACACCGAAACATTGAAAACCTTTTTACTAACATCTCCGTTCTTATGATTCAACATTCCTCGTGTGAGCGTAAAACCCTCATTCAAGCCATCCTTGTAGCCTTTACGCTCCTACGTGCACGTATCTGGGGAGACCTTGGAAATTCCCTCTACGTTGTTCTGCTTACTTCATTTCTCGGGGCAGTGTAAGGCTTCAAAACTTATCTCCTGCTCTTACGACTTAGCTTTATTCGTATCACCAGAGAGCCCTCTCAACTGCTATTGTGGTCTCGTGTCTTCCTTTTATCGTATGAGCGTAAACCCCTTTTACTGAACTTCCTTCTCACCTCTTTACGCTTACATGCTGAGACTAGATCCGTAACCATGGAAAAAAGAAAAAATAACTCTTCGTTCATACGCTTAACCTACAAGCGTAAGGGCGTAATATCAAAAGCTTAAGTCATATGCCATGAGGGATGGGCACATCTGACATAAATGTCGTGTCTGCATCTGATTTTCTGCAACTGGGCCCTTCTAACACTTCAACAGGTCCCACATGATTCCTTTACCGCTAAGAACAAAGCTTTACGGTTGTCTGCAAACCCAAGAATCGTAGGCACGTAAACACCATGAAACCTTGCCTCCGTGCTTACAGAAAAACCTTTACTCGTAACACCGTAATACCCTCATGTGCCCTTCAGATCATGCTTTATGCCTTTATGCTACCCATTGAGGCGTATACACGTAGATCACATTGCAGGCTTCCCCGCTCCTTCACTCAAGGTATTTACTCGTAAGCCTGTAAAAAGAGCTTTTCAAGGTGCGATAAATCCTTTATGCCTCTTCGCTGTATCAGAAAGCGTGGCCACAAAAACCAAAAGCAAAAGGCATTCTGTTGTTATGTGAAACCTCACACCGTAAGAACGTAAAGGACTTACTTAAAACATTTACAACTCCTTCTGAGAAATTCAAAAGGGATGCCATCAATTTCAGACCTGGGACAATTTCATGGTTGTTTTAAAAGATCAATCTGGAGAAATCAATAGACTCTGATAACACATGAAATAGGGAAAGACTAGGGCAATCCTAAAAACTCAAATGATTTCTCACCATAATTTTCAAAAAAAAATTTGCAAGTGTGAAAAATCAGACCAACAGTGGCTCTATCTGGGGATGATAGACTACTTGAGTCTATGCAAGAATTCAAAATCTTTGGGAGAGCAGACCACATATTTGGTAAGATGACAACTTCTTCAGAGAGCACAAAGCAACACACAAAAACAAGGAACCAGACTACACAAGGGTATTTACAAGGATTTACAGAAAGCACAAAATGTACAAAACAACAGGAAACCCCAAAACTACTGTTCATGGAAGAAAAATAAGTATTTTTCAAGAAAAATACCTCTTCAAGAACTATCCATGAATTGGCAATTCAAGAATATTGTCAAATATATCTTTGAGTATATAAGAATCTTCACCCCAAGTATTTTCAATGAGATATGGGCCTAACCAAATAGGATTAAATTTTCCATGTTTTCCTTTATCCTCAATTCTGGCATTCCACATTAGGACTAAATCTCCATTTTCAAATTTTTTGCTTATAGTTTTTTTATCATAGAGTGTCTTGACTTGCAATTGCAACTTTTGGTTCCTTAAAGATGCTTCTCTTCTGGTTTCGGTTTGTCCTACCAATTCATCCATTCTTTCTTGCATTTCATCTGTAGTATCTTCATCATATAACTGGATGTAATTGTATAGTCCCATCAAGTTATTTTGAGGCATTCTAGATTGAATCGCATACACTAAATCAAATGGAGCTACACCAATTGCTTTCTTTACAGTTACTCTGTTAGCCCATATTGCCAACTGTAACTTGGAATCCCATGCCTTTTTATTATCATCCAAGGTTCTTTTAATGACCTTCAATAGGCTCTTATTTGTGGACTCAGCTTGTCCATTCCCTTGTGGATGATATGGAGCAGATGATGACCTTGTCACTCCATATTTATCACAAAACTTGATAAACTCCTCAGATCTGAAGCACATAGCATTATCTGTTACAATTCTCTATGGACATCCAAATCTAGAAATAATATTATTCAACAGGAAATTATTTACCACTTTACTTGTTGCATTTCTTATGGGGATAGCCTCTACCCATTTTGTAAAGTAGTCAGTGGCAACCAGAATCCAACAATAGCCAGTGCTAGACTTGGGGAAAACCTCTCCTATGAAGTCCAGACCCCATTTTTGAAAAGGTGCTTGAATCTCCACTGGCTTTAATGGAGTATTTCCTAAGAATTTCAGTTTTCCAACAAACCTCTGACAGGGGTCACATTTCCTAACCATAACTTGGGCATCTTTAAAAAGGGAAGGCCACCAGAATCCAGCTCTCATTATCTTATGTGCAGTAGTTTTGGCCATATAGTGTCCCCCACATACTCCAGCATGCATTTCTTTCAAAACCTCTTTTGCCTTTTCTTTATCAACACACTTCAACAAAACTCCCTCAAAATTTCTCCACCATAGGTTATTTTGGACAATTATATACCTGATGGCCTACACTTTAGTAATCCTCTTTTCATTGTTAGGCAGATGGGGAGGAGCTTCCATATGTTGCAAATAATATATGACATTGGTGTACCAATCACATTGGTCCATGTCACATAAGTCAGTTCTAAGATCATCATTTACCAGATTTATCTGATTAGCCTCTAGATTAGTTTCAACCATGAGTTTGGCCAAACCTTGACCTCTTACTAACTTTGTTATTTGTATATCAATGTTAAATTCCTGGATTCTATTGATCCATCTACACCTCTTACCTGATACTTCCTGTTGAGAGAATATATCCTTGACTGCAGCACTAGGTACAAAAGCGATAACAGTAGCACCTACCAAGTAACTTCTGAAGGCTTTTACAGCCTTTACCAAAGCATATGCTTGCTTTTCATTTATCTCATACTTAAGCTTAGCAGGCTGTAGTGACTTACTAAAAAAAGGCAATAGGTTGCTCATATCCTTCTTGATTTTTCTGTAATAGGACTTCAACTACAGTATGAATGATGCAAAAGAGAAAATATGCATGGGTTTTGCATAATCTGGGGTCCTCAACACTGGAGCATTCTTTATTGCAGTTTTTGTATCTTGGAATGCTTGTGAAGGTTCACTATTCCAATCTATAATAGCTCCCTTCTTGAGCATCTTTGAGATGGGTCTACTGATTTCAGCAAAATTGGTAACAAATCTCCTCAGAAAATTGACTTGGCCAAAAAAGGACTGAATTCCTTTCACATTTTTTGGTTTGGGAACTTTGTCAATAGCTGCTACCCTTTTAGGATCTATTTTTACCCCATCCTTAGACACTATGTGTCCTAATAATTTTCCTTCTGTGACCCTGAATGTGCATTTCTTTGGGTTTAAAGATACTCCATATTCCAGGGCTTTTATAAAGATTTCTTCCAAATGTTTACAGTGATCTTCAGCCTTATTAGAATACGTTGTAAGATCATCCTGGTACACAACCATAAATTTGTCAATATACTCATGAAATGCTACATCCATGGCTCTTTGGAAAATAGCTCTTGCATTAATCAAGCCAAAAGGCATCCTCACATACACATATGTTCCCCAAGGGGTTGTGAAGGCTCTCTTGAACTGTTCACTTTCTTTTACTAGAACTTGATTATATCCAGAGAAACCATCCGTCATTGACATCAATTAAGAGCCAGTCACTTGTTGTAACATGGCTTCCATATTAGGTAAGCCATAATTGTCTTTCAAAGATGCAAAGTTTAAATTTCTAAAATCAACACAAAGCCTAATATCTCCATTCTTCTTCCTGACAGGAACCAAGTTTGAAACCCAGGTGGAATGCCTGATTGGTTTGATTATCCCACCATCTCTCAGTTTTGTCAGTTCTTTTTGCATTTTTGGGGCAAGGGTAGGATTGATTAGTCTCTGTTTTTGCCTAAAAGGTCTTACATTTTCCTTCAATGGTATGACATGCTGGAAAAGATCCTCCCTGTAAGCCTTAAGGTCATTATATGACCAAGCAAAAACATGTCTGTATTTTCTAAGTAGGTCAATCAATGCTTTCCTAATTTCAACAGGCAGATTTTGGCCAATATAAACCCTTTTAGGAATTTCATCAGTACCCAAGTTTATTTCTTCCAACTCCTGGGGTTTGGGATCATTTACTCCTGATTTTACTCTGTCTTGGTTATCAAAAATATTTTCCAAGACTACTAACCCCTTCGACATCTTATTTTTTTTCAACTACATTATTTCTTGACCAAAAATGGTTTCCTTCCCATTTATGGTTTCAATCAGTCCACTGCAATCCATCTCCTGACCATGGTACTTGTCTTCATTTAACAAAAAATTTGTAATATCTTTGTCATCTTCAAAAACTTGCCAATTTTCAATGTTGTCAAATATGGAAGGTCTGTTTTGCACCTCAATCTGGGAAATTCCTGCAAATGATATTTCTTTTGGCTTGATTGCTACATTTGCCAACAGATCAGCCATCTTGTTTTGGGTCCTATCTCTCCATGAGATCCCAAATGCATCAAAGAACTCTATCTAATCCCAGACTACATTTCTATATTGTTTCAATCTCCTATTCTTGCATGAGTAGGTTCCTTTGATCTGAGAGATAATTAGTTCAGAATCCCCTATGACACATAATTTCTTAATTTTATGATGTATAGCAACTTTGAGTCCTAGCAGCAATGCTTCATATTCTGCAATATTATTAGTGCAGGCAAACTTCAAGGTAAATGAATACCTAAAAGTGTTATTTTCAGAGGACACAAAGACTACACCTGCCCCTACACCCTCTTTAGAACTAGCCCCATCAAAGAACATTGTCCATAATTTTGGTGAATTCATGCAACATTCAACTTCATTTTTGATGATAGCAGGTAAGTTTTCAACTTCCTGAATAATTAATTCAGCCCTAAAAGCATTAATCCCAGTATCTAGGAAACAAGTGGTATCTTTGTCAATTTCTTCACCTAAAATGTGGTTAACCCTTGGTTCCCTATTTACCCTGACAGCTTTGTCCCCTATATGAAAAGTGGCATAAGTAAGATCACATTGTAGGCTTCCCCCCATGGCAGCACTCCATTTTCTAGAGAGTAACATTCCATAGTGTGGAGGTATATCTACCACAAGGACAGACATGGTCAATTCTACTTCAGGATATGCAACCAGTTTGAATGGTAAGTCATTTATAGTACCTATGACTGGGACTTCCCTAGCATCCATCCCTCTGCATCTGCCCTGCTTGGTACCCACCTTCAATCCTAAGGCTTCCATTACTTTGAAAGGAATTATAGTGTTGGAAGCTCCTAAGTCTATCATGCAATTTTTTAAGGTCTTCCCCTTTATGATTAGACTGAGGAAAAAAGGATCAATATCTTCTATGAATGCCACTGAGGAATCATCTAAAAACATTTGAGGAATCTGGGATATGATACCACTGTCCTCTATTAGTAATGGGGTCTGTTGGGACATAGTTTGAACTACAATAATATTATTGTTTGCTATTCCACCCAATCATGACAAAGCCTTATTCTTATGCTCTTCAATTCTAAAAAGTTTAGACAAGGGCACTTTTACAGTAATTTGAGATAACATGGATATCATATCAACAGGTCCAACCACAGTAGGTTTTACAATAGTACATGGAATCGGAGTCTTTTGAGTAGTAGGCACCACATTTTTCTTGACAACATCCAATTCTAACTTCTTTGGTTGCACAACTGGTTTTGTTGCTTCGCTTATCTGAAATTGAACCTTCTTCTTTGGTTCCCATTTCTTACCCTTGCTCTCCTTGATTTTAGGCACATCTACATTGACTTTCTTGTCTTGATCATTCATCTTATGAGTGATTTATTTGATGAATACACTAGATGGCCTTCCTGCATCATTATTTATTGCTCTATTTCTCAAATTATAATTACTATGGACTTGTGAAATCATTTCGACTGTAATTCTATCAATTTCCTCCTTGGAGGGCATTCTTAAACTTGTGAGACCTACATCAGAAAATGTACTACATACCTTATCTGTATCATACCCTTCATCATCTGAAAGTACTTGCTGATGATGTAGCCAGTAAGCAATTCTTTGGCTAGTAACATCATTTTCAGGCTCTTCTGAATCAGAATCTATCAAATCATCACACATGCTCACCATATTGCAGCTTATATCGGCATGGCTTTTCTCTTCAGTTTCTTCTTTAGCTTGCACTCCTTGGGCTTGGACAAATGACTAAGCAACAGCACAATAATCAGCAGAATGAGGTGATTGGCATATAATGCACCATGGTACATCATCATTCATATTTATAGTGTTCCTTTGCAGGGGGTCTGGAGTACCCTTATCCTTCACATTTTGGGTCTGGTTGGGAACTGGTTTACCATCTTTCCACTGAGTGGTATAAGGGTAATTTTGCATCCTAGGCTACCTATTGAAGTTGTTGTTATTCATAGGGGTTTTTTCAGCAACATTTGGCTTATTGAAACTAGTGGGATTCATCTTCTTGAGCATTTCTAAAACCAGGCCTATAGTAGGTTCTTCGGGCTTTTTTCCTATAGGAGTTTTGTCACCCTCCCTTTTATTATTGTTTTTAGGATTAAAAATCTTAGGATCATCCCTCCTACCTAGTTTGCCAGATGCCTTTCTATTATTCTCTATATTTACTGCAACTCTATAGGCATCTCTTAAAGTTTTAGGATCTTTATCCCTCAATTGATAAGCCATTTTGCTATCAAAAACATTGAAATAGGTTGTGAGACAGACATCTTCATTTAACCTCATGAATTGAAAAAGTTTGTACATATCTTTTTGGAATCTAACATTGAAATCAAATGTGGACTCATTTGGATTCTTCTTGATATTGTTGAACTCGTTCAACATGAATCCTGCATTGGTATTGTCCCCATATTGCTCTTTGAACAACTTATCCAAATCACTCCATGACGTAATACTGTCATCAGGCAACCTCCTGAACCAATCCCTTACATCCTCTATTAGTGAATGCACAAACAATTTCATTACCATGTCTTTGTGTTCAACTTCATAATCATTCAACATGTCAATGAAAATCCTCAAATGTTCTTCACTAGTAATAGCATTATTTCCAGAAAACTTAACCACTTTATCCCTTAAATCAAATGATATGGGATGGGGGGCACCAGGAATACCAGCAAATGATATCTTTCTATACTTTTCTAGGTATATAGGTTTCTTTTGGAAACCAGGAACATTTGAGGTACTAGCTATATTAGCTTGACTCAGGGGAGTAGCTTGCGACTATTGTGGTGGGACAAATGGGACTTGGGTGCCAATAGTGGAAGATGAGGTAGGAGCAGATTGGGGTATTCCCTGAGTTGAAATTGTGGGAGCACTAACTGGTGCAGGATTTGTAGGTGGGATAGACAAATTGGGCCATGAAGCCAATGTAGAATTAGACTTTATGAATTGGATTTTCCTTCTAGTTTCTGCAACTTGAGCTTCATTCTCAACCTTCTCAAATTCTTTTGCAAGATCTTCCCTCTCTTTTCAAGCCTTCTACAGATCTAGATCTAATTTAGACATGGAGGGTTGTATAGGTTTTCTTGGTATAGCTTGAGGCTCATTTATTTGGATTCCTACAGCCTTGTCTTTCCCTTTATCTAGAGCTTTTGTAGTGGGCTCTACAGGATCAACTTGAACAGGTTTATACACTTGAACTTGAGCAATAACTGGTTCTTGCCTTTGATTTAGGCGTTTCTCCTGTTCTTGAACTTTAGCTCTCAGATTATCAACATCTCCAAAAACATACTTATGGAGAGTTGTGGTATTCTCTTCTAATTTTTTATTTTGCTCTTTCAAAGCAGTCATTCTTCTTAGCAGAGCATCTCTTTCTATTATGGCATCTAAGGTGGCTTGCTCCTTCTCTTTTTCAAGAAAAATGTGTTTAGCTTCTTCCTCAGCAATCCATTTCTTCAAAAAGTCTATTTCAAAGTGCACTTCTTTAGGGTCTGCAAAAGTTCCTTCAGAATCAGCAGGGTCATCCAGATCTATAAGGTTTGGTTCTACATATGGGGCTACTTTGGGATTAAAAGGATTGTCAGATGAACTCCTAAATCCTAGCCTATAATTCATATCTGCTACAGGATCTGGTGTTAATGAAGCAATTCCCACAGCAGACACATCCTTGTCTTGAAAAACTCTCTTATCTAGTAATGGGGTACTGAAAATGCCTCCTAAGAGTCTTGTAGTTTCGAATTCAGAGCTAAGCGAAGAAGACTCTCTTCCTATTACTAGTTGATAATGGGAATTGATGGATGCATTACCTCTAGGTTTCCAAGTGGGATTTGGATCTGTCTTTTTCTTATTTTGGTTCTTCCTACCACCTTGGGGTAAACTAGTATACATTGATACATCGGGATTGGCTCTCATGTAAGCTCTTGTGTTTTTTCTCTTCTCAGCCATATTCACCTTTTGTTACAATAAGCACTAGCTTCAAAACCTTGACTGAGTTGCCACCCTATTTTGAGAAAATATATAATGACACTTTTAGCTGACCAAAGGAAAATAATACACAAGTAGGAACAAAAATATATGGCATAGACAGACCAATCACTGATGTCGTAAGACTGCAACTCTTGCTTGTTAGATAAGACACTTGGATAGGTTGGATACGTCAGTGTATAGCAATGGTACTTGGGCTCTATCTTCTTTAAATTCTCAAGGTTTGACACTAAAAGATTCCCTTATAACCACGGGAAAAACATAGATCACATGACACACACGTACACAGCAGGATCAAAGAAACTGCAGTACTTTTCACAAAGGTGTTGGACAACTCCCCAGCAGAGTCACCATTTTGTTGGTGTTTTAAAAAGTGCTAAAACTAGTAAGCGACAAAATGCTTAATACCAAAATGACAGTACATACACAATCTAAAGACTAGCCTATTCTTATTAACAATTGCATATGTAAGGTATTTGGACCCAATTTCAACAAAACCACAAATGGTTTTCTACTCTTTTGGCTCTGCAAAACCAGGGTGGGTGTACCCAGGGATGGTTCAAAACTGAAACAAATGTATGAGAATTGTTCTTAGTTTCATTCTGATTCTCATTTCAAGATCCTTAAACATATACATAATTCTTACTAACTTGATAAACACATCCCATAAACAAATATGACCAAGAATTCTTCTATAGATCTACAGATGTTTTCAACAACAATGGCTAACTGAAGCTAAAACATTCCATGCAGACAAGTGCTGGCCAACTTTGAAGATCTACAGGAAATAAAAGTAAAATTTGATTTGATGATGCATTTGAAAAACCATTTGTAAGATATTTCTCCTTCAGCTGAAATAACTTGATCAGTGCCTAATCCATTGGGGTTCAGAGTCTATAGCAAATTCTTAGATCTAATTTGTTGCCTTACAACAAATTCTATCAGCAATTCTTATCAGAACTTATCATTCAAAAATCCTTTTCAATACTTAAGGAATCTTATCACATTCATCAAAGTCTTTATTTAATCCATTGAATTAATAGCAATGATAAATGGATATACAACCTAATTAGATTGCATTCAATTGCACAAGCTTTTACTCATACAACATCAAGGTAGCTAAGTATTGAAAAGGAGACAAAATTTAGAAAGAACTGATATGGGGACAGTTCATAATTTGTATTCATTTCCTTTGAAAATGGTATATCCTTTACAGTAGACTTGGAATGGCCTTCAGAAAGAAACACAGGTCATTCTATATTCATGTATTCTCAGAGAATTTGACAGCAAAATACATTACAAACTTGCTTTCAAAATTTGGACCAAAAACCAGACTAAGCACAATACTTAGAAGAAATAGAATTTGGACACTTCTTTAGCCTTGGGATCTCACTTAAATAGTGTGAGATGCAACAAAATTTGGGCTAAAGAAAGTGACACATGTCCTTTTACAAAAATTGGGTAAATTACCCCTTTTCAAAAGAAAATCGAACAAACAAAACAAAACAAATAAAACAGAAGGCAAATGACATCTGGAGCATAAAATCTTCAATTTTGTCCTTTTCTCTAACTGCTCCCAATTGGTAGTGCTTTGATTTCTGTGATTGCTTCCCAGACAAATATTTCTCTTTTAGTGGGCCAATCACATTCTTTAATTGTTGTTAATTCATCCACTGTTTTCTGCCACCTGGCATCAGTAATCACCCTTCCTTCTATGATAAACCTATTCACTTCAGTTTCAATCTTGAAAAGGGTATCAATTAGTTCATTGAAAAGACATTCATCAATACCATCTTGGAGGACGGACACCACTTGTGGCAAGTCTATAATGTGATCAAATGAATTAGACCACTCATCAAAATCTTTTAACTTATCATTAGAATCGATAATAGAAGGAATCAAAGAATAAAAACCATTTGTTAGCATTTTTAATTTACTTTGAATTACTGCCATCTTTCCTATGAAGACTTGCAATAATTCTTTCACTTTGTCCATACCTTCCTTCACAGTAATAACTTTATCTGGGAGATCTGGCTTCTTGGCTAACAAGGGTATCAACCTGTCAAAAAATTGCATATAGGGTCCCCACTATTGAAAAATAGGCTCAAGCCATCTAACTGCACCCATGCATACCTGTTCTGCAGATTATAGACTGATGAATGTATTATAAGTATCCTGAGATATTCTTTTCAAAATGCTGATTCTATGATTTAATACATTCATCAAAACATTTTTCTTGGTATTATTGTTGACCTGGGAAACTTATGTTTCCACACTAATCACAGGCACTAACACTGTTGTTCCCATAAGCATTTCTTCTGTTTGGGCCTCCGCTTCTACTTTGTGCCTTCTTTCTTCCTCTTGCCTTGGTGCATGCTCTGCCTCTGCTACTATCTTGAGCTATTCTTTGAGGGATTTTATTTCTGTTTCCAGAATCTTAATTTTTTCCTCCAACTCCTCTATTCTTTGTTTCTGTACATGGCTCATTTTGAGCTCTTCTTCATATGTTCTCCTGATATCAAGGCATTCATTAAACATTTCAGCTAACTTATCCTCAATTTCATCAACCTTTTCCTCATTCATAAGAGCAAAATGTTTTACCAAACTGGAGATTTCCTTCCCAGTAGTGCTCTCCAATGTCTACACAATCATATTGCCCTGAGCAGTTTCTTCTATATCCATCATCTTAGGCTTCTTGGTGTCAGGGGCCACACTCCATACTGCTAGGGTTTTAGTGTCCACATTAAAACCTGACCCTTTTTTAAAACCTTCACTGCTAGTGGCTTCATAACTGATGGTCTTATCTTGTCTTCTCATTTGGTCCAACACAAAAGCTTTCTCAATGTCCCAATGTGGTACTAGAATCATGTCACTCCTATGTACTAATTCCCTAGCTTCTGCGGCAGTCATTGTTTCACTTTCAGGGTCATAAGCCAATAGTTTTTCAACTAACTCTTTATTTTTCTCTGGATCTTCTCCTGGCATGAGACTCAATGTGAGTTCATTTTGTTTGATTTTATAGAGAAAACTTTTAAATTCTGATGATTTAATAAAATCATCATCTTCCATGAATTTCTCAGATTGAATGAGCCTATCATCCAACCTTGATGCTGCAATTTGCATGTCAGTAGAAGCTTTTCTTGCTTTAGTAGCCCTTTGATGAAAATAATTTTGCCTAATATCAGCAAAATACTCACTACTTCCAGACATGACTTGTATAGCTCTGCTTACCACCTTTTCAGGGATGTGCATTGTCTTTTGTCTTTTATTTCCTTGTGGCACCCAGGCTGATGTTGATGGTTGCTCTTCTTCCAAATCAATTTCTAATTGTGTATCTGGTTCAGGGGATTCTCTATTTATAATGGCTTCTTCTCCCTCTGGCTCATGAGGCATTTGTAACATAATATGATCAAAATTCTCAATCATTTTTCTCAGATTATTAGGATATGGAATTTCTGTATAAAAACCCTTAAAATTAGGGTTGGTCCTCTTCAAAGCATTTTCCACTTTCCTTATTTCTTCATACTTCCTCAATAACTCATCTGCCTCCCCTATTGCTACTATGTTGACAATTAGGTCCTCTACAAGGATAGGCTTACTTGGAGGCAGAACAAAACCCCTAATGGTCTTAACCTCGTTTGCAATATAACTATCAGGATAATACATCCTATAGGGCCTAGTAGCAAATTTATACTGACCTAAATAGTCACTCAATTCCTCAAAAGCATTCTTGCCTATTTCAAAGTCTCCTACCTTAAAGGTTCTACATACAAAAGTAGGCTTATGCAGAGAGGGAGGGATCATTTCTTTATTCATCAATAAGAATTGCCAAAAGAATTCAATAATGGCCAATCTAGGGGGTAGATATTTAGGAAATAGATGAGGAGGCTGTGGGCATGCAAAAACTCTGATTAAAGTACATTCTTTAAACAAAAATATGCTTCCCCAGTTATGATCTAATTTTATTTTTTCATCTAAGAAAGAGGGCCTAAGAAAAGTCTTCAAAACATTGGGTGCCCTAAAGAAAGTATGATCTAGCTGCCTCATAATAACAGAACTGAACAAATTGAAAAAAACTAGAGCATTTGAATAGAAGAAATCTTTATGCCAAATACGAGTCTAGAGTTGCACAGGTAACTCACCAAATTCATCAGAAGTTTGATCAATGAAGTCTCCACTGATGTACCCAATGTTGCTATACAGGATAAGGTGCATCAATAATGAATAATGGTGGAACTTGAAGTCTTTTAGTTCTCCTTTCTTAGCATCACAAATCTGCATGTGCATACTGTCAATGATAAAGGCCACATAATCATACTCCTTATGATGAAAAGGATCTTGTATGTCGCATGCCATCAGAAAAAGAGAACCATATACACAATCCTCTGCACCATCACTTTCCAATACTTTGTGCAACCCATACACTGTGTTTTTGAAATAATTTTTGAACCTACTCAAAGGTAAAAAGTCTCCCACCTTTTTTGGGATTAACCCTGCCTTCTTAACTTTGTAAGGAATGTGTGGCAGCATGACATTGTTTACAAAGTAGGTTTTATTCCTAGCGAATTTTCCTTTTAAGTCTGCAATGTCAATAGGTACATCCATTTGTCCCATCAATCCAAAAGCCTCAATAAAAGAATATCTATCCAATGTACATAATACACTCCCATTATGCCTGTGAAAAGTCCTAGTTACTGGATTGTATGAATTTATTAGGGCCTTCAACAGGTCAACATCAAGGAACACTTCTGGAAAAATTAATTTTGCCATATTTCTATTCCAAGGGTTACATACTAGCACATTCTCTATTCTGTTCTGATAAAAGTACATGAAAAGATCATAGCCAGTAATTCTAGGGCATTCAGCATCTCGAACAAAAGCATAAGGGTCTCTAAATATATGATCGTTTGTAGAAATTGCATTTGACAACCCTGGAAGGAGTTTTAACCAGTCTTCTGCATGCTTGTTCGGTTTTCTGACCCTTGTCTTATTTTCTGTTTTGACAGCAGATTTCTTCCTTTTTCCTTCTGGTGTGACTTCTACCACATCATCACCCTCGTCTTCGACTTCAAATTCTTCTGCGTGCACCTCTTCAACTTCTTGGTCGGCCATGTTTTTTTTACTTTGAATTCTTCTGCAATTTCACAGGATACACAAAGCTCTGCAGCTTTCAAAACTTCAGAAATGCACAGGAACAAGCTTCTTGAGGCTGGTAATTCAATTAAATCCTTGATGCTTTAATTATATATCTGCCAACCTTTTTAATAAATTTAGCATGCATGAGCTTTAAAACTTATGATCGCAGGTCACCATCAGGGTAGATCAGCCGCAAAATTGGATTCTGATTGTACTTTTCAAAGCCTTACTTTGCTTGGCTACAGTAATTTTGTCCTTTTTTGCTTATCTGTCGTGACACATCAAAGGTTCTTTCTTATATGACTATCTTCCATTCTTACGCTGAGTCAAACCTTCAATCTTCGTGATGCCAAAAATGCTCTCAATGGATCTCTACGCTCACTCAGAGAAGCTTCAAAATGCCCTAATCATAGGAACGTAATGATGCTCTTACACTGTTTTGCAAATCCCTTTTACGTTCCTACGAAACCTTTTACCCCGTAGGATCTCAAGCCCTTTTACTGTGTGTCTCCGCCTTTATGATTTAAGCTTCTTTTGTATAAGCGTAAAGATCCTTAACTCTATCTTATTACCTTTTACGCTTATACGTAACCCTTTACACCGGAACATCAAAAACCTTTTTACTAACATCTCTGTTCTTACGATTCAACATTCCTCGTGTGAGTGTAAAACCCTCATTCAAGCCGTCCTTGTAGCCTTTACGCTCCTACGTGCACGTATTTGCGGAGACTTTGGAAATTCCCTCTACGTTGTTCTGCTTACTTCATTTCTCGGGGTAGCGTAAGGCTTCAAAACTTATCTCCCACTCTTACGACTTAGCTTTATTCGTATCACCAGAGAGCCCTCTCAACTACTATTACGGTCTCACATCTTCCTTTTATCGTATGAGCGTAAACCCCTTTTACTGAACTTCCTTCTGACCTCTTTATGCTTACACGTTGAGACTGGATCCGTAACCACGAAAAAAAGAAAAAATAGCTCTTCGTTCATACGCTTAACCTACAAGCGTAAGGGCATAATATCAAAAGCTTAAGTCATATGCCACGAGGGATGGGCACATCTGACATAAATGTTGTGTCTCCATCTAATTTGCTGCAACTGGGCCCTTTTGACACTTCAACAGGTCCCACATGATTCCTTTACCGCTAAGAACAAAACTTTATGGTTGTTCGCAAACCCAAGAATCGTAGGCACGTAAACACCATGAAACCTTGCCTCCGTGCTTACGGAAAAACCTTTACTCGTAACATCTTAATACCCTTGCGTGCCCTTTAGATCATGCTTTACGCCTTTACGCTACCCATTGAGGCGTATACGCGTAGATCACATTGCAGGCTTCCCTGCTCCTTCGCTCAAGGTATTTACTCGTAAGCCCATAAAAAGAGCTTTTCAAGGTGCGATAAATCCTTTACGCCTCTTCACTGTATCAGAAGGCGTGGCCACAGAAACCAAAAGCAAAAGGCATTTCGTTGTTACGTGAAACCTCACACCGTAAGAACGTAAAGGACTAACTTAAAATATTTTACAACTCCTTCTGAGAAATTCAAAAGGGATGCCATCAATTTCAGACCTGGGACAATTTCATGGCTATTTTAAAACATCAATCTAGAGAAATCAATAGACTTTGATAACACATGAAACAGGGCAAGATTAGGGCAATCCTAAAAACTCAAATGATTTCTCACCATAATTTTCAAAAAAAAATTTGCAAGTGTGAAAAATCAGACCAACACACGTCACTTGACAAATTTTGATGGGTAAACAACTCAAATACTTATCCTACTTTCTAAAATAATTGGCTTAGGTTAGGATTTGGCCTAGAGAATTATATCCCCACTTTTACCATTGAGATACTACCGTAGGGTATGCTCATCTTGGCAATTCAGGGAAGTCAATACCCAATATTTGCAATCTGCATAAAATCCACACATGTACATACTCATTTAATCTAAACTAAATAGGAAATCGTGAGAAGTGGTGCATCATGTAGATTTTGACTAGCAGGTGACTATGACTCCCTCCCTCAACCACATCAGAAATGTGAATCATAAAGTAAAACATAGAAGTACACCATACACATGCAAGTATGGCATAAGTAACCATAGAACTACATATAAATAATTCATCTATCTATCATCATAAGATAACTGAAATCATTGTATACTAACATCATCATCGAAAGAATAATCATGAACATATGGAATGACTAAGTATCTAGTAGCTCAACTAAGTGTGAAATAACATCTAATCAAATTCGATAACCAATTACCACTAATCATAAAATAGTCATAAAAATGGACTAAAAGAATCTAGCAATACATCATGAAATTCAACTAGGGGTAGGCATTACATCCAACCCCCCTAGACTTAGGCTTACTCCTAGAAGCCTACAAGAAAAATAATACTCAAGCACTCAAAGTCCCATTGGACCCTTTTCCACTATAGGAGAATAAGACTCCACTGATGGACCCTTTTCCACTATAGGAGGATAAGACTCCACTGAAAACATCCAAGCAAGAACAACAAAAATGCTCACAAAGTCAATCAAAGGCATACCACCTTAAAGCATAATCATAAGAAAATATGTCTGAAATCCAACTCAAGACTAATTCAAGTTTTTCCTTTTTCTATGTTTCAATAAATTGAGTCTAAAGTTTAAAGTGTTCAAGTTGCAATAGATACATAAATCGTTTATGTTTCATCTCAGTTTAACTAGTTGACTACTAGTGGCATTCCAATACCCAAAGCTCCAAAAGTAGAAACTAACGCTCTAATACCAAATGTAATGCCTCGTCAAGGAACCCAAAATGAATTAACCTAGAGTTTCACTAATTTTTCCAAACTTTTTTTTGAAAGATAATAACTTAACAACAACATATATAATATAGCAGAAGCAATAACATACACAAATACACAAGCAACACATAAATAGATTACATCTCTTAAGGGTCTCATGACATTAAATCACATTTGAGTTCAATTAATACTAAATCCAATATATAAAAAATCCACATCAAAGAATAACTACAAGTGTGAATCTATTTAAATAATACACAATTACAGGATGTCACTTGGTGATAATCAAAATGTACAATCATCCACTGTATAAGTGATAGGCTATGAAAGGATGAAAGAATATAATAGATTACATCATCTCATAAGATCTATGAAATCAAATACAATATAATAGAGTATAACCATCCATCATAGTACACAAGAATAGAATGAAAGGAAATACAGAATAGGGAACTCTAGCAATGGCATTAAATTGTTGGATCTCAATAGTAAAAGTGAAAAGTACTACCACCCCACCTTGTGGTAACCTTAATGGCTCACTCCCACCATACTGAGGAGATAATCCCATACAAGTATCAATCCAAAAATTCAAATCCAACATCTAGGTCAAGGAGAACTTTAAAGAAATCTAATTCAAGATAACAGGATACAAATGACATCTAAACCCAGAGGCAACAAAGACATGTAGGATTTATCTACTATGTAAGTGGGCAAGTGTCATTGCATGAGCCAACTCTAAGGTTACCTTGGCAGTCTCTCTAGACTTTGACCCCCTAGTGTCTCTATGTGGCACTAGTATCCTATCGTATAGATAAGGCATACTAATGAAGAAAGATCACAACCAAGCATCCTCTCTACTCCTATCCTAGCTTGTACTAGCACTCAAGGCATGAGTGAGGAAAAATAATGACTCTTATTAATTCATTTTAAAACCCATTTCATGAAATGTATCACTTATTAAAACAACTTACAATGGGTTACCCAAGCAATCACTCTCGGCTCTGACCTCTATTGCAAGCCACTTCCCAATGTACACATAGATTACCTACCCTAGGCTCATAAAATTACAACTCAAAAATAAATCTC
The DNA here is from genome assembly GCA_028749045.1 of Cupressus sempervirens. Taxonomy (NCBI): domain Eukaryota; kingdom Viridiplantae; phylum Streptophyta; class Pinopsida; order Cupressales; family Cupressaceae; genus Cupressus; species Cupressus sempervirens. Next base: position 371,818,687 of record CM053791.1, on the reverse strand, counting down.
TTCACCTCAGTCACTTACAAGTGACTAGAAAGCTCCTATAGATAAAACATAGTATTCACCTCAGTCCTTTACGAGCAACTAGAAAGCACCTAAAGAAGATTCATAGCATTCACCTCAGTCATATGCAAGCAACTAGAAAGCACCACAAGATAAATCACAATAATCACCTCAGTCCTATACAAGAAACTAGAAAGAACTAGAAGATAATTGATCAAAAGCTCAAAGGTTACAACAAGAAAGTCACAATTATCACCTCAGTTCTATACAAGCAATTGAAAAGCACAAACAAGCAATCATCATAACTCATCATAGAAACACATGACACATCACCATGGTTAGGTATAAAAGATCATCTACATAACAAAACCCCCAAGCCTCTAATAAACATCTGGAAACTGGTCGACACTCTAAGCCAACCCAAAACCCAACATAAGAAAATGCACATCAGGTAGTGTGGTCCCATAGATTTTGTTTGGTTTTGAAAACACACATTTTGATTTAATAGTAAGGTTCAAGTTTATGTTTCTTATAACTTTCCAACTTAATAAGGTTTACAATTCTTTCCTTATAACTGAATCCCTTTTTACCTACTAAATCAGAATACACAATTAACACTAATTCACAAAACTAATGCCTTTATTAAATACTATAAAATAAATTAAATAATAATTAATAAAATAATTTAAATATTAATTATCAAAATATTATTAAAATAATATAAGTTTATTAATAACCATAATCATTAAATAATAATATAATAAAAATTTATCTAAGTTTATTAAATAACATTTAATATTAGTTTAATAATTAGCAATAAATAAAACACTATTAATTAAATTAATTACCATTAATCTAAAGTTATATTGAAGAATTTATTAAATTATTTATTAAAAAAAATACATTTTTTTAAAAAAATTTAATAATAAAAAAATTAATTAAAAATGTATTAAAAGGCTCATTAGCCTACAACAAATTGTTGTCGCAGCAGTCTGTTGTCACAGTAGTAGAGTACTTCATCAGCAATACTTGTTGCTGCCACAGTAGTACTGTTGCACAACAATAAATGCAAATGTTGTCAGGGTTAGGAAAGGAGGGGAGGTGGGGGTGGTGGCCCACCTCCACTCACATATTTAATTTAAATTTTTTTTGTTTTATTAAAAACAAACAAATCTGCCCCCTATAAATTTTCAATTCAATCAATTTTTTTTGAATTATATATTATATATAATTTCATAATTATCACAATATAATTATATATATCATTTTTTTTGAAGATTTCACAAATTAAATCTGATAGAAGAAAATCTAGATAATTCAATCGAATCTGTATAAAACAATCTTGACTTCTTTACCAAACCCTATTCGTATCAAAATATGGTTCTCTAAAATTTTACAAAATGAGGGTTTGCTAATTCACAATTCATATACAGATGATCTTGAAGCAAAGAACAATGAAATTTACAACAAGGGTTTTAACCCAATCAAAAAAATTGAAAACAAATTCATTCAGACATGAAGAAGACAAAGAATTCAAAAAACGAAAACTATTGTGCAAAACCCACAAGATCCTACCTGGATCTTATGCTAAAATAATAAATGCATAGAGTTCGCAAGCAATTCCCCTTCTCATAAATTGTCTCCTCCAAATCTCAGTATGGAGAAATGAACTCTGATTTCCTAATAAAGAGTTTTTTCCAAAATTAGGGCTTTGATTGTGCAATCAAGCGAAAACCCTTTTCCTTTATTAATTTTATTATATTTTAATTTTCATGTACAACCTTTTTGCAATTTAATTAAAATAAACTTTACTAAATCAATTCCTTTCTCTCTTTTATTAAATCCTGAGATGTTTTTAATATGATATTTATTAATTTAACTAATAGTATTATTATGAGTTTATTATATAAAAATGCAACTTCTAAATAAATTATTATTAAATTAAATAAATATGATTATGCCAAAATTAGAACTTTAATTAAATTTTTTAATTTAATTCTTTTATTTAATTAATTTCTCAATTAATTTAAATATAATTAAATATTGAGTTTTCTTTATAATTTTTTCATTGATTAAATCATTAAATTATCTTTTAATTTGATTTAATTATAACTGAAAGTCACAAGAGACCCATAAGGCCAAATACAAAAACTCAACTGAAAGACAAAGCAAATATTCAAACTCCAGGGTTAAAATCACAAATTCACGTCACTTGAAGAATTCAGACGTGCAAACAACTCATATACTTGTCCTACTTTGTAGGACAATTGGCTTAGATTGGGATTTGAACTTGAGAATTATCTCCCCACTTTTACCATTAAGATACTGCAATAGGGTACGCACATCCTAACAATTCAGGGAAGTTGATACCCAGTTCCTACAATCTACATAAAATCCATGCATGTACATACTCATATAATCCAAACTAAATAGGCAATGACAGGAAGTGGTGCATCATGTAGATCATGACTAGCAGAGGACTACGACTCACTCCCTCAACCACATCAGAAACATCAATCGTAAAGTAAAACATACAAGTATGCCATAAACATACAAGTATGGGGTAAATAACCATAGAACTGCATATAAATAATCCATCTATCTATCATTATAAGATAATTGAAATCATTGTATACTATCATCGTCATTGAAAGAGTAATCAAGAACACATGGAATAACTAAGTATCAAGTAGCTCATCAAATAAATTAAGTATGAAATAACATCTAATTAACCAAGTATTGCTAATCATAAAACATAGTCATAAAATAGGCCTAAAAGAACCCAGCAATACGTCATGAAAATTCAACTAGGGGTAGGCATTACAAAGATCAAGGTCTATCTAGCTTGAAGAAGGTGATCGAAATATGAAATTTCTTCATCTAACTACTATTAAAAATAGGGCTAAGAATCATATCTCTAGCCTTATTAGGGGAAGGGATAAAATCACAAATGAAAATGATATAACTTGTGAGATGGTTTCCTATTTCTCATCCCTCCTCTCTATTGACCCAAATGTTGATGACTCTAGACAGATGGAGCTCCTTGAAACTATTCCTCAAATTATTACTATTGAGTATAACAAAATGATGATAGTTATTCCTTCTAGGGATGAAATTTATAAAGCAATTGGTTCCTTTGAAGGAACTAAGTCCCTTGGTTAGGATGGTTTTCCAATGTTTTTCTTCCATAACTTTGGGAGGTTATTGGTAAAGATGTTTGTGATGTAGTGAAAGAATTCTTTGGGGCTAAATGAATGCTAAAGGAGATAAATTCTATTTTTCTTTGTCTAATTCTAAAGAAGTGAGGTATTGATTCCCCTGAACATTTTACGCCTCCTATCCTATGTAATTCAATCTACAAAATTATTTCTAAAGTTCTAACCCTGTGTTTGTTGACTATCCTTCCTACTTTGATTTTTTATCAATAGAATGGCTTCATTCTTGGAAGGTAAATTCCAAATTCTATTATTGTTGTTCATGAAAAAATTCATTCTTTATCTCTAACTAACTCTCAGGATTTTATGATGAAGCTGGACATAGTGAAAGCATATGATAGAGTTGACTAGAGTTTTCTCCAAAAGGTTTTACTGACCTTTGGTTTCAGTGAACAATGTCTTAAGATTATAATGCAACTTGTTACAACCTCTTCTCTAGTTGTCTTACTTAATTGGAGCTCTTCTAACTTTTTTAAACCTTCAAGGGGATTGAGACAAGGTTATCCTACATCTCCTATTCTTTTCACTATTATGGTTGATTGTCTTGGTAGGTATATTGGCAGGCTTATTTTGAAAGGGGAAATTCAAGGTGTGAGGCCAACTTCCCAACCTATGTTCTATTCTCATGAAAAATTTGTGGATGATACTATTTTCATGGGTAAAGCTAATATAAGGGAGGCAAGGAGTCTTAAAAATGATCTTAACTTATATTCTACAGTCACAGGGCAATTGATCAACAAGGATAAGAGTTCTCTATTTTTTATTAACACTTTTGTTCCCAAGCAACAAAAAATTGCAAATATTTTGGGTTGTACTATAGGATCCTTTCTTAGTACTCACCTTGGTCTCCCATTGGGGTTTAGTCCATTTGAATCTTTTTGGGAGGATTTAGTGGAGAAATTCAATAAGAAATTAGTTGGATGGAAAGGAAATATGTAGAGTCAAGTAGGAAAAGTGACTTTACTGAAGGCTTGTCTTCAAGGTCTCGCTACCTATGCTCTTAGCCTCTTCAAAATTCTAGCTAAATTTGCATATGCTATTGATAAAATTTAGAGAAATATTTTGTGGTTAGGTATTGAAGAAAGAAAGAGAGTGGCTCTGATAGCCTAGGAAAAGGTTTGTAAACCTAAGTGAAGGTGGTTTGGGTATCAGATCAATTAGAAGTATGAATAAATCCCTTTTGGCTAAACAAGGATGGAGAGTACTAAGATGATAAAGAATGGAGTTCTATCTGGAAATATAAGTATCTTTATAATGTTCCATTGAATCTAATTTTTAGTCCTACCCAAATATCTCTAATTCCTCTGCTATTTGGGGTGCACTTCAAGGTACTAAACATATTCTAAATAAAGGATGTAAGAGGAAAGTTGGGGATGGAAGAAAGGTTAGGTTTTGGGAAGATGTGTGGTTATTGGAGCATCCATTGCTAGATGACTTTAATGATAACACTCTTATAGAAATATGTAAATAGGTTTTGGAGTTTTTGTGGGTAACTACTGGAGAAATAATGGTTGAGTGAATATTGCTAAGATTTGCCAAAATTTTAATAGTATTCAAATTTTTGTCAACTCTTGTAATCTTTATCCTGACATGGAGTATATTTTAGTTTGGGGGATAGAATCTAGTGGTAATTTTAAGGTATCTTCTATATTTAGTCTGATGTAAAGGATAATCCCACCCCCCACCCCCCCCGGGCCCAATGGGCCAAAGCTTGGATGAAAGGACTATTCCTAAAATTAGTATTTTCTTCTTGACTACCCTTCAAAATAAAATTTTAACTTAGATAATCTCCAAAAAAGGGGTATTTATATAGTGAACAGATGTAGTTTATGTAAGATGGAAATTGAAGATATTAACCACCTTTTCATCAACTGTAGTTTCAAATAGAATGTTTGCGGATCCCTCCTCCAATACTGGAATATATTGTGGGTTCAACCTAGTAATCTTGTTGACTGTTTTTAGAATTGGAAATGTCCTAGAAAAAGCTATGGTATTTGCTTCCTATGGATTATTTATCTTCCTCATCTATGTTGGGGTATCTAGAAAGAAAGGAACAACAAAAATTTTAGAAACAAAGAAACTCCTGAGTGGGTGGTGGGCCAAAACATTATTAGGGCTATCAAAGAAAACTTTATATCTCAAAATAAAAACTTTGATGATGTGAATATATGTAATCCTATGAAAATAGTAGGAAATAAAATGAAACACAACGAGCTCAGAGATGGTGTTATATGGAGTTCCCCTCCTTTGGGATGGCTCAAAGCTAACTTTGATGGATTGACTAAAGGGAATCTTGGGAGATTTGGGTGTGATGAAGTCTTGAGGGACCATTATAGTAGAGTGGTGGACGTTTTGGTGATCCCTATTGGTCATTTGACAAGTCATAAAGCAAAGACTATTGCTGCTCTTTACATTGTTAGAATGACAATGGAAATTGGTTATCAAAAATTACGGCTGGAAGAGGATTCCTTAAATAGAATTAATATGATGAATAATAATAATATGGTGATGTGGAATATTGAAGGGAATATTCTAGAAATTAAAAAATTGATTAAGAAATTTGATAATGTTATTATATCTCATAATTATCGAGAGGGCAATAAAGTGGCTGACTGGATTGCTAATAAAGTACTAAATGCAAATGAGAAGCTAACATGGAGTGACAACCTCAGCAAGGAAAGGGAACTAATGGTGATCATTAATTATGGCATGACTAATGCAATTGAACGAAATATTATGTGACATTTTGAGGATTAATATGGCAAGTGGTGGCTCTAATATGGAGTATTATCATTTCTCGAGGGAGTACCTTTTCATAATTACCAATAGAAAAGGGCACGTATTCTAAGCAAAAAGATTCTTTGAGTGAAAATATAACTCATCTTCAGTGATTGTTACCATTTTTTGCAGAATTACCAAAGCTAGGTGCATTATGAGTGGAGAGCCAAGGAAGTAGGATCCTTCTAGCTGTAAAGAATGGAAAGCTAAACACGTAGTGTGGGATATACTCCAAAAGGGTAAGGTGACTTTGTATATTGAGAAGTTGCACAACTTTAAACCCCACATAACTTATTAATTTTTCAAGAACTAATCTATGGAGAGGGTTACTCTTCATGGGGCTATAGTGGATTTGGCAGAGGAGTTCATTGTTGAGATTATTGGCCTTCCTATGGAGATTCTAAAATTCAAGGACGAAACTAGTATATCAAATGTGATATTTGATAACTTTCCCAAAAATGAAGAGGAGTAAAAAAGCTTGTGACAGATAGAGACTTCTATGACTTGGATCAGATTAAGGTAATATGGAAAAATGTTTTATCTTGTGTTTGTGAGTATTTTATTTTAGATGGAAGATTGAAAAGGGTTCACATATTCTATTTTATATTTTTGAACCATTTTTGGTATGAGGATGGGTTGTCCTTTCCCTTTTACTTGAAGTTTTCTTTGCTAAATAGCCTCTAGGCCCATAGAAAGAAAGAGACTAGGCATGTTCTCCATGAAGATCTTATTTTGTTAATTAGGAATTATTATAGAAATAATGCAATGAATCTTTCACCTGTAGTGAAAAATAATAGGAAATATCTTGGGAAAGAGCCTCTTGACAAAATGTATGCTAAAAACACTAAAAGCTATAATATGAAAACTGAGGAGGGTTGTAGTGATAGTAAGGGTAACAAGAAGGAGATTAAGGATGATAATGTATACTATATTTGTGTCACACTCTAAACCCTCCTATCCAAGTGATTACATGAGTTCAGAATGCTTGGATGCTAGCTTAGAGCTCCCTATCCATGAAGTGCAAGAAAGTATATTTGAATGTATGTGAGGGCTCTTAGCTGAGCCTTAGGGATACTTTTCTTGCTAGTAAACCATGTAATGGGAGGTTCTTTGAGACTAAAGCAAGAATTCAAGTGTCTAAAATGAGTTCCTCAAATATGAAATGCAAATGTGAAGTAAACTAATATGGAATGAAAAATGCAACTATAGTAACCAAGATGAGAGTATTGCAAAGCAGCCTAGTTATGCTATGTGATCTTAGATTTTTGTAAAAAGAGACTCTAAGCTACATGCAACTATACTAAAATTCCATGGATGATAGAAAAAAGATAAGAAGTAGAAGTTCTCCACAAAAGCTCTCAAGAATTTGAATGGTAAAGTTGTAGCATAACAATACTCAAGAGTGTGGATCCTTTGACAAGGGGACAACTCTTTCTTTTAAAGTCATATGGACGGTAGAGATCAAGGTCAAAATGATGGATGATCAAGGGTGGAGTTTGAAAATAGGATTGATCCATGTGCATACACAAGTCAACCAATTAAACAAAGAGTTGACTTTGCATGTGAGACAAAAGAGTCTTTTCCTTTAATTTGCAAATTAGAAATAAGACTTTATGTGTGCACATTGAGTGGGTTATAAGATAGGGGTCTTTTATTTAATTAAAAGGGGACATGCTCTTTTAATCAAATAATGAACTTATCATAGTATATTCAAACTATAGGTTATAATCAAATTAAATAATTTTTAGCAATTTGGTCTAGGTAAATGATTAATTAATTTAGCCAAAATGTTGAGAAGGGGGCTAATAGTCTAGGTGGAATTTTTTTGGTGATTACATTTTCCCCTCTTTAACTAATGTGTGATCAATTTGGGAACATATTAAGTCAAAGAAAATAGAAACCAAGTAGTCAGCAATAGAGATATCTAATTTTGAAGAACGAAATGCAAAAAGAGATAGCAAATCCTAAATGTACAGCCTGATAGTGATAGTATTGAACACTTAGGAAAGAGAAGATGTCAGAACTTAAGAAGAATGCTAACACCAAGAAAAGTAGATAGACTGAGAGAAAATGAAAAGATTAAACATATACTCCTAGGAAATAGATAGTTGTAGCAAGTGATAATAGAGTATTTATGCCCCCTCGGGATTGAAATTGAAATGAGCTAAGGGGAATGAAAAAATGAGCTAGATATGAGTAAATCAAGATATATAAATGTTTGAGATAATAGATAGATGATTAAGACCAAAGAGTGACCATAAGAAACTGATAGAATGTCCCAGTTTGACCAAAGTTGACCACGAAGGTAAAGCGTGAAAATTAGGTCAAATCAAGAAGAAAGGTGATCTAGACATGAAAATATGAATTGGAGTAGATATTAAGTGTAGAAATGATGAAGACATGAAGAAATGAAGATGCCCAGCAATGATTCAGAGATTAGACCTCAAAAGGTTAGCTAACTGCATAGAAGAAAGTAGAATTTTAAAATGTGATTTTGACTATCAAGATGAACTCAAATTTTGATTTTGATACCAAAATTGGATCCAAGATGTCAAAATTAGTCAAGAGTACAATTTTTGTCAAATTTCAAGGAGTTTGAAAAATGAGCCAAAATTAGGGCGGAAGGGTATATAAGGGTCCAAGTGTCATTTTCAAATCATTTTGTCTTTTGTGATTTTTGAGAGCTTATGAGTGGTCAAGAGAGAGAATCATGGCTTTGGAAAATATTTTGACTCACTGACACCATTTTGAGCATACCCGATTGCACAACCAGCCAGCCCACTACGAGGCACCGATAAGTTTTCAACTTTTTACCACTTTTTAAAGCATTTATGACCCTTTTTCGCATGTTTTAGGTGTTAAATATAGAATATCGTGTGATCTTTTAAAAAGTATCACATAGGTACTTTAAAAAATATCATGTGATGCTTCACATTAAAAATTGTATCGCACCACTTGTTTAAAGATTATCGTATGAACCATACCCAAATATCATGCGAGCCAATGCCAATGTCACTCGAGAAAAATGTATCGACCAGGTATATTAAAAAATGTTGCACAATATTTGATCAACATATTGTGTCCCCTGCATATGGCAAGAAATGTTTCATAGTCTATTTTTTGTGTTTTTTTTTGTTGATTTTTGCATGTTTGAGCACTGTTTGACAATGTTACTAATGTTTCTTTGTCATTGTTTTACAGATGATATTTCCAATGCTTCACATCAGAGCCCTCAAAGTTGCGGAGTTGCAAGTTTTAGGGCACCTTATTGATGATGAGAAGGTCACCATACTGAGTATGGGATTGAGGTGGGTCATGTGAATGCCCCACATACAGGTGAACCACGGGCTATTGATTGTGCTAGCTGAGCGATGGCATAGCGAGCAAAACACCTTTCACCTGCCTACTAGAGAGTTGACCATCACTTTAGAGGATGTGTACCACATCCTTTAAGTACCCTTCCATGGTGATCTGGTGAGTTCTATGTTTGATTGCTCTTTTGTATTTTCATTTTTTTATATCCATGTGAGGTATGCTAATGCAAAGTTTGGTTATATGTCACGGGTATATTATGATCAAACCCCGACAAAGGGGAGAGAAGTGATGTAGGAGATGTTCTGTGATGTCACTATTTTAGACTACCATCTAAGTTGGGAGTGACTTATTGATGAGTACAGTGATGATTACCCACTGCCATGTTTTCTATGTTTGCTAGTTGCTCAGGCTTTGGTGACTGATAGGAGCCAAAAGGACTTCCCACTAGGATGGGGCAGACTAGTGGCAGATTTGATTGCATGGCCTCATATGATGGCATGGGGACCAACCATACTTATAGATATGTATCGTGAGTTGTATGTAGTGGTATACCATGGGGTTCACTCTTGGGCATGTGGAGTAGTGCTAGCACAGATATGGGCTTGGAAGCACATTGATGTCATCTGACCATGGGTTCAGCCACAAGAGCATAGCCAACCCTGCATCTTCAAATATATAGGGTTTGTACCATAGACCCATAGTAGAGATATCACATATTATTGATGAATTTTGGATGAGCTAACAACATTCATGTGGTGAAATATCAAGATTGCCATAGATCGTCTGACTCCTAGGACTTGGACTATATGTGGTATAATAGACCACTAGTGGGCAAACATTCAAAGGTAGTTGAGTAATTCATGATTAGCTAAGTATAATGTTAGTTTGCAAAGTGGAAGGTGGTCTCAATAGAGACAATGACTTATTCTCAGTTCCATATAGATGAGGTACGAGGTTGGCTACACATGCTAGATTATCAAATAGTCATCTAGGAGATAGCAACTTTGGTACAGACACCTTGGGATTATCATCTGAATGTGGAAGATGTAGAGGTAGACCCAACATACTTGTATGAGATATAGAGGCATCCATTCCCTTGGTTCATGCAATCAAATGCTCTACCTATAGCAGTAGCACATGGAGGAGATGGAGGCAAAGGCAGAGGCAAAGGAAAAGGGGGATACGAATGGAAGTTAAGGGTGGTTCTTGATTGGGGAGAAGATAGACATGGGTGTAGGCTACAATGGAGGTAGAGAAGGTGGTGGATGAGGAGGAAGAGTAGGAGCATCCATTGAGATGCAGGAGAGTGGAGTAGGTAGAGACATAGGCAAAGTAACCAGCCAGGGGGGAATGATGACTGAGATGCCAGGATTTAGGCTTTAGAGGTAGAGCTATAGGTAGCTCAAGTGACCATTATTGTGTAGGACCAGAAGCTAGTAGATGCGTGGGTAGAGGCTGATAGATGAGAGCAATCTCTTAGAGATGATTTAGCAGAGGCCTGATCAAAGACGAAGTGACAGATAACTAGGGTAGCATACTATCATGGGGTATACATTAATGTAGTCCCCACGGATTGACAAATGCTTATGTACTTAGAGAGGACTTGTAGATCAGAGGGTGTAGTACAGGCATTGGATATAAGATAGGCTCCTCCATTAGGGCCACCACCAGCTACAAAGGGTGGGAGTAAGTCTTAGGCCTAGGCTAACAGTTTTGACAATTTTTTTACTGTACTCCATGTAATTTGAAATGAATATCTAGATTTTGGATCTCACATTTGTATATGTATTGTGACACATTGATATATATGAGATATTGGATTTGATCAACAAATTTTGTGTACTTGTTTCATTTTGATGAATATTTCAACATTTTAAGTTTTCATGTGATGTTTCAGTTTCTTGGTAATGTATGTGTTGCTTTTATGCTCATGTTAATGTGTTCATGGATCTCTCATTTATGATGTTTAGCTCTCATGTGTATGATATAGACTTATGTTTTTGAAACATTTAACACTTGGATAGATCAAATGTGATTTTTAAATTAACCCCTTCTAATGACATGATAGCAAAGAGGCAAAGTGAAAGATCAAGAAGAAAGCAAAGAAAGATATGAAAGTAGTTAGCCGATATGTCCACAAAAAGATGAAGAGAGAACTCTCCCCATATGAAGGAATGCAAGAATAAACTATAAAATCAACCTAAAATGAAAATTAATATGCACAGTGGTTTAATAGCATGAAACACATAACATTTAGACTCTTATTTCATCATTGAGCATTTATTATGGACATCATGAGATCATACAACCATCATTAGTATAACTATGAGGATATGAATATGATCGAAATCATATAAGAATGTGGAAATCTAATCTAAGCATCTAAGACATGTAAGTCAAGATGTTTACGCGATTAAATTCCCTAGGTTTAATATAGCAAGATTACACTGGTATCAAGGCATAAGTGTCGAGATAATCCCCAAGTGCAGTCTTGCAAAAATAATCAAGGATGATATGTTTATAAGTCAACATGTTAAGTAGGACAAGTATGAATGCTCGAGAACACCTTAGATAAACAAAGTATACCTACAAGCAAAAATCAAGTAAACATGCCCCATGCCCCTAGTCTTCTAGTCCATGACATCCTCGAAAGACTATTAAGGAGGGAACACATAGCAAAGAAATCATCATAGACAACACACAGAGTAGATAAAGTTCATATGTGTGTGTAAGTCACTTGGCCATTTCTTCAAGGCTTGATTCTAATAGTGAGAAATATCATGACATCAAAGACTATAGGTAAACTATCTGAAAAGTGTTGAGAAATACTTGATGTCAAGTTGGGGGGTAGTGTTGAAAATAATTATTTTTTGAGTTTCCAAAGAAATCCTAATGCACAAGGAAACCTCAATAGACTAAGCAATTGTGCCCCAAACACAGGGACAAAAAATAATTCCAAGCTAGGAAATGTGTTATAGAGTGGGTGATTGAGACTGATAGACATAAATGCAAGGGTCTCAAGTAGCACTTGTTTCTAGGTTTTCACCACTTGGAAAATCTTTTCAAGACTTTTTTCAATTTTTTTGTATTTTTTATTTTTTTTATTTTTTTGGTGATACATCAAAGTGCCTATTCCTAGGTTTTCACTAAGATGATCATTTTTTCAAAATATTTTCTTTCTTTTTTAGGGTTTTTTTAAGGATTAATAGACATGTATAAGATAGTTGGGTTGCAAGCCTCTAAGTATACAACTTCTTCAAATGCAGGACATTGATAGGCTCTACAAGTTCTTCCCTTTTAGGAGTAGATAGTTGATAAGCACTAGACCCAAATACTATGGTGATAATGTATAGGTCTAACCAATTAGGTTCAAACTTTCCCTTCTGCTCTTTATCCTTCTAATTTTTTGGATTCTCTCTAAGCACAAGTTCCCCTACTTGAAACTCACGGGAATGATCTTTCTTGTTATACTAAGTAGAAATGCACTTCTGATATGCCCTCATGTGATCAAAAGTAGCCTTGCAGCATTTATCAAGAGTTTCTAGTTCATGTACTCACATAGCCTATGGTCTTCATCAGTTATCAACCCATGTAAGGAGATTCATAGGGAGGGGATCCCAACTTCTAATGGGAGGACAACCTCTAAGCCATAGATTAAAGAAATAGGTGTGGCCCTTCAAGGAGTACATATTGTAGTTTTGTAGGCCCATAATGCTGGATTAATCTGTAAGTGCCAATCTTTCATTGACTTGTGAACTGTTTGGTGTAAGATTTTTAGCAATGCAATGTTTTGTTGGAGGCCTCAGCTTGGTTGTTCCCTTGAGGATAGTAAATTGAAGACCAATGTTGTTTGATTCAACATTTCTTACAGAATTGTTTGAGGTCCCTATTCTTGAGTTGTCCTCCATTATCAATAACAATAGAGGAAGGAATGTCATAGTGAAAAATGATGTGATTCAATATAAACAAGGCAACATGTTTTCCTCTAGCAGTAGATAGTGGTACAACCTCAACCCATTTGGTGAGATACTATGTTGATGTGATGATAAACTTGTGACCAGTAGATGAACTTGGATGAATTTTGCCTACCAAATCAAAGGCCCATTGTTGAAATGGCTAGTATGTAATAAAGGGTATAAGCTCTCATCCAGGAGCATGAATTAGAATACCATGAAGTTGGCATTTCTTATAGGACTTAGCATAACAAACTGCATCAGCTTGCATGGCTGGCTAGTAATAACCCACCTTAAGAAATTTATGAGCAAGTGCAATGCCATTGGAATGTGCCTTGCAAATGTCATCATGGAATTCACCAAGTGCCTTTTTGGACTCTTCTAGTTCTAACCTACTAAGAAATTTTTCATCTAGACACTTCCTATACAAGTCACCGGAGAGCAAAGTGTAATGTGAAACACTATGAAGGATTTGGCAGTTTTGGTTGTGTGTGAGGGTTTTGGGTATAACCTGATCATGGAGGTAAGAGAAGATAGCTACATAGCAAGAGGAATCATGACCTACAAAAATGCAGATCACTTTCTTATCCAATGAATCATAGGTAGGATGACGTAGTTCTTCTACCAAGAGCTCAAATTGTGATTCATATTCTTGCAACTAGAGAATAGATGCTAGAGTACCCATAACATTGGCCGCCTTATTCTCGACTCTAGGAATTTGTTGGAATTTTAAAAAAGTGAAATAGATCCATAGAGCATCAATCAACTTCTTATAAGTATCAACTTGTCATCCTTTGTTTGATATTCATTGTTTACTTGATTTATGACAAGTTGTGAATGATTTTGATCTCATTTATTAATGCCTCATATTTTGCAATATTATTGGTGTAAGGGAATAAGATTTTGTAGGATTTAGGGATTCTAAAACCATGAGGTGAAATAAACAAGATGCATACTCCTACCCTATTTTGTGTGTGAGAACCACCAAAGAACAATTTCCAAGTTCTCTTGGTGATGTACATAATTGAGGCATCTGGAAACTCAATTTGCATAAGCGTTGTATCCTCTATTGGAAAATCAGCCAATTGGTCAGGTATAGCTTGTGCATTAATAGCTTTGTGTTGAACATACTAAATGTCAAATCCTAAAAAAATCATCATCCATTTAGCCAGATGCTCGGCAAGCACAGCTTTGTTTAACAAATATCTCAGAGGATCAATTTTAGCAATTAGATGAACTGTATGTGCCAACATGTAATGTTAGAGTTTTTGAGAAGAAAAGACCACTTCAAGGCAAGCTTTCTCAATACTATTGTATTTCATTTCATAAGCCACCAAAGTTCAACTGATGTAATATATAACATGTTCTTTACCAGTCTCATCACTTTGTGCTAATATTGCTCCTAGAGAAGAAGTTGTAGCTAAGATATACAAAACCAAAGGTTTTCCCAGAATGGGTGGCATCAAAACTAGAGGTTTAGCCAAGTACCCTTTGATTTGGTCTAGACTTATTTGACAATCTTCATTCCAGAGATGAGTAGAGCCTTTATGCAAATTCTTGTTAAAAGATTGAGCTTTATCCACCAACTAAGAAATGAATCTTCTAATGGATTGCAGATGTTCATGTAGACTTTTGAGTTGACTAATATTTCTTGGATGAGGCATTTCCATGATTTCTTGTACCTTTTCAAGATCAACCTCAATGCCTTTTGATGATATAATGTAGCCTAGCAGATTTCTAGATATGATGCCAAAGGCACACTTTTTTGGGTTCAATCTAAGTTGAAATTGTTCCATATGGTCCAATATCAGACTAAGATCTTCAAGATGTGTGTGTTATTATCTAGATTTAGCTAGTGTTTCATCAACATAGTCTTCCATATTTTTATGCATCATATCATGGAAGATGGTGGTCATTTCTCTTTGATAGGAACCACCACCATTTTTGAGTCCAAAGGGAATGACATTCTAGTAGAAGGTGCCCTACGCACATGTAAAGGCAATCTTTTCTTGATTAACTGGAGCAATCTTAATTTGGTTATACCCAAAAAAACCATCCATTAGGGAGTACATTTCATAACTCACTATCATATCTATTATCATATCTACTTTGAGTAGTAGAAAGTCATTCTTAGGGCTGCTTTGTTTAGATCTCTAAAATCAATATAGATTTGAATGAATTTGTCATGTTTAGACACAAGTAGAATGTTGGAAATCCACTTCGCATAATTAATCACACTGATAAAGTTTGCACTTAGGATTTTTTTCAACTCTACTTTGACTAGGAGAATCACATGTGGATGCATCTTTCTTAGTTTTTGCTTGGCAGGTTTTACACTAGGAGAGATGGATAAATGATGAATGATTAGATCTATATCAAGTCTTGGAATATCTGAGTATGTCCATGCAAAATTGATCTTCTTGTCTTGGAAAAACTTAGCACAACATTCATTTTCTTTAGTTGGCAATGAATGAGCCACATGGATCATTTTAGGAGATTCTTATGTCCCCAAGTTGATAGGCTATGTAGGTTCAATGAGAAATGAGGATATGTCTTGAAAATAGCTTGGTAGACTACCAAATACCTCATTTACAAGCACCTTGAGGAGGTTTTCACCATTGGATACGTCTTTTTCTTTACTTTTTTAAGGTTTAGATACCGCTACAAAGTGGTTTTTTCCATCTAACCACTTGTTTTTTCTTTTAATTTTATGATTGAGGTACTTGATATCTGATTTTATCATATTAATTATGGGTTCACTAGTGGAAGAAGTTACGAGTTCAATGGTGTTTAGGTAGCAAGAAATCTCATAGTCATTCTAAAAAGATGGTATTTTAGGTCATTGACGTTGAACTGACCAATCTATGAGATCAAGGTGAGTCAAGGAGAGTGATGTGGAAGCTTCAAGGTTGTTGACATGAAAGGAGTCATCTCCGGTGACATGCGAAGTTGAGCCTATATTGAATTTTGCAAAAGGATCCAGATCAATAATATACCTAGAGGGACTAGCGTGATCCACTAACGTAGTTTGCAAACCAAACTCATCTAACCCTACACTAGACTTGTTAACTACATCCAATTGGGTAGTATAGGCATGAATGACATCCACCTCTACTTTAAAAGATGCATATGATGTACTTTTCCTAGAAACTAGGTGAGTAATATTTTGTCTAATCCTTCCTCTATTTAAGTCCTATGGTTAGATTTAGCTTATTCATGTTGTTGAGAAGTAGAGGCTTCAACATCATTGTAAGTAGTTAGTGATTCTTCTCCCCAAAGGAGAAGTGATAGGCATCAAATCCTCATCTTGCAAAGTGGCAACAACAAAAGGAGGATCATTATCCTCTAATTCACTAGATATAGGAGCTCTTCTATCAAATGTTAGTATTTCATCTTCTAGCCCAAAGCTGAGGTTAGTAGTGCCTCGAGTGTTGTGACCCTCAGTATGACTTAAGTTGTTTTGCTAGAGCCTTTTTGTTACTATTTAAGGACCCATGGCCCTAATTGCCCATGTTTGTAAGAAGTTTATATCATTTGTCATAGCATTTAGGAGAGATAGGAGTAGTGACCATGACAACCTCCTCATCTTCCTCTTCCCTATATATCCAATCTTTGATTTCTTTTTCTTCTTTTTTCACTTCTAGGGGAATTGAGGATTGAAAAAAAGTTCCAAAAAGAGTCATCAAAAAAGCTAAAGGTTTCTTTTTGGCAAAAGGTTTCCCATAAGACTAAGGGGAAATAGGTAAAGCATCAATAGAGTCTAGAATGTATTCTCCCATACCTAGGCTCATCATTTTCAATTTCTATTCACACTCTATAAAGGATGGTGTTAGCTCATGAGAAGAGCAATTATGTGGAACTAGTGTTTCTGTAGCAGAGAATGTGTTGATAGACATTGACTTGTCATCGAGGACAACTATCTCAGTACCATTGAAAGGGAACTTGATGCACTGGTAGTATGTAGAAGGTACTACTTGCATGTCATGAATCTAGGGTCATCCCAACAACAAATTATAGGCAAGTGGCATGTCTAGGACTTGGAAAACAACATCTTTCTCAACAAGACCAACTCAAATTGAAAGCACAATGAGACCTTTAGTAGGTCTTTCAACCTCATCATAGGCTTTGATAGTAATCTTATGCCTAGGGTCAATGGAAAATTTAGACATGCCTAATTGTTGGATCACATTGAATGAGATGTTTTTCAACCCTACACCATTGTCTATCAAAACTTAGTGAATGTGAGTGTGAAAGATTTGGACTTCGACATGGAAGGCAAGATTATGAGGATGACTAAGAGCTCGATCATCTTTTTCAAAAAATCTAAGATAGTGGGGTGAAGAGATATGGTTCACCATAGCTTGAAATCATTGGGCATCAATATCTATGGGGACATTGGTAGAATGCAAGGCCTTTTCAAGGATGTCCTTGTGCAAAGGAGACAAGTCTAACAACTCAAAAATGGAGATTTGAGTCGACGTATGTTGTAGTTGGCTAACAAGGTCATAATTAGAGATCCTAGAGGTAGTTTCTTATTTAGAAGATGAAGCTTCTTAGGATCATGAGCAACTTTTAGGACAACTTTAGATTTTCCCCTAGTGATGACGTTAAGTGGTTCACGCAATGAAAAGGAAGGTTTTGCCAATCGAAGGACCACCTTAGGTTGGGTATTCCTATGTTGTTGAGGAGCATTTCTTGTTTTAAGGACAACCTTAGGTCTTTCATCCTCAACATCATAATTGATCTGATTGTCATCATTAAAACTTGTCATGCATACATACTCAACGAGCTCTAGCATGCATATAACATTGTCTGTGTTAGCATAAGCATAACTAATCTTGGCATCATGGTTCTTTTTAGTAGCCTTGGAGGTTTCACCTTTCTCATATTCTAGAAAGGGTTGTTTAGAAGCTTTGTGGTTAGAATTTTTAATCAGGCCATCTATGTCAACTTTACCAGCCTCTATGAGGTCTTGAATAACGTCTTTGAGTTTAAAACAGTGTTCACTGCTATGACCTTTGCTTCTATGATAACTACAAATATGATCCTCTCACCACCAAGGAGATCTAACAAGTGGGTCATAAGGGCGAGAATTATCTGGTAGTGTAACCATCTTTTTTTCAATTAAGGTTTTTTTACACCACTTCATAAGGCTCAACCATTGGTGTATAAACACATCATTTTTTGGTAAATTTAGAGCTCTTGTCAGATGGTTGTGGTTTCAAACCTTATTGTTGTTTTGTAGCATAGGTGACACAAGAAAGGTTAAATGCAAGTTTCTTTTTCTTAGGAGTTTCCACTACTCCCTCACTGACAACATTTTTTTTTTATTCCAAGGTTTGCCCTTGTCTTTTCCATTTCCATTGTTATTTTTGTCTTTGTTTACAAAAATGTCACCCTTGTTGATAGCAACATCCACAATGTGATATGAACTCTTAAACATTATGTTATAGTATGTGAACAACTATTTTCTTAAGTCAAAGTATAGTTCAAATACAAATGTGTTGACAAAAATGCCAATTTATAAGCCTCGGGAACTTGCCGAGGGTACCTAGAGCATAAGGATCTCCATCATTGAAGGTATGTTGCAAAAAGTTCTCTCAATTTTTGTTTGATATTGCATAAGTCCAACACAGTTATTGGATGTTGAATGTTGTAGGACTATTGCTAGATAAAGCATTGTGTGAGTTCATCAAATGTTTAATGAGGGAGAGTCAATTTTGTGAACCACTCCATGGCTTGCCCTCTTAGACTCCTAAGAAAAAAACACATAAGATAGGTGCCTTCATGCATAAAATCTATGCTAATAACATAATAATACCTCACATGATCATGAGGGTCACCATTTCCATTTTATTTTTCATACTTAGGAACCTCTATATCCTTAGGAAATGGTAGCATGTATAAACTCCTATTAAATCAAGTTTTAGGGAGCTCTTTTGAAGTTTGCAATTGTGCAAGTTGTTTCCTTAATTCTTGCATTTCTTCTTTCAAGATGGCTCTCATTTTTATTTTTTTGTACATCTAAATCTTGAGGGAGTTTCCATCTCTTTGTTTCCATATACTAGAAGTATTTTCCCCATTTTGCTCCAAAGCCTTAAGCATCAATTTTTGAGTGAGCTCATCTTGTTGAAATTTTATGACATCTTCACTAGTGATCTCATCATCACTTTTGTGATGTGATTATGATTGTCTAGGTGGGGATGGGCATGCTCCCACATTGACTCTAGGAGTCCTTGGAGGTCTGTGATTGCCATCATTACCACCGAGGGGACTGTGTTCAAATGGATTGCTATAATACCCTCTTCTAGTTTCTTCATGATGTGCATGAGTGTTAGGCTTAGCTTGTTGATCCACTCTTTCTCTAGTGCAGATGATTCCCATAAGCCTCTTATTTTCATGCTCTTTCTCTTCTAAATGGAATTTGATTTCTTCAAGATGCATTATGGTTTTAAAAAATTCATCCATGGGTGTGTTCAAGGGTGTTACAAATGGGTTCTCAAAGATGTAAAGTGGATTATGTTGAATGTTGGTTGTTTGTGTTTGAGTAGAATCAAGATCTTCCACACAAGGTTTTTTCCAAGGGCACCTAGATGGTGTCTCCAATTGTTGAAAAATGAATGAGGCATGACTACCATTACCAACTTGAAATCTAGTTGTAACTAGCATGTAAGGATACATATTTTCTTAATAGGATAAGAAAAGTTTTTTAGATTTGAAGCTCTTACAATCAAGAATAATCACTTGTCAAAGTAGAATAGATGGTTTGTCAAAAGTACTCAAGAATCTACTGCACTAGTGGCTCGAGCAGAGCAAGTGAGCAAAAAGCCCAATAGTGAATAACTAGCATAAAATGGTAATAAGATGTTGAAAAGTGATCATCAATGACATTTTTAAGACTTATATTTGATAAACTAAACTCATCTTTTCAACTTGAGACAACACCTAACATACAGATTTGAGACTAGATGCAGGAAGGAATGAGGTGACAAGACCCTATAATAGTTAAAATGTATTACAAACTCAGTTTTGGAAGGACAAAGAACCAGACAATATTTGTCCAGAATCTAGGTGACAATGAGAAAGCAAATTATATCGTACAACAAAGTTTGTATTACCAAGATGACACTTTTCTCTTGGGTGATAGTTCACCGAAGGTGGGGTGACACAATTTAGTATAGCAGGGCAATAGAACTTAAAATAGTAGGACAACACAATTTTTGAAAGAAAAAAATGTCGTGTGATATTTCTCCAAAGAGTGTGTGATAAAGTTCCAATTTTGTGTAAAAAGGATAGTTTTGACTCCAAATTGTTGTGTTTCGATTTGACAATGAGATAGTTTTCAAACCAGATAGTTTTAGATTTCTATTCATGTTTGAATAACAACAAGTTTTGCAAATAGTAGGGGTATTTTAGCATGTCTCAAACAATTGAACAAGGGTCAAAGTAACCTTGTCAATACGCATTTGTGATATCAGAACAACCTTCCTATCAATTTTACTAAGATGTTTGATTTGTGAGAACATTTAAACAAATTAGCACATTTGAAAATACTTGCCAAGAAATCTACTTAAAAGTCATGATTCATTACTCAACAACATGCTAAGCACTCCTTCACCTCACACCAAGTGGTTACCCACAAGAGATACTAACTTTGTTATGGAAGTGTCATAAGCACAACCAAGGGAACATAGATTGTAAGTGTAAAATCTTGGGGTGATCCAGGTAGTCCACTAGGACTGATCCTTGCACCAAGAAGTTGAGTGGCAAAAAGGGTAGCTTCTAACCTAGGGTGTTTAGGAAGGGCTTTCATTCATAATATTCCTTTTGCACCCAATTAAGGGACACTCCACCTTGTGGTGGGTAACAAACCTTGTAGCCACAAGAGCACCTTAAGCATTCTTGCTTAGCATTTTCCTCATGGTCCCAGTCCCACAAGTAATCGCACTAAGTGAAGAAAAATAATACATCTACCAAGGTTTTGTGTCCTTGATAGCCTTGAGTTTATAGTGGGTTGGAATAGCTGGGTTTACTTGTCCCCACTTGGGTCATTCCTCTTGGTTTCCCAAGAGCAAGCCCTCTAAAGGATTCTAAACTACACAAAATGGATCAACTTTTGAAAGTCAATATTTCTGATTCACTGCAAAGGTGAAGAGTATGCTCTCCTATTCCAATGGTTTCCCCCAAACACACCAAGAAGCTTCAATTATCCCCTTGCTTTCAAAATTCAAAGGCAAGTCAAGATTTCTTATTCACCACAAGGGTGAAGAGCATACCTCTTGTTACCAAAGAATCTCAATTACAAGTTTAATGTACCTATAAAATTGAAACAACTAGTAGAAAGTTGCACATGAAATAAAAGAAAAAACCAAGCAAGATTGGGTTTGTGTGCTTTGGGCAGCCTTGCAAACAAATGTTAGTAGCCCTTTTGTATTTGAAGCTTTGGCTTGCATTCTTTTTAACGTAATTATAAAAGAATCTCAAGGTAACAACCTACAAACACAACTATTAGCCCCACAAGTTAGTCTGAAAATAGCATGAAATTTGCAAATAGTCTATTGTCAAACACTCACACACCTTTAAAATCTAGTAAGCAACAAGTAACAACCAAGAAACTAACCAAACAACTCAATCATCAAGAAAATTCAAGCTAGGCAATAGGTTTTGTTGGAAGTTTGTCCTATGATACTTCATAGTATATTTGTGTAAAAGAATTTCCTTGTGTGATATTTCTACCTAAGTCGAGTGACAAAACTTTCTATACCATAGCGATATAGTTTAGTATTAGCATGCAATACTTTTATCAGAAAAGTGTTTCACTATAGTACTAACAAATGTCGCATGATATTGGAAAAATATCACCCAAAATCTATCTATAAATTTATTTTTTAAAGTTATGGATAGAAGGTAGAAAATGCAAAAATGCAACAAGATGAAGAGAAAAACTAGGATGTTTGGCCACACAGTGGGCACCAAAAATGTACATTATATTTGTGTCACACTCTAAACCCTTCTATCCAAGTGATTTCATGAGTTTGGAATTCTTGGATGTCGACTTAGAGCTCTCTATCCATGGAGTGAAAGAAAGTATATTTGAATGTATGAGAGGGCTCTCAACTGAGCCTTAGGGATACTTTTTTGGCTAGTAAACCATGCAATGGGAGGTTCTTTGAGACAAAAGCAAGAATGCAAGTGTCTACAATGAGTTCCTCAAATATGCAATGCAAATGTGAAGTAAACTAATATGGAATACAAAATGCAGTTGTATTACAAAGCAGCCTAATTATGCTATGTGATCTTATATCATTGCAAAAAGAGAAGCTAAGCTACATGCAACTATACTAAAATTCCATGGATTGTAGAAATTAGACAAGAAGTAGAAGTTCTCCACAAAAGCTTTCAAGAATTTGAATGGTAAACCTACAGCATAACAATACTCAAGAGTGTGGATCCTTTGACAAGAGGAGAGCTCTTTCTTTTAAAGTCATATGGATGGTAGAGACCAAGGTCAAAATGATGGATGATTAAGGGTGGAGTTTGAAAATAGGATTGATCCATGTGCGCACACAAGTCAACCAATAAACAAAGAGTTGACTTTTCATGTGAGACAAAAGAGTCTTTTCCTTTAATTTGCAAATTAGAAATGAGACTTTATGTGTGCACATTGAGTGGGCTAGAAGAAAAGGGTCTTTTATTTAATTAGAAGGGGACATGTTCTTTTAATCAAATTATGAGCTTAGGCTAGTATAGTCAAACTATAGATCATAATCAAATTAATTAATTTTTAGCAATTTGGTCTAAGTAAATGATTAATTAATTTAGCCAAAATTCTAAGAAGGGGGCTAGTATTCTAAATGACCATTTTTAGGTGATTACAGATAACACTCAGAAGGTTAATGAAGAAACTATGGATTCTAAGAGAAGTGAAGAAGATGAGGGCAAAATGGAAACTAGTGATCTTAGCTCCAACTTGGATGGGTATTCTGGTAGTCGGGGAGTTTCTTTGGTTAAAGATGATGGGGAAAGAAGTAATTAGGGGAAAATGGAGACTAAGTCACATTTAGAACCCTCGAGCCAGAATATTGATAAAAATATCACGACTCAAAGTGAAGGGCCTACCCAAATTGATATTAATGAGGTTAAGCTCCTAGTGGACTTAGAAAAGGAAAAGAATGTTGAGGATAACGCCCCTTATGATTAAAGAGTAGAATTAAATCAAGAAGAAATAGAAAGATAATAGTGCTCAGGAGGATTTAAACAAAGACAATCAGTTAAAGCTAGATGGTACCCAAGATGTGACTATTAATTCAAAGAAAATGTGTGATAATGAGGCCAATGAAGATGACAATAAAATGGTGAGGTTGATTTTCCTCCATAAGGCTAAATTGAAATTTGATGCCTCTCTCCAGATTGATTCTTGGCTTTATAATGAAATCATTATACTCAAGAAAAAAATAGGAGATCTCTAGAGTGAGCTGGAAGAATAAAAAATGAAGAGAATTCAGTTGGAGAATTAGTGGGTAATATCCCTAAGAAGTTAAAGGCCTATGAAATGGAATTATGCCAACTAGTTAAGGATAGTGGTCAAAGGATGGACATAGTAACCTCGAGTTTGTGTGTAGCTACTACAAGCATTGGTAAAATAAGTAATGAGGAAATCATATCCCCTATTGTAGTTAAGCTATATGATGGCCCTAGTAAGAGAACTAAGCAAAGTATTAAGAAAGTTGTTTTTGCTACACTAGGGTCAACTATGGAGGATATCCTTCAAGGTATTGTGGTGGCTGATAAGGAATTAGTTAAGGTGATCAAGGAGTTAGCTTAGTTGTGGACTTTAGTTGTTGGTTGGGTTGTTGGTCCTAGTTATCCTATTTCTATTTCATTTCCAACTTCTTCTTTTTTTAATACTCTATTAGGTTCTAGGTCTACGTAAAACTTGGTTTTGAACTTTTCTTGTTAATTTGTAGGTTTCAGGTCCTTGTAAACCTAGTATTTTGATGTGTTTGTGAACTTTAGGTTCCACGTCCTTGTAAAACCTAGGGAAATTTTATCATTTTATCTTTTTTCTAGTTGTAAGGGGTTTCAGGTCCCCTCAAAACCTATTTTTACCTTATTCTAAAACTATGGTAATTTAGAGGACGATGGAAAAGATTCTAGACAAAGTGAATGATCAAACAGGCAAAACTTACAATAAAAGATGTGAAAATATAAGTCATATTCGAAACCCATCATTTTCCCCCAACTAGAGCCATTGCATGTCCTCATGCAATTCTTATTATGCCTAATAGATTGGTATCTAAGTCCTTTATAGCTCCCATTATCTCAATCAACCATTGTGCCTTTAGTTCCTTGACTTTCTTTTCATGATCAACTCAAGAGATATAGTTGGATTGTAATTTGTCGTATATAGTAGCCTTTAACTCAAAAATAGCTTGAAGGTGTTTCTCCATAGGTATATACTCTATTTTGAGTTTTTCTTCCCATGTCATCTTTAAAGCATCCATTTCTTGTCCCAGTTTGGATTTGAGATCATTGAGTTTATCCTTATGATTTTCTTGAGAAACACATTCTACAATAATTCTTTCTTCACAATATCCTCTTAATTCCTTAATGATCCTTTGATTTTTTGCAATGTTGATGTACCCTATTTCAAGTTTGTGTTCCCACAAGGCTTCTTCTTATGCAAGGAATTGTTCAAGTTCTTCCATTGTAAGATGAGTGTCATTAGCATCACCTCCCCTCAAAGCTTTGTTTAATTTTTTGACAACATTATGATATTTCTGTATGGAGATATATCCTACCATTAATTTATGATGTTCCTTGATTGATATATAAGAAGCCATATATAAATTAGAATCCTTCAAGCTAATCCTAACTCTTTCTAACTCCTCATCTTGTTTCTGAGAATTTTCACATAATTTTTATAATTGGTATTGAAGGGGCATTATCTATGATTCCAACATATTTACTTTCTTTTGTAGTAGCTTGAATTCCCCTATAGAAATTCTTCCTTGGTCTATGAATCACCATGAAGGGTTTCCATATTATCCTGCAAAGTATCTAAATGAGAAAATATCTTAATTATCTAGTTAAAGGGTTGGTTTTGTTCAGTTGACTACTTCATTGGTTCCTCTTGTGATGGAGAATCCATTTGGTGTTCATTTCTCAAAGGAGGGTTTATATTCTCTTGACTTGATGAGGCAGGATTATTTTGTATAGGGTTTATGTACTATTTGAAAATGCCTTCAAGCTTGGATATTTGTTGTTGATTTATCAATCCATCTTCATCTCCATGCAGAGAGATAACTTTTTGAGTAACTTATTTCTCATCCTCATTAGACTCATATAACCTTTACTCTTTAAAACATTCTTTTCTCATTACTCTTTTCTTTGTCGTTGTTTCAACCTCCTATAGTTTTTGCCTTGTTTGTCCTTTCCTACCCAATTTACAACCAAGACTTCAAGGTCACATTGCACATCCCCTAATGCTATATTAGCCAGGTCTTCCAATTCGGTGGTTTCTTCACATTTTCGTCTAAACCTAGTATTATAAGGGCTTGGGGTTATGCAATTAGTAAGACTAAGAATGGTACTGGTTGTAGAAACCCTAATTTTTAATCTAAGTCTATATCCCATATATTCAGGATCTTCTTCATTTTTTTCATTATGACCCTTTATGCCTGAATGGTTCAAGACTGGTAAATTGGCCATGCCAAGATCAACATTATCTTTATCTACTTCTAAATCCAAAGTACCCTTTTTCTCTATAAACATTTCCCATGAAATTGGGGAGATGTTATTTTCTAAGCAATGCATAATAATTAATTTGATCATACTATGGTTGGCTAGGGAATTTCTTTTGCCATTTTATACTTCAGAACTCCTTTCCCTAATGGATTGAAAGAGAAAATGTGGAACATTTACCAATTGTGCATGTCAAATATGGGAAAACAACCTAAAGTGGTGAGAAAAAATATGACATACTACCCTTCAACAATAATGTATTTCATTATGGCCTTAGCAACTCTTAGCCAATGCCTTGGTAGTGATACATATAGAGTGCCTTATCTTGGGGTCATTTAAACAACTTCATTCTCAACCAAGAAACATTTTTAAAATTCCTTGAGGTTATTGACATTAAGGTCAAGTTCATTTATTAGTGAATCACACCTAGTCAATCAGTTAAGCTGCTACCAAGCTTATCTTTCAGTTTGTAGTGTTAACCGAGTGCTACAGTTACTATAGAGCAATATAATTATTATCGAGTTCTACAATTGCTACTGAGTTCTAGAATCAATATTCAGTTTACACTGAGTAGTATCTACCAAGTTGATTAGTGATAGTGCAAACCGAGCTTCATAGTTGTTACTAAGTTACACAGTGTCAACCGTGGTCTCCAGTATCTACCAAGCTCACGGTGTTGGTGATGTGAATGCAGTGTTGACCAAGCCAATGAGGTTCAACCGAGTGATTTAGTTTATATTGAGCTCACAATGTTAGTATTGACTGAGCCATGCAGTGTCAACCAAGTGATTCAATTTATATGTTGAGTTTTGCAGTATTCACCAAGTCACCAATGTTGACTGAGTTCAGACTACTTTGAAGTGATTAGTATGAATTGAGCTTCTATGTCTACCAAGAGCATGATGATGTTGAGTGTTGAAAATGGTTCCCGAGTATCAAAACCTCACCAAGCTTGTCCTTAGAACCCGAGTACTATTAGTTGAGCCAATTTTGTGTATTTTGGTAAAACTTGTATTGTAGTTGACCTTGATGTATTGTGTTTTAGATTTGTATTTATGTAATGTATTGTATCATATCCAAATATCATAAAGTAAGATATAATGATGTGAATATAGAGAGAAAAAGTGTGAAATAAAAAAGATTCATCTATCATAGCAAGGTGATCTTTACATTTCAAAGGAATCTCAACTAGCAAATCAAGACTTGCAGATCAGAGATCAGTCACTGGTTCATCCTAACAGGTGTATAAGCTAAATATTTTAACTGGGTAGACTTAACAATCTTTTGCAAATCTCTTTACTGAGTGCATACTTCATTGTATGTTTTGTAAATCCTTTAAATGTGGACCTAGCAATCCTTATTGCTCCTAACAGGACAGATCATTAGAAGTGATCACTTATAGGGCTTAATTGACCAACTTTATACTATGGTACTAAAGCTTGTGGGTATCATCCCCACCCCAATTTTACTTTCTATTTGGAAGGTTTCTAGGTCACCATATATTGTGTCAATATGTTATGTCTTTCATGCATACAATTAGATCATAATATAAATAAAGGATTAATTGGTGAAATAAGATTGAGTTTTATTAGATATTGATTCACCCCTCCCCTCTTAGTAACCTAGCCTATCCTATATTTCCAACAATTGGTATCAGAGCTTTTGTGGTTCTCAAAGAAAAAGCTTAATAGCTTGAGTAAAGATCAGAGGAAATGGAGGTATACAGGCTAGATAAGGCTATTGACAATGAAAAACTAGATTTGGAATTGGCTATTGGGAAACTAAAGAAAGCAAAGGAGCAACTCTCTCAATCATTGAAAAGAATAAAAGATCTTGCAACAAAAATAAATGACAATCTCTACATTGAAGAAAGAATTGAAGACATCTATCCAGAAAGAAATTCAAAAGAAGCTGATGAAGCAATCAAAGATCTATTAGAAAAGAATTCCAATCTTCAACAAGAAATTAGGAAGGTAAAAAGAGAACAAGAAATCTAGTCAGTAAGATTATGTGAAGTCATGGAAGAAAAAAGACAAAGCCAAAGAAGAGATAGAAGGAAAGAACAATGAAATTCAACATCTATCCCTTCAACAAGCAGACTTCATTGATCAGCTCACTAATGCAAATGAAGAATTCGTGAATCTAAGATCAGAGAATGAAAGATTGCAAAATGATCTAAACATTGAAAAGAAAACCAATGAGAGGATGATGAAATCTCAAGCAGACATTAATCAGTTGAATGAGTAAAGTCAATACAGATAGAAAGGCAAACCAGGAATAGGATACACAGAAGAAGGTGAATCATCCAAGCAAGAAGCTCAAGAGAATCAAAGGCCTACTTGCAATCACTATGGTAAGTTAGGTCATATGTCAAACAAATTTTGGAGTAATGGTAAAGAAAAATTCAATGGAACATGTTACAATTACAATAAATATGGTCATAGAGAAAGTGAATGCAAGGATAAACATAAGTTTGAAGGTAAATGTCACAAGTGTAATAAACAAGGGCACAAATCTTCTGAATGTAAAACTAAGATATTGAACCTAGCAGAAAAAATTGTGAAAGCTATATTTGGATGAGACTACAACACTTGGTGTAGATCCCACTATTGTGGAGAACTTGGGCACATTGGAGAAAATTATGTGAAACATCACATAGGGACAAGAGACACCACTAGAAGATGTTTTATTTATACAAAACTTGGACATCTTGCCAAGAACTATATGAACACTAGAAGGATTGAAGATAAAAAGAAAGCCAAAGCTAACAATATCAAAAAATAGATGAGGGAGCAATGAATTCCAAAAAATTTTGAAAATGCAAGTCTGAGTCATGAAGCACATGTCACTCAAGAATTGGGTGACTCAAGAATTTCAACTTGATCTCCCATAGGAATTACTGGAGTTGGGACTTTGAAGTAGACATCTTACATCAGTTCCAACTAGTAAAAAGGAAAGATCCATATTAGCATTTAAGATGCAAAGAATCATTGAGTAATTATAGAAATTCAAGACCTTACCGAGCTAGGTTGGGTTGCAAGACCCTACCAAGCAAGGTCGAGATACACTAAAACATTGTGTGGACACCGAGCTATGAATAACTCTACCAAGCATTAAGGTTGAACTGAGTGGAAGATAGTCTATCACTGAATGAGAAATCATACCGAGCATTTATGGTGATTAAAAGGTGAAAATTTTTTAAAAGGAAGGAAATCAAATTCATTTTTCATCGTGAACTTTTGAGAGCTATTTACTAGAGCAATTTTTGTGCTTCCAAGCGATTTGTGTGTTTTTTGTTGAAGATTTTCATATTTTCTTAAACCCTATTGAGCATGGCACCCTCCATTAACGAAACTAGGAAAGGATCTGAGATGTTGGTTTGAGGAGTTGAATGGAAGAAACTAGACTTCAAGTTGAGTTCGGCAATTGTAAAAGCACTTGACCCAACTAGAGCTCAATCGCAGATTCTGCCCAATGTATTACTCGCTAATGATGTTTGATCACATTTTTGTTGTTTGATTCAAGAAATTGGAATCCTAAAGATGGATGAGATTGTAGCAAAGTTATGTGTGAATGGTGTGTGGAAACCCAAGCATCAAGATTTGGAAACCAAGGGTTTGACATACATTCTACATATGCCCCGAGACTTTCAGATAAAGTGGACAAGTTTTATCCTCATTCATGTACATAATGGGAAATTATGGTTGGAACAACCTATTCAAATCACAAAGAGAATGATTCATTGAATCATAGGACTACCAATATTGAACAAAGAAAAGACTACCAAAACCCTAAGTCGGGTAGAACTAGAAAACAAGACTCTTGTCAAGTGGGATGGAAGAGGAATGAAGATCAATAATGTGACTAGCATGGAGCTAAAATTCAAAATTCATGTGATCACCCATACGATCTATAGCTCCAATTGTCTCAACATCATATCATGTGAGGCAGTTGATCCGAATCTCAAGGTAGTAAAGAACAACATGTCCTTTGACCTTTCCAAGCTAATATTGAATCAATTCAACAAGAGCATGGAGAGCATCAGAACTTCAAAGAACAATTCGTGTAAGTTTGGTTCACTCTTGACTTTTTTATTCTTCTATGTGCAAAATTTTTTCCCTTCTAAAGGATCAGTTGTATGGAGAAAAGATTTACTAGTACTATATCAAATTAATGAATATATAAAAGAGATGGGTGAAAACTTTGTCAGTATCATGGACAATTATTTTGATTCATTTAAAGAAAAGATGAATATCAGATGTAGAATTCTAAAGAAACTTGTAGAAGACTACAAGGATGATATTTGTTTCATGGTAGATTGTGACAAAGTGTACATTCAAGTAGTCAAACCTAGAGTGGTGTGGGTTAAGCATCTAAGTTATGAGGTTAACATTGATGAAACCAAGGATATTATTGAAGCACTACTGAATGAACCTGTTGCTCCCAAGGCCACATATTTTGGTACTTATAACGAAGCCAAAGCTAGAATAGAACTTGAAATTAAGCTTCCTTGAGTAGTTAGTAAAGGAAAGAAGAGGATAGCAAAACTGAGGCAAGCAAGTTTTACTCTTCTGTTGACTAAAGGAAAAGGAGATGATGTGGAAGAAGAAGTAGAGGATGAAGAAAAAGAAACAAAGTCTGAGGAAGATAAGCCTATAAGGAAGAAAGGTAAGGTTATCATAACCAAACCTACCAAATCATCCCTAGCTATGTTTACAAGAAGGTCAGTTAAGACCAAAAGAAATTTGAATTTCGGTGAAGAAGATACTAAGGAAATTATTTTCAAAAGGTCTCCTCCTATACTTCAAGAAAAGTTGAAGAAATTAAAAGAAGGAATTGGTATGGAATGTTTTAGATTTCTCAAATATGAATCAAGGAATGCAGATGAGAAAAGGCAAATTGAGGATGTTGTTATGAATAAACTAGGAAGATGGAAATACTCTCTTGATGAACTTGCACAATAGATACCTAATGAGCTTATGCAAGAAATCAAGCCTAGATGGGAACATGCAAAGAAGATAGCTAAAGATATCAGTGAATAGACTCTGAGGTAGCTCATGTCGAGTCTCAGCAACAAAGAGGTGAAAGATTCCATGAAGAAGAATAAATAGAAGTTCACTCTCAAAATGAACACATGCATGATTATTCTCAAAGACATAGAATTCGTAGTGAAGATAGCTACTACCACATGGGAGAACATTTACAAAATTCATAAACTAGATGATTTTGTTGTACATGTTAGTGACATAGATGATGAAGATGACAAGGAAGAAAATGACAACAATGATGAAGAAGATATAGAAATAGATAATGTAAATTAGGATGATAAGGAGCAAGAACAAGAAGCTATAGAGGAGAATCTCCCTGAGATTCAGAGTATTGAGGAAATTGACCTAGAGAAGATTGTAGCAACAGTTTTGGCCTCATTTCCCACCTCTTTGAGAAAAGCTTTAACACCATTAGGCTCAAAGAAAGCTTCTGTCAAGTTGGTTATGGAAACTACTACAACACCATGCACCCAACCAATCTATGCACCTATTTAGCTGAGTACCATATTGACTAAAGTGATCAACACTTCATCTATCGAGTAGCTAGTGCCTCCTCCATCATCAAATTTGGCTACACAACAACTAAGTATTTCTACTATCAATCCAATACCTATTTTCATTTCTAGCCCTTCTATTTCTATTGTTATTACAATTCCAAGTGTACAAATAGAAAGTACAAGGATAGTTGAGAATAAGTCTCAACTGAGTACTAAAGTTTCAATTAA
Source organism: Cupressus sempervirens (assembly GCA_028749045.1). Lineage (NCBI taxonomy): Eukaryota > Viridiplantae > Streptophyta > Pinopsida > Cupressales > Cupressaceae > Cupressus > Cupressus sempervirens. The sequence goes on along the minus strand of CM053791.1, from coordinate 371,786,912 downwards.
GGATAAAGGCAAAAAAGAAGTCATTGAGCTAGATGAGGATATGGTTATCCTGAATTGTGATATCTCTACTCTAAATCCTAATCAAATAAACATAATGGGTGAACTATGCAAAAGAGAGCTAAGCAATAAAAGCTTAGAGAAGAGAAAATTAGAGAAAACCAAGTGCGTGAAGATGTGAAAAACATACTTATAGATGCACTAAGAACTAAGGTTGATAGTACACAACCTATTTAGGTTCAATTAGCAATTGTCTAGAAATTCAATGAAGATCTGAATGGACAAGAAAATTTATTACAAAGGGCAGAGAGGAAATTTGATAACAAAGTATTGGAGCAGGTAACACAAAAAATTGCAATTAATCAAGTAGAATTATCTACTACTCTCAGCTCATTGGAAACCTCTAAAAATAATGTTAGTTCATTATTCTGCAAGTTGTGTGATACATCTATCTTCACCCAAGGAATCAAAGATAAATTGTCTAAGATAGATGAAGACTTAAAGGCAAGTGCACACCAGTTGTCACTTGACTCGAGCTACAATTCTGCTCACTACTCAAAGATCAAATTTCTAACTAATTTACAAGTAGAATTGTTAAGGGAAGAAGCTAGGATTAGGGCCACACTTGTAGACATCTAATGCATGATTCTTCCAAACATGGATGCATTGCAAAAACACATTGCACATTCCAAAATTCTCATTCATGATAATAACTTCCCCATAGGTAATCACATGATGGAGTTATCAACAAAAGTACAAATTGCATTACATGCAAGCAAGGTGTTACATGAAACTTGGGACAAGACTATGGCATTGATCTTGAAGCTACATTCTGACTTCTTATCACATTTTGGCATTACCGTGTAGCATACACCTTTGGCATTTATGTCAAAAAGGAGGAGAAGTAAAATATAAGATATATATATATAAGGGGGCGAAACATGTATATATATTGAGGAAATGTATAACATATGATATATGTATGGGGAAGCAGCATAATATTATACATATACATGTACAGATAATCAGAGAACATCTTTTACAAAAGCAATTTTGAAAAATCTAAAAAATAAAGTATGTTACTGAGCTGAGTTGAAGACATGGGATGGAGACAAAAGAATGTTTTGGACTTGAAATTTTGAGAATTTAGTTTTGGACTGATAAGTGTTTTTGTCACTAATGCCAAAGGGGGAGATTGTTGACATTAAGATCAAGTTTTTTTATTAGTGACTCACACTTAATCAATTGGTTAAGTTGCTACCGAGCTTATCTTTCAGTTTGTAGTGTTAATCGAGTGGTACAATTACTACATAGCAATATAGTTATTATTGAGTTCTACAGTTGCTACCAAGTTCCAGAATTAGTATTCAGTTCATGTCAAGCAGTATCGACCAATTTGATCAGTGATAGTGCAAACTGAGATTCACAGTTATTACCAAGTTGCACAGTGTCAACTATGGTCTCTAGTGTCTATCAAGCTCACAGTGTCAGTGATGTAAATCTAGTGTTGATTGAGCCAAGGAGGGACAACCAAGTGATTTAGTTTATATCAAGCTCACAGTGTTAGTGTTGACTGAGGCATGTAGTGTCAACCAAGTGATTTAGTTTATATGTCGAGTTTCGTAGTATTCACCTAGTCACCAGTGTTGACTAAGTTCAGACTACTTTGAAGTGATTAGTATGAACTGAGCTTCTATGACTACCAAGAGAATGATGATGCTAAGTGTTGACAATGATTATTGAGTATTTGAAACTCACCAAGTTTTTCCTCAAAACCCATGTAGTAGTAGTTGAGCCAACTTTGTGTATTTTGGTGAAACCTGTATTGTAGCCAACCTTGATGTATTATGTTTTGGATTGGTATATATGTAATGTATTGTATCATATCCAAATATCATAAAGTAAGATATAATTATGTGAATATAGAGAGAAAAAGTGCAAAGTAAAAAGGCTACAAGCAGTATAAGGAGCAGAAAAGATTTATCTATCATAGCAAGGTGATCTTTACATTTCAAAGGAATCTCAACCAGCAAATCAAGAGTTGCAGATAAGAGATCAGCCACTTATTTATCCTAACAGGTGTATCTGGGTAGACTTAATAGTCTTTTGCAAATCTCTTTACTGAGTGTACGTATTTCATTGTATCTTTTGTAAATGTCTTACCCCTTATTACCACTCTATTATTACCTCTATTGTATCCCATAGAAAACTCAAAGGCAATTTCATCATCATAGCGATAGGTGCATTGGAAGATCAAATTCCACCCAACTTTCTTGAACTCCTCCCAAACTTCGGCATCATTTTTTACCTTTTGTACACTGGTGGGTTCATGGTGAAGATGGGGACCCCTAGGCATGGTTACAAAAAATTGCAAAGTAGGCTCAAACCAAATTGTGAAAGTGGATTGACAGTAGTGGTTTCTAGAAAAGGTTAACAAAAATATGGAAAACAAAACCACCATGCATCATGATCACCATAATTATGCTTAAGAAAGTACCCCCCAGCTGGAGTGTGATGACATCCTTGTCATACCATAATTAAAGAAAAGAAATGATAAAATAACATGGCGAAATAAATGAAAATATGGCACCACACCCAATAACAAGTATCAATGTTGAGGATGGTCAAAAAAATAGTTGACAATGATGATGAAGCTATGAGGACAAATGTCAATGTCCAGTCGAGCATGCACCACAAAGGAAAGATCGGGCTAAAAAGAGAAGAACTAACAAGAAGGAGCCAAAAAGAAGAAATTCAACAAAGCAAGTCTACCACAATTGAGAGTGGAACCTATGGATGATATGGAATGGAAGTGGCTATAAAGTAGTGTTCATGGTGATAAGGTGACAAGGGGATTAGGAGCCATAAAGGCGTGAACATAAATGAATGCATGTGGAAGTGATAGGACAAGAGTGGAAATAAACAAGGAGCAAGGGTTATGAATAGGTGGTGTGAGGGGAAAGCATGAGCTGATGGGAAAAATGAATGAGGGAAAAATGGTAATAATAAATGAGGGTGGATGGGTGAGAATGGAAAGATGGATTGGTCATCATGGATGAGTGGTAAGGGATGATAGCATAAAGTTTAAGTCATGTCATAATAGAGAAGGATGAATGGGGAATAAGTACATAATATAGATAAGGGTGAATGAGGAATAAGGAAGGAATAAAGATGACATGATAAGCATAGGTTAGGTCATCATGGATAAAAATAGGAATAGAGGTATAAATATCAATAGACAAGAGATGTGTGTAGATAGGCTATATATGTTGTTGGTTTTTTTTTCCTTTTTCCAGCAAGTTCAAAGGAGGCCAAAGGGAACTATAGCCAATTCTTTGGTGACTTCAAGAAAGAAGGCTTCCTTTGAGAGGGACTTCTGGTATAGTTTTGAATAATGGTCATTAACAAAGAGCTTGTGACATTTTGGATCAACAATGAAGAGTTGGATTACCATTATCAAAGATATGTTCAACTTCATAAGGGCCTAGCTATCATGTATGAAATTTACCTTTGATATCCCAAAACTGAGAGTCATACAAAAGTGCCCAATCTCCAGACTAAAAAGAGAATGGACGAATATGTTTTTCATGCCATAGCACTTGTTGCTTTTGAATAAGTTCGGTATGAAGAAGGGTATCCTGACAGAGTTCATGCAAGCAGTTCAATTGAGCAATGTGTTCCTATTGAGCATCAGAGAGGTTCAAACCAAGTTGAAGTGTAGCACAAAGGGTCTTGATCTCAAAATCAATGTGAAGAACAACTTTCTTGCCATAGACCATTTCATAAGCAGTTAGACCAATAGTGGTCTTCCACGTGGTGTGATAGGCCTACACAACTTTAGGAAGACATGTGGCCCAATCATGCTTATGAAGTGCAAATTTTTTAGTAAGAATATTCTAAAGTTCTCTATCGATTACCTCCACTTGTCCATTTACCTGAGGGTGATAGGGTGAAGACTTACGGTGGTGAATTACATGCTCTTTGATTAGTGTAGCAATGAGATTGGAAGTGAATTGAGGTCCTTGATCTATAGTAATCTCCCAAGAAACACCAATGCGAGTGAAAATTTTAGAGTATAAGAAATTAGTTACTTTGGAGTCCCATGCATATTTGAGTGCAACAACCTCAACCCATTTGGTGACATAATCCATGCAGACAAGGATGTACTCTTTATTGTTGGAGGGTAAAATAGGCCCCACAAAATCAAGACCCCACTTCTCAAAATGTTCAATAGAGAGCTAAGGGTAGAGAGGCATCTCATCAGATCTAGTAGGATGACCCATGTGCTGACACTAATCATAATGATGAACATATTACTTGTGATCCTTATGAATTATAGGCCAATAGTAATTGACATTAAGGATCTTCTAAGAAGTTCTCTAAGCAACAAAGTGTCTTCCACAAGGTTTCGTATGATAGGCATGAAGAATATTAAATATGTCATCCTTAGGAATATAGTGGTATATAATGTTGTCAATGCCAGTGTAGAAGAGGAGACCATCTAACCAAATATATTGGTTGCTAAGGCCCACCAACTTATGACATTCTCTAGGGGAGAAATGCAAAGGAAACTTGCATGTAACAAGGTAGTTGGTAATGTCGACATACCACAAGCTCTTTGCAAAGTAGAAAAGAGGTGTTCATCAGGGAACATGTCATCAATAGGTACGGGTTCATTGTCTAGATGTTGTAACTGTAATCAACTAAAAATGGTCATCTAGACTATTAGCCTCCTTCTCAGCATTTTGGCTAAATTAATTTAATCATTTATCTAGACCAAATTGCTAATAATCAATTTATTTGATTATAACCTATAGTTTGACTATGCTATCCTAAGTTCATTATTTGATTAAAAGAACATGTCCCCTTTTAATTAAATAAAAGACCCCATTCTTCTAACCCACTTAAAGTGCACACATAAAGTCCTTTTTCTATTTTGCAATTAAAAGAAAAGGCTTTGTGACTTTTGTCTTATATGACAAGTCAACTTATATTCTATTGGTTGATTTGTGTGTGTACATGGATCACTCCTCTTTTCAAATTCCACCGTTGATCATCCACCATCTTCATCTTGATCTCTATCGTCCATACAACTTTAAAAGGGAGAGAGCTTTCCCCCTCAATCCAATATCCATTTTGAATATTGTTATGCTGCAGGTTTTCTAATAGGTTTCTTTGGAGCTTTGTGGAGAACTTCTATTTCTTGTCTACATTCTCTCATACCATAGCATTTTGGCTTAGATTCATGTTGCATGTTAGTTTAGCTTCTATTTTGCAATAATCTATATCACATAGCTTAATATTTGGATTGTAACATTCTCATCCATGCTTAGAATAGCTGCACTTTTTATATTAATTCTAGTTTAATCTTTAGTTGCATTGCATCCTTGAGGAACTCCTTGGGACATTTGCATTCTTGCATCTTGTCTTTGGAACCTCCCATTGCATGGTTTACTAGCAAAAAGAGTATTCTTAAGGCTCAGCTGAGAGCCCTTGAACTTGATATACACTCTCTTGCAAACATTTTCTTGTGTTGCTTGCTAAGGGGAGTCTCATCATTTGACTTTTATTTGCTATGTCTCTAGTTCTTGAACATGCTTAAAGTTGCTCTTTGGTCTTAGTGCTCTTGATTTTTTTGTCTTCATGGTCTATGTTCGCTTGCTAGTTATCCTTTTTCTTAAATGGTTGCCTTGATTTCTTGACTACACTCTTGGGTTGGAGAGTTGTTCACTTGTCACCCTGCTTGCTCTATCTATTTGGCTATTTGGGCATCTTGCCTAGCTATTGACTTGAGTCATTCATGTCGTAAGTTTCTTGGACATATTGTTTGACAAGTCGCTTTAATCTCTCTCTAATATCTTGGCAAGTGAACACTCTACCTCCTATAGTTTCAACATCAAGTTATCTTCTAGACTATTTTATGCTTGGCTTTGCATCTAAAACTATGGGATCTAAACCTTGTGCTACCAAACTTCAACCAAAGCTAGATGATCATGATATCCTCCATGCCGCTAAAGAGTTTCAAGTTCTATATGCACAATACAAATAACTAGAAGATACAAATGATCTTTCTTACCTTCATCTCTCTAAGCACATGACAAAAATGAAGTCTAAACTTGAGAAAAGGTTAGAGGAGAAGATTGCATCATTACATGAATCTTCCTTAAGGTCTTTACATGCATGTGAGTCACCTTCTTTGAGGTCATCCTCTTCTTCTAGGTCTACATGCTCTACTTCAAGCCATCAAATGTCTTCTTCTTCTAGATCTAAAGACCTCCTTAGAGAGAAAGAAAGTGATACCTCCTTTGATCCTATGCCAAGTTTTCATGAAAAACCTATCTTTGAGCAATATGATGAATACATGAATGCATACCATTCACTTGAGAAACAAAAAAAGGACTCTAGACATAATTTTGATAGAACTTTTGCTCCCTTGGAAGATTCTTATGATGACACTTTGCAAAAACTTCTTGGCAATAAGATCATCATGTTACCTAAGTATAGCTCATATGGAAACCCATTCTTGGATATCTATTGTTCTTATCATCAACATAATGATCATAGTACTTCGGATTGCATTGAGCTAAAACATAAAATCCAAGATCTTATTGATAATGGAATTATTGGAACCTCTAGTGACTCATGTGCTGAGGATACTTCTCTTGAGCAAGATTATGTTGATGAACCTATGTCTAGTAGTGGCTCCATTACATCTTCCACTTCTTCCAACACTCGTGCATCTCCCAACACTTCAAATCTTTCCAACATGCCTCCAACAAATAAAGAACCTAATGCTTTCCACATTGACTATGTGTATCCTCAAGGGCTATCTCTAAAAGAAACTCAAGCTAACCTTCACTTGGCTACAAACCTTTTCCATGCTACTAATCCTAAACATCCTCAACCTTCATGCACTCCTATACCTAATCCAAGTACTACTCCATTCACTATTTATTCTCCCTTGTCCTTGGAAGTGGCTCCATGTCAAGAGGACTCTCAAAAAGAAAAAGCTATAAATTTCAAGAAAGATCAAGATCAAGCACCCTTTCATCTCTTTCAATATTTTCCCCCTCCATGTCCTATATCTTGTCCACCCCCCAAGTATGATGAAGATACCACTTCCATTATCTCCCTTGAGCTCACTGAAAATTATGAGAAAAGTTCTCTTCATATGCTATCCAAAGCTACTTGTCAAGATCAAAGCATCCCCTCATGTTCTACTTCGCCACATCCACTTCAAAATTGTGCTCAAGCTTCATGTGCTTCTATTAAAAATGTTGTTCCTATCAAAGGTACTCATGAGTCTATTGATGGCTTTGACCATGTTGCTCACTCTAAAGATGTTGATATCCCTTCCCACTATCCCTTTGCATCTTATAAATCTATCCTTGGTCCTTATCCATCTAAGCTACAACATTCAAACTTTCCATCTATTTTGGGGCCTTATGTTCCTCCATCTCCTACATTCACTCCTAGCTCTCCCACCATACCTCAAGATCAACAAAGACACTCATCCTTGATGACTTTTCACCCATCTATACATCTAAACCAGTCATATCATCCTTATTCATCCACAAATCCCAAGTCCTTTGGAAGCAAGAATAAACATAAGAATCCATTGAAAAAGAAAGATCACTATGCCCCATCTAATCGACATGTGAATACTAAGAAGGAGAATACACAAAAGAGACCACAAAGGTCCACTACTCAAAGAGCTAAACCAAAGAAAATATGGGTTCCTAAATCCATCATTATACAAAGGCACTCTCAAGCACCCAAAGAACGAGGAAAATCTAAAGCTATGTGGATTCCCAAGTCTCTTTTAAAAGACTTGAATATTGAAAATACTTCAAAGTTGACATTCAAGCTTCCAAAGGCTTCCATTCCATCTTCTTCCAAAAATCTTCCTAAAAATATTCCAAAGCCTTCCACTCCACTTTTTTCCAAATCTTTTCTGCCTTCTCATAGATCTAAATCTCAAGCTATTTCATCCATGATTCCTCCATCATTCCAATACCCTTCAAAGTGTGTGTCAATGTTGATCTTGTACAATATTTCAACTACCCTCATGAAATCCTCTAAAGCTTACACTAACTTTCTATACATGAACTCTTATCCTCCATATACTTTTCCTACTACCATTTCTCTTTCATCACCCTATCAACATCTTTGAGCATACCTTTCTATGGCCTTGTCTTATCATGACTTATCTTTCCTATAAGAGAACTATCTAAATTGACAAAGCTTGAGCTCTTTCTAAAAATTCAAAAAAAGAAAAAGAAAAAAAGAAAATGTGCCTTGGTGAAAACCACTTCTTGTGGCACCTTGGTAGCAAAATTAAAGAGAAATAAATTTATCCTATGGTGAAAACTACTTCTTTTGGAACCTTGGATAAGTACCATGATGAAAACCTGGCAAATAGGCATCATGTGTAATTCTTCCATCATCCATCTATCCCTTCTTCTCTCTTTGATCTTGACAATGTTGAGCTATCTTTGCATATTGGCTATCTTATCCACCATATTTTCTATTGTGCTCTCCCATTCACTCATAGACTCTATCTTGAGCTTTATTCTTATTGCTCTATCCCATTGCTATAATATCTAGTTGACCCCTTAGTCTTGATCATAATAAATGAAACATGGTTCTCATAGGTCTCTTGACATGGCTACTCTTTTGGACTACACACTTCATGCTATCTCACTTGTTGGCTTCATTGCTTATCCTACATGCTATCTTTCTCATTACTTCCATTACTTATCCAAAATATGCTTCATATGACTATTTCACCTATTTCCCTAGCTTGGGTACTCTTGAGGAGTCAGTACTTGAGGATCACTTTCACTTGCTTCATACTCTTTTTTCATCCATCTTTGCTTATCCACTGGCTCGTTGCTCCATCATATCCTATACCTTGCTAGACATTGGGAGAAAATGATGTGATCTTGCTTGAGAACTAGTAATCTCTAAATTATTTTGAAAAATCCAAAAAATCATATATGATGCTGAAAAAATCCTAAAAATCAGAAAATGTCCTAAAAAATGATCATCTTAGTGAAAACCTAGCAATAGGCACTTTGATGTATCACCAAAAAAACACAAAAATACAAAAAAATTGAAAAAAGTCCTGAAAAAATCTATCAAGTGGTGAAAACCTGGAAACAGGCGCTACTTGAAACCCTTGCACCTATGTCTATCAAACTCAATCATCCACTTCGCTACACATTTCCTAGCTTGGAATTGTTTCTTGTCCTCATCTTGGGGGCATAGCTACTTAGCCTATTGAGGTATTCTTGTGCATTAGGGTTTCTTTGACAACTCACAAAATAGTGTTTCTCAACACTTCCCCCACTTTGACATCAAGTGTTTTTCAACACTTACAAATAGTTTACCTACGGTCTCTGATGTCGCGATATTTCTCACTATCAGAATCAAGTCTGGAAGAAATGGCCAAGTGACTTACACACACGCACTTTAACACTTAAACGACTGAGCTATGTTGATATTTATCTACTTTGTGTGCTGTCTATAATGATTTCTTTGCCATGTGTTCCCTCCCTAATAGTCTTTCGAGGATGTCATTGACTAGAAGACTAGGGGCATGGGGCATGTCTTCTTGATTTCTGCTTGTGGGTATACTTTGTTTGTCTATAGCGTTGTAAGCATTCGTGCTTGTCCTATTCAACACGTTGACTTACAAATGTATCATCCTTGACTATTTTGCAAGACCGCACTCAGGGTTTATCCTGGCGCTTATGCCTTGATACAGGTGTAATCTTGCTAAATTAAACTTAGGGAATCTAATCGCGTAGTTATCTTGACTTACATGTCTCTAATGCTTAGATTGGATTTCCACATACCTATCTAATATCGATCATATTCATATCCTCATAGTTATACTAGTGATGGTTGTATGATCTCATGATGTCCCTAATAAATGCTCAATGATGAAATTAAGAGTCTAAATGTTATGCGCTTCTTGCTGGTAAACCACTTTGCATATTAGGTTGCATTTTAGGTTCATTTTCTAGCTTAGTCTTGCATTCTTGCATATGGGGAGAGCTCTCTTTCTTCATCTTTTTGTGGACATATCAGCTAACTCCTTTCATATATTTCTTTACTTTCTTCTTGTTCATGTCTTTTCACCTTCTTAATCTTTCGCTTCATCTCTTTTCTATCTTGTCATCACATTATATAAAGTTTTGACCTCTTAAATAATTTTGACGTCCTAGATTCATTTTTGGGATCGAAATCCAAATTTGAGTTCATCTTGATGGTCAAAATTGTCTTTTAAAATTCTACTTTCTTCTGAGCAGTTAGCTGACCTTTTGAGGTCTAATCTCTGAATCATCACTGGGGCATCTTCATTTCTTCATGTCTTCATCATTTCTATGCTTTATATCTACTCAAATTCAACCTTTTCATGTCTAAAATCACCTTTCTACTCATTTTGACCTAATTTTTATGCTATATCCTTCAAGGTCAACTCTAGTCAAACTGGGGCATTTAATCAATTTTTTATAGTCATTCTTGGGTTCTAATCATCTATCTATCATCTTGGACATTGCTCTATTCTAATTTTTTTCATGTCTAGCCAGTTTTTGCATTCCCTTACCTCATTTCAATTTCGATCCCGAGGGGGCAGAAATACTCTATCATTGATTGCTACAACTATCGATTTCTTAGGAGCATTTGTTTGATCTTCTCACTTGTTCTCGATCTATCTACTTTGCTAAGTGTTAGCATTCTTCTTGAATTCTGACATCATATTTTCCTTGTGTTCAGTACTACCACTATTAGGATGTACATTTAGGACTTGCTATCTTTTTCTACATTTCGTTCTTCAAAATTAGATATCTATATCTATCACTGCCTACTTGGCTTTCTATTTTCTTTGACATAATGTGTTCCCAAATTGATTACGCATTAGTCAAAGAGGGGCAAATGTAATCACCTAAAAATGGTCATCTAGACTATTAGCCCCCTTCTCAGCATTTTGGCTAAATTAATTTAATCATTTATCTAGACCAAATTGCTAATAATCAATTTATTTGATTATAACCTATAGTTTGACTATGCTATCCTAAGTTCATTATTTGATTAAAATAACATGTCCCCTTTTAATTAAATAAAAGACCCCATTCTTCTAACCCACTTAAAGTGCACACATAAAGTCCTTTTTCTATTTTGCAATTAAAAGAAAAGGCTTTGTGACTTTTGTCTTATATGACAAGTCAACTTATATTCTATTGGTTGATTTGTGTGTGTACATGGATCACTCCTCTTTTCAAATTCCACTGTTGATCATCCACCATCTTCATCTTGATCTCTACCGTCCATACAACTTTAAAAGGGAGAGAGCTTTACCCCTCAATCCAATATCCATTTTGAATATTGTTATGCTGCAGGTTTTCTAACAGGTTTCTTTGGAGCTTTGTGGAGAACTTCTATTTCTTGTCTACATTCTCTCATACCATAGCATTTTAGCTTAGATTCATGTTGCATGTTAGTTTAGCTTCTATTTTGCAATAATCTATATCACATAGCTTAATATTTGGATTGTAACATTCTCATCCATGCTTAGAATAGCTGCACTTTTTATATTCATTCTAGTTTAATCTTTAGTTGCATTGCATCCTTGAGGAACTCCTTGGGACATTTGCATTCTTGCATCTTGTCTTTGGAACCTCCCATTGCATGGTTTACTAGCAAGAAGAGTATTCTTAAGGCTCAGTTGAGAGCCCTTGAACTTGAAATACATTCTCTTGCACTCCATGGATAGGGAGCTCTAAGCCGGCATTCGAACATTCCCAACTCATGGAATCGTTTGGATAGAATGGTTTAGAGTGTGACACAAATCAAGTGTACAGTAACCTAGAGAGGAAATCTACAACCACATTTTCTCGATCAGGCTTATCAAGTATAGTAATGTCAAATTCTTGTAATAAGAGTAACTATCTAATGAACTTACTATTTACTATAGGTTTATTCATTAGAAATCAAATTGATGAATGATCAATATGAACAAGCACTTTATAACTACTAATGTAATGCCAAAGTTTATTAATAGCATAAACAAAAACCAATAATTCTTTTTTAGTTATGATGTAGTTTACCTTTATGCTAGTGAAGTTCTTGTTGATGTAGTAAATAGAGTAGAAAAGGTTATCTTCTTTTTGCCCAAGTACTACACCCATGGAGGAATCAAAGGCATCAATATGAATATGGAAAGACAATTCCTAATTTGGGCCTCTAGGAAATGAGGTTGTTACAAGCTTAGTTTTGATGGTTTCAAAGGTTGCTTGGCATTCAAGGGTCTAGGAAAAGACAACATTCTTAGCTAGATGGGCAAACAAAGGAGATGTTATTTTACTCAAATTTTGGATAAATCTTTGGTAGTACTCAACATGACCAAGGAAACTCTGAACATCTTTTTGTGTGGAAGGTGTAGGGAGATCTTGTATGATCTAGATCTTTTTAGGATTCATCTAGATACCTTTCAAATAAATAAGATGGCCTAACACTACACCTTTAGTCATCAACATATGACATTTCTCATGACTCAAAGATATATTAGTATCTATACATCTCTTAAGAACTCTTTCTAGGCTATTTTTAACCTCCTCAAATGTGTTACCATGGACAATAAATTGTACATATAGACCTCAATACGACCATTAACCAAATCAACAAAAATACTTAACACTGCCCTCTAGAAAGCGACTGAGGCATTACATAATCTGAAAGAACATTGTAGACAAAGGTACCCCACATGCATGTAAAGGTAGTCTTATCTTGATCACCTAAAGCAATGTAGATTTGATTATATTGATTGAATCCATCCAAGAAAGGGAAAAATTATTTCCTTGCAAGAGTTCCAACACTTGATCAATAAATGGTAAGGTAAAATGGTCCTTTTAAGTCACCTTATTCAATGCTCTATAATTGACACAAATGTGCCACTTACCATTTTCATTTGGTACAACTACCAAAGGAGACACTGACCTATTGTCTAAAATGGGATAAATGAACCCAACATTTAGTAATTTTTGAAGTTTCTCTTTGACTATGTCTCATAGAGTCAGATTAAGTCTTTGTTGTGGTTGTCAAATGCAATGACTCCCTTCTTCTATGTAAATATGATAGGTACAAGTATTCGAATGTATGCCACACGTATCCTTACATTCCCAAGAAAATACAACTTTATGTTCTATGAGCATGGTGATAAGATCTTTTATTTGAGTTGGTGTTAGTTGTGGGTTAATGTGGATGGTACATCTTGGGAAGATCTCTATCAATTCAGATGGTGTGGAAATATTAGAACCAACTCCTTGTGATAAATCAGGTTTTTTGAGAAACAATAGTGGGTTGTACAAACATTGTTGGGGCAATAATTGGTGTAATATGAGGAAATGTTGGGCAAACTAAGAATCCTCTATCAAAGTAAAATTCCCAAAAGGACAATTAATGATTACCTAAAAAGGAAACACCATAGTTTCAAGGATATCATTGGACTAGTATCTATATTGAAGAAAATTGGTGAGGATATTATCTTCTATAAGTTCCTCAAGATGTTGTACTTTCTCAAGGGTAAGGATTGGTAAGGAATCTTTTGGACCACTATCAACCCAAATAGGATCCTCCATATTTAACAAAGGTTGGGTAGGAGGATATAGTGTTAACTGCTTAGTTTGATCCCCATTGGAGATAACCATGTTTCCTGACCTACAATGAATATTTGTATATGTTATTGGTAACCATGGTCTTTCTAAAATTAAGGGATATCCTCCTAGCTTAACTTTGGGTTGTAAAATCATAAAATCAATTGGATAATCCCATGAACCAATGGAGATCACAACATCTTCCATTAGCCCTTTAGGTTTCACTAAGGACTAGTCGGCCATCTCAAGCACTGTAGGGGTAGGCCTAAGTCCATCCAATGATAATTTGGTTTTTGTTTCATTGGTCATCACAGTTATAGCAACACTTAAATCCATAAGTTTATTAGGAATAACAATTTTACCTATGCTTACTTGTATGACTAGGATGCCAATATTTGCATATTTTGGAATAGTTACATTTCCCAACATCAAATCTACCAATTGTCCAATAACTTGAATATTCTTTGGATCCTCCTTTTTATGTCAATGGGTGCATAACTCTCGACTTTCTTTGTTGTATACCAAAATATCCTTAAGAGCCCACAAAAGGGGAATATTGATATTAACATTGTGTAATTCATTCAAAATATCAAACTTGATATGTGTTGGATCTTTAGGCTATTATTCACAAATGAATTAATCAGGAAAGGGAGGCTCTTTTTCTAATTCTTCCTTAGGTTCATCATTAACATTAATGATAGTAGGTCCTTTCAAAGCCTTCCCTAATCTCAATTTTAATCCATCTAACTCAACTATGTTTATATGATAGGTAGGGTAATTGGCCACCTCATTATTGTAAAGTGGTTGGGAAGGTTTATTGTTGGGATTTGGATTTGGTTGAGTTGGCTTGGATGTGGGTTTAGGTGGTTGTGGTGGATTTGAAGGTGAATTAGAGGAAGATGGAGGTATTAGAGGAAGGAATTGTTGAGTTTATTGGTAGGGACTTATTACAGGAAGAGGTGGAAAGGAATGTTGTGGAGGATAAGATTGTGCTAAGGTTGTGGAAGTGGATAAGAAGATAATAGTGGTTGATAAGAAGATTGAGATGGTGGATAGGAAGATTGTGGTGCATGTGGCCTCCATGCCTGATACTAGATTGGGAAGCTTAGGGCCATTGAGGATAGGGTTGTGGTTGTTTCCAACCTCCATACCATGGACCTTGGTTAGAAAATTGTTGAGATGGTCTGAAAAAAAGTTCATTAGGGAACCCTCTTGGCGAGAATTGGCATCTTAGGACCATAAAGTAAATTGGCTCTTCTGTATACTCCATAGGGTCCATCCCTTTAGGAAAATGTCATAGTGTTGAAGTTTTTTTTGGCTTCCTCAAGGGATGCCAAGTCCTATTATAGGGGTAGTCTTCCGGTCCATGCTTCTTATGGCAAGTCAGGAAATATAATGTAAGGCATTTTCAACTTCCTCTTGTTTCGTGCAGGTATACAAAGTGTCAATTTACTTCCCCATATGATTTAGTAGATCAATTTTAAGATCTTAACGTAAATTATTGATTTCTCTCTTTGAAATACCTAATGTATTACCCATGGTAGAAAACTTACTTGAGTGTCCACGAACAAACCTATGGGACCAAGAATAATTCTTACAAATTTCACAAATATTGTCAAAAGATAACTTAGAAATATCACCTATTCCAATTAAGTTTAAGGCATCCATGGTCTCATCTCAAATTCCCCTTAGGAAGAGCATTTTGATAGTGTAAGTGGTTAAATCAGGGAGTCTCAAACATTTAAACTAAAGGAAAAAAATTCTAGGGAATCTTCTATAGACTCTTCTTCTCATAGAATCATGCAAAAGATTTCATCCCATACTTCCTTGATCTTGCAATATTCTTGGCATTTTTCCAGAAAAGTATATTTCATTTGATCCCACATTCTAATGTCCCTGAGGCTCAAAAACCATCGTAATGCAACATTTTTTAATGTAGGTGGAGATAACTTAAGTTTTTGTACATCACTTTGATAATCATAGCTATTACAAAGGACATCAAACTCAAATAGAAACATATCAAGATCTTTAGTGGTAGACCCCCTAAATATAGGGAGTGTTGAGTGAGGTATATTATTCATAGGGGCATTATTCTTGGGAGGCTAGATGGGAAATTCAAATGTCATGTTGTGTTTAACTATTGCATTATCATTTCTTCCATGATTATTACCTCTTGCTACATTTCCTGTGTTATCAACCATGACTTTCTCTAAGAATTTTGTTGCCCACAATGTGTAATAGGTTTTAAAAGTCTTCTCTAGTGGTTCTAGAGGTTTACTACACCTAGTTTCAAAAGATTCTTTAAATTCCTTTCCTTGGATATCTCAAAGGATATGGTAGTTGAAGCTAGCTAAGTGAGGCTTGGGTTTCCTTTCTCTATCTTGAGTTTTGTTTGGTGTTCAATAGCCCTTTTTATTTTTGTGTTTTCTAAGTTTTTGAGCTACCTTCTAACTCCTTTTTAACAAACCTTCCTTGTTTATCTCTAGGTCTATTTATGCACCTAAATGATTTAATACAATGCAAACCTAAGGTACCAGACTCAATAAAGTTGACAGTTGATCAAACACTCTTGAAGGTGCACCATTCCTAGATTGACTTACTATGATTTAACACCTTTAATATCTCTCCCTGGAAATGACACCAAAAATGTAGAGTAAAACTGTGGTCTGGAATTGGGATTGGAACTTAGATAAATATCATCTATTATACTTTAGAGTGTCAATCTAGGTTTCATAAATTATTGAGAGATATAATGGTTGTTTGCACAAGGGATGAAGATAATAAGTCAAGTTGATATGAATGCACTCAAATGTTTAATATACTCTCTAAAGATGCTCCTTTTATTTTTTATTTCAAATAACCATTCTTAAAGACTAAGCATGAAATGAAATTATACTAAGGGAATTAGACACAATATCCACTTATGAAATTAATTACATTCTTTGCTTATAATGAATTAAATACAATCTTCACTTGAAATATGACCCCTTCTTATAACAAAAGTAAATCCACACTTATATAAACAAAATTAAATGTTAAATGATTTAATGAAATATCCACAACTAAAAATAAATCCCACACTTAAATTCTAAATGCTTCTTATGGTATTTTAATAGATACAATCTACACTTATTCTGTCATTGAAGTTCACACCCACACAACTTAATTAATACAACTTATGCTCACCACACTTATTAAGTTTTGCACACAAATCTTTAATTTGCACCACTAATATGTACACCCTTACTGTACCTTAAATTAATGAGACACTTATTTCAATTAAACTTTAGAAGTATTTTGACCAAGCTTATAATTCAAAATCTTTAGTTTGCCAGTCGACAAGACAGAAATAACACTAGCAATAGGACAAATATTTTCTTGATAGACGTCCTAATCTTCAATTCAATTTTCATTGAATATCTCCAAAAGTTCAAGTAGTTTATTCCCATGTAATTCAACATCAAATCTGTATTTTCACTCACACAAAATGAGAACAACCAAAAACACATTAATCTAGAAGCTTCGCTATAATATTTACTTACAAAATTTAAATGCATATGCAATCCACACCTAAAAACTTAATGCCATGTACAGATCAATCATTGACAGAAGGAGTAGGCCCTTTCTCCAATCATCAATTGATCAACAAGAAAACTTAATCAAAATGTAAGGAATTCACAAATGTTGTTTCAGAGTTTCATTAATAGTTCAAAAAGAAGAACATATGTTTTACATAATATGGTCGACATATATAGGCTAGACCCAATTATAATTAATAGTAATTGTCTAAGTTTAGTTCCTCATGGCTAGAAACTGTGAGGAACAATAGTACTCATGAGTACCATCAAAAGGTAACTATACACTTGAAATACACCATGATACTAATTGGATAAAAAACCAATCTTCCAAGGAGATACCAAGTCACCCATTGTTATTCAACTTTGATGCAAACTTCCTATTATTCAACTTTGCCACCAATAGATCTCTTCTTTGAAACAAACACCCAAATTATATTCACTATTAGGTTTAATGCGAAGGATTTAAATATCTTTTTCATATGTTTAATATCAATCCTTTATAATAATTATGGTAATTTAGAGGACTATGACAAAGATTCTAGGCAAAGTGAATGATCAAATAGGAAAAACTTAGAATAAAGGATGTAAAAAATATAACGCATATTTAATACCCATCACATGTCATTGTGGTTCCTGTCTATGATCAAACCTTCCATATGAAAAAAGCCATGGTAACCCTCCACACCATTCAAATCACCAAAATGGTCAGATGTGAAAATGTTTAAATGGTTGGAGACTCCAAAAACATTTTTAATAGCATAAAAGGTGTTAATAATGTCTTTTTTGATATCAACCATATCATTGAGAAAATAAAAGTTGTTGCTAAAAGTTTTAGAAACTCTTATATTTCCCATGATTTTAGATAAACCAATTGTGTGACTGATAAATTGGCCAACATTGGTATTATAAGCATTGAAATCATTACTTGGCAAGGAATCATCAACATGGATGAAGAATTAAAAAATATCATAAATGAGGAAAAGATTAACCTCAGAGTAGGGGCAATCATTAATATCGATGGAATTAACAATTTATTGTGATATAATGACCTTTGGTATTGATATGACCAAAAAGCTTATCCTCATGAATGATGATATCATTTACCACACTTTCTAGGTTCTTAAAGCTCAGGACTTGCATTTATTTTTTGCAATTTCTACAAACTTAAACATCTTTATGAAAATGAGTGGAGAGTGGAATAATGTGAAGCTGGGATCTTTTAAGTGGAAAAAGAAGAAGAAATTTTGGCAAATTCTATAGAAGGATGGCATTTTAAAATTTCTTGAGCAAATGAAAGGTGTCGACCAAGAAATAACCAAGAACATTTTTGACAATTGGAGCAATGGGAAGATTATTCTACATATCAAAAAGGTGGACATCATGGTGGAATTAATAGAAAAAGTTACAAATGTCTAGAATAAAAGTAAGAAACTCTTCAAAGATATTAAGTTCTATAAGGAAGTTGTGAAAAAACTCCCTAAAAGTAAGAGTGAAAAACTAATCTAGTAAAGTAAAATTCTAGTTTCTTCGAGATGAACTAGACAAAAAAAGTGGATGAAAGTTCTAAAATTCATTATAGAATATATCACCTTATATGGTTTATTCACTAGGATTCAAAATTTTCACTTCATGTTCCTAAATCATTTTATACATGATAAGAAAATTTCTATCCATTTTTATTTGCATAGCTCTTTGGTTTATAGTCTTAGCAAGCATTGTAATGATCTTGTGAACCCTATCCTACATGAGGGTTTAATGAAGTAAATCTCAAACTATTACAATAAGAATAAGGTGGGGAAGGTCATTGATCTTAGAGACTAGGCTAAAGAGACAGAAACTACTCAAAAGAAAAGAAAACATGACTAAATTAATAAAAAAGAAACCGGCAAGAAAAAAAGTGATAAGGAAGAAACAAAAGGCTCCTCAGATGACTCTTCTACAAAGTAAGAGTTGGAAAAAAATTAAGAAAAATGATAGAAAGAAGGTTGAGGCTTTTGAGTCTGAAGATAGCTCAGAGAGTGAGAATACCGGTGATGAAGAATTAATCAAAGAGTTCTAAAGAGGAAGGGGAAACACGTGAAGGGGAAAATTACCAAGAGGAAGTTGAGGAAGAAGAGGAAGAAGAAGATGAGAAGGATGTAGACAATGAAGATGAAGGAGCTACTAATCAAGAAGATTATGTCGACATGGGGGTGACCCATGTAGAGACTTTTGATGTTATTATACATGATATTGGCCTTAACAAAGCATTTGAGAGAATTGAAGGAAAATACGATACTAAGAAAGCACAAGACTATAAGCCAAGTCAATGGGGGTGAAACTCCTTTAAAGGAACCTCTAGAGTGCCCTTAGTTTGGATAGATGGAGGACTCTTCTTTCATCCAAAATGTTGAGATAGGGGTTGAAGATAAATATGATGTTTCTTTTAATAGGATTCTACAGGATGTCAATGAGAACTAGGAAAACATGATGGATATTCCTACACATTTGATAAATGAATGATCAAGGAGATCAAGAAGCTCAATAATGGCATGTAGGAGCTTCGAAAGAAAATGGATGAAGTTGGGAAGGGTCCCAATGACAAGGATAATTGGGTAGTTGCAGATAATGACTTCAAGACCATTATGGAGGTTTACTTACATCAAATGAATGAAAGAATTAAGAAAAATGAAATAATGCCAAGAAGAATTCTTCATCATAGCCATGAAGGTCTTAGAGCTTCGAGGACAAATCTCAAAGGTATGCATGCTTTTCTATAAATTTTGAAGGCTAAATAGATAATTAATGTGGATAATGAAGAAGGAACCTATAGTGTTGTTAAGGAAAGACCTTGTTGTTGGAAATCTGATTGAAAAGCTCATTGTTGAAGATCAAAGAGGGAGATTGTTGGAAATAAGGAAAAAAATGTTTTCAATCATTGTTTTGTCATTGATGTCAAACTACAATTTGCAGGGATGATATTTGCTTATAAGATCCAAGTACTATCACTTAGTTGATTGATGAAGAGGATTTGATCAACAAGATGTAACAAGAGCACCTAAGGGAAAGGTTGAGTTATGATGTTGTAATGAAGTGCAAGGATCAGTTAAGACAATGGTTAAGTAATGTATTGATGACATACTCAAGGATACAAAGGTTGGTCACACTTAGGAACATTGGGGGAAGAAGTTGTAACAAGATTGATTGCAAAGCTTAAACTAAGATCATAAGTGGGTGTCGACCAAGTTAGTTGAAGCCGAGAAAATTTTCAATAGAAGTCAAGTAATAGAAAATTCTAGTGTGTGTTGAGTGATCTTCATGTGCCAAGTGATCTTCAGGTGCCGAGCATTAGGAAAAACACAATTGATGCCGAGTAACACAGTATGTGTCGAGCACCAATATTTGAATAGTGTCGAGCTATTGCATTATTTCAAATGACAAAGATTTGCCAAATCTAAGATGACATAGTGGTTACATTGAATTTTGTGAATGAGTTGGAGGATAAGGATGATGATTTGGTGGCACAGAATCCTATGTAAACTATTTTTGGGTGAATTCTAAAGGATTATTCAAGAAGTTTCTAGAGGAAACAAAATATGGGTTAGATGCAATGAATCCTACCTAATCCATGCGAATTGAAATTGAAAAATGGAAGAATTGAGTGAGAAAAGGTACTCCAAGACTTCTATTTAAGAAGTCATAGACCAAGAAGCAAAGAGATGCTGATACTATTGTTGCTAAAGAGTCAAATCTGCAAAGTGGTTAGAAGGGTGTCAAGGAGGAGACATCCAGGAGAAGGAAGAGCATAGAGGCTTTGCTTCTACGAGTGGTCATGAATAGATGATTGCACTGGTACATTGAGTGTGGAGACTTAAGGAGACAAAGCTTGAAAGAAGAGCAAGCTATCAAGAGTTGCAGAGATTGAAGGCCAAGCAAGGGTATGAGCTGAGAAGTGATTTGAGATCTACAAGATAAGTTGTATATTGTAGTTAGGTCAAGACTTTCTAATACTCTTTAGCAATTGTATTAGATCTGAAAATCCTAAGAACTTAGGTTGGCCTAACAGCCATTTGTAAATCCTTTAACAGGGTGGCATTCCTAGTGAATGCTATAAAGTCTTTTAACTAGATCCACTTCTAATAGGGTGGTTAAATCCTCTAGCAAAGTCACATTTAACAGTGTGTTGTAAGCCTTTAACAGGGTAGGCTTTTCATAGGGCATCACTTCAGAAGAGTGAGAATTGAGTAGCATGTTACTGGTGGTTTCTCTCAAATTGGGTTTCCATGTAAATCACTCTGTCATGCGTTGATTTCTTATGTGTTAATGCTTGCATGTTGATTTACAGTAACTTGCTAATTAGATAAGTTAAAGCTTGGATGAATGAATGGTTGAATGGATCCACTATACCTAGTGAAAAGTTTGAATAGGACATCTGGACCTTGAATAATTGATTCAACCCCCACCCCCCAGTTATTCTAAAGCATTTATAACAATTAGTATCAGAGCCATCTGTTGATTTAGTTTCAAGGTACTAGAAGCAAAAAGCTCAAGATGTCCAAGAGAGAAGTTCCCATGCTCAACAAAGACAACTTTGCTACATGGCAAAGTTTGATGAAATTGCACCTTGGATCAATAGGTGACTATGCACAAACCTCAATTGGAACAGAACATGTAACTCTAATAGGACCTCTTACTGCAGATGATTTGAATAAAAAGGAGCATAACAAAGCAATGTTGGAGATTGCCGCTGCACTCAGCTATGCAAAATATGATGACATTGTGACACTGCATTCAAGATGTGGAAAACCTTGTCAAAAATCTATGGAGGAGATTAGAATGTCCAAAGAGAAAAGAGAGAAGGCCTAAGAGGAAATTTTGATGACATGAAGATGGAAGAAGGTGAAAATGTTGCTCAGTACGCTGCAAGAATGAAAGAAGTGGTGAGTGCAATAAGAAGTCTAGGTGGACAATTGGAAGAAGAAACAACTATCAAAAAATACGTAAGAACTCTGCTCCCTATCTATGCTATAAGAGTTTCAGCCATTCAAGAGCTGAGGTGTGTACAAGGGAACACACTAACCTTTGAAGGAATAGTGGGAATACTTACTACATTTGAGCTATCCAATTTTGACAACTACAGACTTGAGAATCTTGAATCTGCTTTCAAGGCCAAGATGACAATAAAAGATACTAAGAAGGACACATCAAGCAAGAAAAGAAGAAAAGGAAAACATGCATCTAGTGATAACAACATAGATGAGGAAGATGTGGAATAGTTAGAAGCCCTATTGGCTAGGAGATTCCATAGAGGTAAAGGCAAATTCAAAGGTAAGCTCCCTATCATATGTTTCAATTGCAATGAAGTAGGTCATATAGCTGCAAGATGTCCATAGAAGAAGAACTATAAAGAAGGAAATAGGTACAGGAACAAAAGAGAAGATGACAACAAAGAGAAAGGCAAGAGATGCTACATTGTTGAAGAAGATTCTGATGAAAATGATGATGAAGTAGTCTATGTAGCCATGAAGGATGAATCAAACAAAGATGAAGATGAACAACAACATCGGTTACCTGACTGAACAAGAATGAAAAGTGGATCATAGACAATGGATGCTCACATCACATGACATGAGATAAAAGCAAGTTCATTACCTTTACTCAATATGATGGAAATAGTGTTAGATTTGATAATGATTCCCCATGTCAAATCAAAGGAAAAGGCTCTGTTAGACTTACAGAGAGAATTTCATGTGATAATGCATACTATGTTGAGGGATTAAACTACAACTTGTTGAGTGTATCATAGTTAGGCAATGTAGGTTGCAAAGTTGAATTTGGGAACAAAACTGTCAAGATCTATGATACTAATGGAAATCTAATAGGAAAGGGTGAACAAACTAGGAGTAATTTGTTTTACCTAGATATGGAAGATGCAACATGTCTTATTGTTAGATTTGATGATGTGTGGTTGTGGCATAAAAGGCTGTGTCATGTTAACTTTGATAATCTAATTAGCATCAACAAGAAAAAGAAAGTCGGAGGATTGCCCAAGTTGAAAAAAACTGAAAACACAATGTGCAAACAATGTCAACTAGGGAAGATGACTAAGTCTAGTTTCAAAAGCAAACATACACTTCCAAAGAAGTACTAGAGTTGGTCCATACAGACTTATGTGGCTCAATAGAAGTGCAAAGCTACCTAGGAGACAGATACATAATGCTACTTGTAGATGATTATTCCAGGATGATGATTGCTATGTTCTTAAAGCAAAAATCTGATGCATTCCAAATGTTCAAGTGGTATTTGGCTAGAGCTGAGAAGGAAACAAGAAAGAACCTGAAATGCCTAAGGTCAGACAGAGGAGGTGAGTTCACATCAAGAGAGTTTGAAATATTTTGTGATGACAAAGGTATCAAAAGGAAAACATTAGCACCAAGAACTCCACCACAGAATGGTATTGTTAAAAGGAGGAATAGGTCAATGATTGACTGTGCTACAACCTTGAAGATGGAGAAAAATTTTGCACTAAAGTACTGGAGGGAAACTGTAAGTACTACAGTCTACACACTAAATAGAGTTCAAGTATAGAAAGGTACAAATGCAACACCTTTTGAATTATGGTATGGTCATTCACCTAATGTTAAACATTTCAAAGTATTTGGTTGTAAATGCTATATTCTAAAAGATACAAGAAATGACAAGTTTGATGCAAAAAGTGATGAAGACATATTCCTTAGATACTCCACTAGAAGTAAGACATATAAGTGTTTGAATGTTAACACTAACAAAGTTGTGGAGAGTGCAAATGTAAATTTTGATGAGTATGTAGAAGTTCAAGTTGATGAGTGAAAGCAAATAGAGGATTATAGATCCTTTGTATACTTCTATGAAGGAATGACATTTGAAGACAATGTTGCAAATCAAGTTGGGAATCAGCAACAAACTTCAGTTCTACCAAGTCCTAGCCAGTGAACATCGAACTGCATTTAGAAGCCGAGATGCAGAATGTAGAAAATGCACATTCTGATTCTGAAAATAGTATGCAAGAAAGGAATGATTGAGATGCCAGATGAAGAAGAATGAAATGACTCTGAAGCTGAAGGATCAAACATGGAAAGAAGAATTGAACTCAGATTAGCCAAGTATGTTAGAAGACATCACCCTACAGATCAAATCATTAGTGATAAGGATGCCAGACCAATGACAAGGAATAGGCTTAGAAATGAATCATGTTTGCCAAGTAAGGCTAAACCCAAAATAGTGAAATATGCACTACAAAATGATGACTGGTATAAAGCCATGGAAGAAGAGATAGATCAGATTGAGAAGAACAAAACATGGTCTTTAGTTCCTAGACTAGCTGATAAGAATGTGATTGGTACCAAATGGGTGTTCAGAAACAAACTTGATGAGAATGGAGAGATAACAAGAAACAAAGCCAGACTAGTTTGTAAAGGCTATGCATAAGAAGAAGGACTGAATTATCGGGAAACATTTGCCCTTGTTGCAAGATTGGAAGGAGTAAGAACATTACTTGCATATGCTGCATATAAAGGTTTCAAAGTCTACTAGATGGATGTGAAGTCTACTTTTTTGAATGGTATACTGGAAGAGGAAGTTTACATAGAACAACCAAAGGGATTTGTTGATGAGAAGAATAAGGACATGGTCTGCAAGCTACATAAAGCACTTTATGGATTGAAGCAAGCACCTAGAGCATGGTATGAGAGGTTGCACAAATATCTTGTGAAGATAGGATTTGAAAGAACAAATGACAACAACAACTTGTACATCAAAGCTGAGCAAGGTACAAACATTTTGATATCAAAATTTTTTGTTGATGATATAATATTTGGAGAAAAGAAGTTTTATGCAAAGATTTTGCTACTCAAATGAAGCATGAATTTGAGATGTCAATGTTTGGAGAAATCAAATTCTTTGTTGGATTACAAGTACATAAATTGAAGCATGGCATATTTGTAACCCAATCCAAATAAATCAAGGAAGTACTCAAAACATTTGGATTAGAAGACTCAAAACCAGTCAACACATCAAGCAACAGGCCATAAGCTATCTAAGAATGATGAGTCTGCTGAAGTAAATCAGACATTGTATAGGTCAATGATTGGAAAGCTGCAATATGTTATACATAGTAGACCAGACATTGCATTAGCTGTTGGAATAGTAGCAAGATTTTTTACAAATCCAAAAGAAAATCACTTAATGCCAGTGAAGAGAATATTAAGATACCTAAAAGGAACTGATGACTTTGGTTTATACTACAAGAGAAATGAGAAGTTTGAATTGAAAGCCTACACTGATGCAGATTGGGGAGGCAACATTGATGATAGAAAAAGCACCAGTGGAGAAGCACTTTTCTTAGGAAAGAGGTTTATTACATGGACCAGCAAAAAGCAAAGCTGCATCTCACAGTCTACTGTTGAAGCCGAATATGTGGCAGCTGCTATAAACTGCACCAATATTGTATGGTTCAAACATTTGCTACAAGGTATGAAGGAAGAGGTAATTGAGCCTGTGATACTTTATTGTGATAATACAAGTACTATCAATATATCAAATAATCCAGTAATGCATGCTAAAACTAAGCATATTGCAATCAAGTATCACTATGTAAAAGAGTTGGTGGAAGACAAACAAGTGAAGATGGAATATGTTAGCTCAAAGGAACAGATTGTTGATATCTTCACAAAAGCACTACCAAAAGATGCTTTTGAGTATCTTAGAGGTAAGTTAGGGGTGATACCCCTAGCCAAGGCTACCTAAAACAAAAGCAAGTATGCCCTACATCAAATAAGCTGAATGTTGAAGATTTTATACATTGATGCAGAGGATGTTTTATTTGGGATCCATGCCTAAAGTAGTAGAACTACTAAAATTTCAAATCAGTCACAAGCAAGGTGACAGAGGGAGACATTTAATAAACCTGTAAAAGCTATACTTGCATATTAAAGATGCTAATATGTCTTTGACATTGTTGTCAAAGAGGGAGATAAGTAGACAACTGATCAACAACTATTGAAGATAAAGAATCAAAAAAGAGGGAGAAGATGTTTAAAACTAATCAAAGAAGATAGAAGGAGAAGTTGTAAGATGTTGATCAGAACAATAGAATTTGAGCAATACTGAGGGAGAGAACAAGGATACAACAACAAATAGGGAGAAGCTGGAATAAAGCAATTAGAATAGTAGAAGGAGATGTGATGTTACAATTTATTTTTTGGCATTTGACTCACTATTCTAACCTAGCTAGCATTTGGTTGAATAGTTTAGTCTGATAGTTGATCAGTTTGGTTTTCCATTAATGCCAAAGAAGGAAATTATTGGAAATATGATTGAAAAGCTCATTGTTGAAGATCAAAAAGGGAGATTGTTGGAAAGAAGGAAAATAATGTTTTCAATCATTTTTTTTTCATTGATGTCAAACTTGCTATTTGTAGGGATGATATTTGCTTATAAGATCCAAGTACTATCACTTAGTTGATTGATGAAGAGGATTTGATCAATAAGATGTAACAAGAGCACCTAAGGGAAAGGTTGAGTTATGATGTTGTAATGAAGTGCAAGGATCAGTTAAGATAATGGTTAAGTAATATATTGATGACATACTCAAGGATATAGAGGTTGGTCACACTTAGAAACATTGGAGGAAGAAGTTGTAACAAGGTTGACTGAAAAGCTTAAACTGAGATCATAAGTGGGTGTCGAGCAAGTTAGTTGAAGCCGAGCAAATTTTCAGTAGAAGCTGAGTAACAAACAATTCTAGTGTGTGCCAAGTGATCTTCATGTGCCGAGTGATCTTTAGGTGCCAAACATCAGAAAAAACATAGTTGATGCTGAGTAACACAGTATGTGTTGAGCACTAGTATTTCAATAGTGTCGAGTTGCTACATTATTTCAAATGACAAAGATTCACCAAATCTAAGCTGACATAATGGCTACATTGAATTTTTTGAATGAGTTGGAGGATAAGGATGATGAATTGGTGGCACATAATCCTATGTAACCCATTTTTGGGCAAATTCTAAAGGATTATTCAAGAAATTTCCAGAGGAAACAAAATATGGGTTAGATGCAATGAATCCTACCTAATCCATGCGAATTAAAATTGAAAAATAGAAGAATCGAGTGGGAAAATGTACTCCAAGAATTCTATTTAAGAAGTCATAGACCAAGAAGCAAAGAGTTGCTAATACTATTGTTGCTAAAGAGTCAAATCTGCAAAGTGGTTAGAAGGGTGTCAAGGAGGAGACATCCAGGAGAAGGAAGAGCACAAAGGCTCTGCTTCTACAAGTGGTCATGAAGAGATGATTGCACTGGTACATTAAGTGTGGAGACTCAAGGAGACAAAGCTTGAAAGAAGAGCAAGCTGTAAAGAGTTGCAAAGATTGAAGGCTAGACAAGGGTATGAGCTAAGAAGTGATCTAAGATCTACAAGATAAGTTGTATGTTGTAGTCAGGTCAAGATTTTCTAATACTCTCTAGCAATTGTATTCGATTTGAAAATCCTATGGACTTAGGTTGGACTAACAACCATTTTTAAATCCTTTAACAGGGTGGCATTCCTAGTGAATGTTATAAAGTCCTTTAACTAGACCGACTTCTAATAGGGTGGTTAAATCCTCTAACAAGGTCACATTTAACAGTGTGTTGTAAGCCTTTAACAGGGCAAGCCTTTCATAGGGCATCACTTCAAAAGAGTGAGAATTGAGTAGCATGTTACTAGTGTTTTTTCCCAAATTGGGTGTCCACGTAAATCATTGTGTCATGTGTTGATTTCTTATGTGTTAATGCTTGCATGTTGATTTACAGTAACTTGCTAATTAGATAAGTTAAAGCTTGGATGAATGAATGGTTGAATGGATCCACTATACCTAGTGAAAAGTTTGAATAGGACATTTGGACCTTGAATAACTGATTCACCACCCCACCCCCCTGGTTATTCTAAAGCATTTCTAACACTTGTAGCATAACTCAAGCATAACCAGAAAGATGATAAAGAGTGAGAAGAAGGATAATCAAAAAGAGAAAATTAAATTAATCTCACTGAGGCACTCCAAAGGATAAGGAATATAGAAAAGGAGAATAAGAATCTCTTAATGCAGCTGGTTTAGCTAGTCATTTTTTGTGCTTTAGGTCTCATGCTAGTCTTTCTTGTGTCTTGGTTTTTTTTGTGTCCTTGTTGGGTCTATTGTTTATTTAGTCAGCTGATCCAGTTAGTAGCTATTGTTTTGCTTTTCTTTTTTGTGTTACTTTTCTTTGGGTAACTATTATTTTAGTGAAATGTCTTGAAAATATATCTTATCAGAGATTATTTAGGGTTTTTGGGGCCCGTCAAAACCTATCTTTACCATTAATAAAAAATAATTTGCTTAATATTATGCAAGGTCTCATGAAAATAGCTAAAAGTTTGTAAAATGTTTATAAGTACTTTACTTGGAAGAAGATAGTGAACATAAATGTAACTAAATAAAGGACATTGTTGACAAATTATATCACCAATAAATAGGTCTCCTTCAAAATGTGTTTTTAAAAGTTAATCTTCTACTAACATAATTTCAAAGAAAGGTTTGTTTAAGTTTGGTTTGTGTAAATGCAAATTACATAACAAAGACATATACCAAAGTATGTATTCAAGACATCCACAAGGATCCTTTATAATTACTCAAGTCTAGCATGATAATTTATTCTGCACTCTTGAAATCTTGGACATGCATGGACAAAGTATTCAACTAGTGAAACTTGGCTCATTCTTTTTGGACTATGTGTAAATTGGATAAATTGTTTAAAGTACCTTAGGGCTACACTAGAGGAATCTTACTCTGTTGTCCCTCTAGTGCCATTGTCAAATAGAGTTGTTTTATTTTATTGTTGTAATATAATCCATTAAGGCTTCAACCATTTAATAATAATAAAAAATTAACTACCATACAATAAAATATTACATTCCTCAATCACATAAAAATCAAAATTTTATTAAAACCTCTTTCACAATAACTACAAGAGCTCTAGAACACAACTAAATTATGAAGTCTAGATTCAATAACACATATTGGAGGGATAATATAATTAATTCTAATATGTTAGGGACAACATTAATGTCAATATGAAAGAAAAAAGTTATTATCTCTTGTGCCATTGTTAAGGATATACACACATTCAAATCTTGTAGCTCAAACAAAATGTATCTAGAACCTATAAACTAAAACACACAAACATCAAGTGTATTTTCTCACAATATAAATAGTCAAAATATATAATATTAAAAAACATTTAACAATAAAGAAGAATGATACATAATGTATATCTCATGAATGATTGACTATGAAATCTTCTCACTTTGTACAAACATACACGGCACAATGCACAACACTTGTGTGAACATAGTGGTGAACATTATTTCATTTAAATCAAAGTTTACATTTACAATAAATGTAAGCTATAGAGATGGTTATTTACGCATTTCCTTTGCAACCTTCAATTCAATATTTTCTTAGTTAAAGTTAGAGTAGTATGGAACTATGAAATCCTATTTCAAGTATACATCCTTGTGTTGATAAATAAATGAGTTTTGATGATAGAATTCATAATTTACTAGTTAGGATAATGTATCCTTGAGTTGAGGTATTACACCCAACTAGCCAAATATCTTTAGGAGACAACAATCAATTTAGAGGAGATGGAAAATAAATTGGTTGAAAGCAAGTAATATTTTGTGGAGTTAGGTTAATAGGGAGGTTCGAAGGGTTTTGCTCAAGCCTCACTGAACTTCACATGTGGATCTCATAAATTTGGGGCCCCATTCTGAAAGGAGATATTCAAATCTACTCAATGCTTGAGTTTTGTTGTTTTATTTGATAATGTCCATTGCAAGAATGAGATATTTGTGACTATTAATGAAGATGAAAAAAAACACTTTCTAATACTGAAACCTTCATACCTAGCCTTTAACCTCACCATCAAATCATTTGACAAGATATGAGTTTGGGTTAGACTCCTAAATCCTCCTTTATAATATTTATTTGAATCTTTTTTTGAGGCTATAGGTAATTTTTTGGGTAGAGTTTTACTTGTGGGTGAGATTTATTTCAACTTTCTACATCCTACTTATGCTTGTATCTTGGTGGAGATGGATATTATGAAATATTTCCCATAGGATATTTGCTGAAGTCTATAAAGGGATGTTAGAAGAAACCTTTGGATTATAGAAGAATTCATTTTAGATGTCAAAGATGCTTCTAGAAGGGATATATTGTATCTCATCATGCTTAGCATGTAAACTAGACAAATCAACAACTTGGTGTAAAGAGGTCACTCCCCTTCACTAGTTGGTGGAGAAGGAAGAAGTTACCTAAAAGGTTTTCAATAAGAATGAGGATTGCAATGGACCATAATAAGATCCAAAATCCTTACGAAAGAATCTAAAAATGAAAGGGGGTAATCAATATTGTTGAATGTAACATGGTGATGTAAATGGAATGTACGTTGGAATCCACCAATTTCTAGAGTTTGAAGAAAGAATATTAGCACAACAAAGATTTGAAGATATCCAAAAGGCATGATAAAATGTTGAGAATATCTAAAAGATTGATTTGAGGAGGAATGACATAAGGTGGTGATAAGGAAGAAAGAGAAGAAGTTGAGGTATGTTGAATCTTTCAACATACATCTTCACTCAAGGGTGATGCCAAAGTGAATCATTGAATTGTAGAAATTTGAATCTTTCTTTAGGGAAGTGATTCCTTGGTTGTTGTATCCCCACCTAGTTTGGAGAGACTTAAAAACCCAACTTTATTTAAAAGATCATTGACAAAAATAATAAATAAAACATGAAATTGATGATTTTCAAGAAATTATTCTTCAATAATATCCTAAATATGAATAGACTTTATAACTTTTCTATTGAATATATAAAAATTTATTTTGAAATAACATATTAGATCATAGAAATTTATGAAAGAAATGATAGAGTGATACCAACAAGTTGTTCCTCAAATTTCCAAAGATATTAACGTAGGTTTGTATCCAATATTTTTACGTAATTTATATTTATATGATAAAATTTTATTAGAAAATATTAAATTACATTTCAAATCCCTCTTTTTAAAATTATAAACAATTTTATAAGAAATAAAAATAAAATAATATAATAGTTCCCCATTTCAAATTGGAATTTTATCATCCACATGTGTGAATCCTTTATAAGGATGATTCTAAGTAGTTTGGAAATGTGACATGTGATTTTACTTAGATGGTACTTATAGTTGTTGATTGCATTTGTCCTAAGTATTAATATTATCTTGTGATAATAGATGATGCGACCTCTCATAAATTACTTTTCACTAACTTTAATTGCTCTCTAGTTGGGATAAAGGTGAATTTTTGCATATACAATAATTCTTTTACTTCTTGTATTCTACATAGTGTAAATTATTTATAAATTAGTGGCTAATGATTGCATTTTATCTTATTAATACATTATTAGGTAAATAAACTCATTTGATCTTAGATAAATAATTGAAACTTTGAATTTAATAAATATTTTAACATAAATATTTTATATTCTTCAAATTATACTAAGTGCACTAAAAAAACAATGAAATAATGATTGTGATATTGCTATCAGGATTTAATTGTGTGATTTTGAGTCAAACTCAATGACCCATGTATCAATGAAATAATGAATCAAATTTTCTTAATTCAATATGAATGTGGAGTTGTATATGTTTTTGATATAGAAGCAACCAAAACAAGGGGGCTGGCCCTTTACAACAGTGGCAAAACTACCAACAGAAAGCCAATAGATAACCAAATAGAACCCTTAACGATTTACATCAAAAATAGTAGCATCATAACAATAAATAAAAGTACTCAAGTTCATGTACTTAACACTAATAGAGTTTAACAAATTAACAAAAGGCATGTGGGTGGTCAATGCATCGTACCACCCACATCCCATACCCAAGTTCAACAGGTAAAGAAAAACCATTAAAACAAGACAAAAAGAAACAACCAACAAAGAACCCAAAAAAACACCAGGCATAAGAACAAAGGACCATTAGGGGGAAGGCTAGTAATTGGCAACCATGTTCTTGCCTTTCTTGACCAAAAGAACTTTGGCACTGTCCTTTGCAAGGAAATTATA
The DNA here is from genome assembly GCA_028749045.1 of Cupressus sempervirens. NCBI lineage: Eukaryota > Viridiplantae > Streptophyta > Pinopsida > Cupressales > Cupressaceae > Cupressus > Cupressus sempervirens. Next base: position 371,754,534 of record CM053791.1, on the reverse strand, counting down.
GAGCAACTTTGAATCTTCATTCCCAAGGCCCTCTTCCTCCTTCTCATGAGCCAAAAGCTGGAGGGCAGTCGTAGCTGCATGGGTTATCTTCAGAGTGAACTTAGAGAAGAAGGTGAAGCCTTCCTCTAGCACATTACACCAATCCTTCAATTTTTGGAAGTCTTTAAGAGTAACAACCACCTCCTTTGCCTTAAATTTATTGCCTTGTTGCAATTCACTGGCGACTTCCTCTTATCCCATACATCTAGAGTGTTAGTGGTAGCCCTTAAGATTTCCATACCATCATTCCTTATGGAGGAAAAAATAGTGTTAGGGGAAGCTTTATTAGATTTGTGGTCTTCTTGGTTAGCAGTGAATAATAGGGTGAAGGTGGCAGAAATATGAGTGGGGTCTTAGGATGGGTCCTTGGTAGGGTTCTTTACCTCAAAATCCTAGGTGCCATCAACAATGTCATCCCACTTCTCCTCTTATTTGTTATCAGTACCATCCTTCAACTTCTCCTTACCATCCCTTAAAATCTTAGCACTCTCCTCCAAATTAGTATCTTCCTCCTCATCCTCTTGTAAGCGTCTAGCCATTTGTTTGAATCTACCTTCGATCTTGGCAAGCCTACTTGATCTTCTTCTATTCTCGCAAATCTCT